>JAOXJP010000012.1:10436314-10457626 GCA_025762735.1 Platanus orientalis | reverse complement strand
TAACAAACGCTCATCACTGCTCCTTGTCAGGGGTGGACACATCAGCATTGAAAAGTGATTTTCACTTTTTTAGGGGGCACATATTCACTTTTCAGTGCTAATGTGCCTGCCGCCTGACAAAGAGCAGTGGTTAGCATTCGTTAAGGTGAGCATTTTTTATCCATACACATTTTTGGATGGTTGGTTGCAATTTGATTGCATTCTACAGTATTTTAAGGGGTGTGGAGTGATTGGACCTTGATTATTATTTGTGTGGGCTCATAACCCACAAGAATTTCAACCTCTTAAGAATATCCTCCATCACTAAATTTGGTGAACTATGTTGAGCAAGTATTCACCTGTTCTATGAGATGCAAAATATAAGTGGTTATCACACACAAACAGTGCATGAGAAAAGATAGAAATTGAAAGATTATTCACCTGAAAATTTTTGTGAACCCAGGTAACCAATGGTTCCTTATGAACACCATTGGCTTGAGCATTTCTTGGTCCATTTGCAGTCTTTTCTGATGGTGAAGAAGTTTCTGGAGGACTTTTCGCAGCGTGGGACTCTTTCTCCAGTATGTCAACAAGCTCATTTAGCAAGAAGTTCAAAAATTCATGGGCATCCTACAAGGAAAAAAAAGCAGGAGGATGATTGCCTCATAACATATGATAGTACAGTCTATTTAAAAGAGACTGTTGGGACACAAACAATGAGGCATGCATCGACATGGTAATAAAAGAAAACACGAAACTAACATCTTTTCTTCGCTAGTTCTTGTAACTTGTGTGTGTGCATTTATATGTACTTCCATTGTATTTGTCTTTGTGTTCATATTCCAATGTCAGTTTATGAGTCATTGATCCCTCCACCTATAGGGATTGTGGAAAGCCACCACACATGGCCATCAAAATGGTAGACCGCTATTCAATTGATTAGCCATATCATGAAAGGACATTTATAAATGTTGTATACGCTGTTTGGTTTTTTTTTCTTTGCCTAATTAGGTTGTCATTATCTATCAAAAGAAAATATCATGAAAGCATATAGAGTTGGCGATGGAATTCTATGCATGATTTGATCATGGGGCAAACAATCAAAGACATCCTAGTATTAGGCCAGTTCTTCAATTTCCCCAACCCAAGACCAAAGCCATCCAAAACCAAATCTCAACTATCCAACTGATAAGGTGTCTAAGAGATGCGCCTTTCAACTTCTTGTCAATTCAAAAGGTGGCTTCACGGGCTGTGGTTTCAATGGATTTAGTGGGCTCTCTTTAAATGATCTTATTAGAATTTGGCCTACTTGTTTGCTTCCTAGTTCTTCTTTTCCAAGTGATGACTAATGTTTGATAGTTTCCTGTTGTCTCTGTAATTGTTTTTCTGCTTCTTTATATATATCCCCAACATTGCTACCGCTCACTTTGCCTGATTATCCAAAGAAAAGACTCTTGATTAAAAAGTTAGATCACCCAATACAGAGAATTTCCAATACAAGGGTGAACCAAAATTTGGAGAATCCAAACCGAGGACCATGTGTATTCTGTGGACAGCTCATATAGGTTGTGAGACTTACGTTATTCAAAATATATATATCTATATATATATATATATACTGTTTGCTTGACAGTCCAAACTAAAGGTTACATTGATATCCAAGGTATGTCGTGGGACAATGTATACACAGCATTTATAACACCATTTAAGCCTTCTGCTTGACTGTCCAAAGCAAAGGCAATTGATTGGACAGTAGAAATCACTCAATGCTGACAAAATTTCAGGTTTCTCCAATCCAAGGGCTGGTCTGACATGGGGACTGTCAAGGCTGCTGACCAAATTTATTCTGTGGCTTGAATTTCAGTTCATATCTCTTTGTACTGGTTTCTAAACAACAATTCACCATGAGGGGAACTTCAAAGCTAAAACCACCACAGTACCACCATCACCATACATGGTGATTTCTAGTTAATACAACTTGTGGTACATTTAGTGAGAAATTGGAAGTGATGCACCCATCCAATAAGTTGAAGCTAATAACTGTGTTTTTTCTTCAGAGATGTACAGGCTTGGACCTACTACTTAAACATGTCCCAAGGGCTGATACACTGACAGTATGTGTTTGGGCTTTAAAACCAACACATACCTGTTTTCACATTAAACATATACCTGGTGCATGTAGCTTCGGAAAAGTTCATTTTGTTTCTTCACTCTCTGTACAAAACGCTTTGGAGCAATGACACCTGTTTTCTTCTTCTGGGAACTTATCTGCACAAAGTAAAATCAAAATATTGATCAAAGCAATTCGTGGATCAACTGGTAATGTTAATAAATAAAAATACATGCACCTATATATGTGTCATTTTATCTTTAATTAACACATCCTGACCGACAAAAAGCTTATGTTTCTTCCATATTCTTAACTAAGCCTTGTTAATAAAAGAAGAACAAGAAATCCAAGATTTATTCACAACTAATGTTTTTCTTTAGCAAGACATCCACCATGGAATTTGCCTCCCACAAAATGTTGTGGAAGGAGAAGTTAATAGACCAAACGATATTAGATTCTTTAGTTGGATCTTGGATGTTCCAAATCCAGAGTATTTGTCCAAAATCACCAAAGTACTAATCATGTTTATGAGTGTCCCCAATTATAATTGCTCATCCAGGGTTATTGGGAAAAAATTGATATTAACAATTGCTAACAATGACAGCCTTGCACCTAGATGACCACCCACACTACTCAGACTGGATTCAATGTTCAGGACCTGTTTGATGTCTTGAGATGAGAGCCAAAATGCCAATCTGGAAAACCAAACTACCAAAAAATCTCTTAGTAAAATTATTGGGAACTCAACCGAAACCTAATTTTCCTCAAACTGGATTTACTGCTCAACAAGTGTTTTAGGTGCAGTCCTCCAGTAAAGAACCAGATAGTTTATTTGACAGTGGGAATTGGATAAATCTAAGTTGGAAATTCAAATGGCCCTTCGTAGCCGCTTAGGATTCCTAAGTGTAAACAAACCTCTAAAAACTCAGGCCACCACCTGCTGCTAGGCCCAAGCAATCGCCGACAACCCAGCTGGTGATAACCACAATTTAAAAGGTTAAATGTTCATTTCACCCTTAGATCATAGGCTACATTTCCATCCGCATAAAACATAATTTAAAATTTAATTTAATTAATTAATCTCCCCTCTAGTGGTTTGATCAGATTAAAGTTACATTGTCACCACGACAAATGACAAGACACCATTCAAGTGGTTGACATGATTATAGTTGCAAATTATTAATTACTACCACAAATAGCATAATATAGTGTGGCTGACGTAGATAAATTTGTCCCAGACTTCATCTAGTAATGGAAGCTTCATCTTTGCTCTCTGTTGTTAGTTAAAATTATGGTTTTTTTTTTTGTAAATGCACCTATGCATTTGTTATTAATCATATTGAAATCCTAGGAATATACTAATAGCAGGTCCACTGACTTCATTCCACATTCATATTTTAATCTTAGGAATATACTAAAAGCAGATTCATTGACGTCATTCCTCATGGAAAAACCTCCCTTTTTCTCATTTTCCCATTTGATCAAAACCCTGACTTCAAAAAAAAAAAAATTTTTATGAATACTTCTCTCAACCTATGAGATGAGAACTTACTTGCATACTTATTTCTCTCCTTTTCTTCTCTATTATTGTAAAACCTTTTTAGCTACTTGCTTGATTTGTTCTTGTTTTGTAAAAACACATGTAAGCACTTAATCATACCCTAGTTCTCACTTATTAAACCATAAACCCTAACAATAGTCCAGCCCTAATCAATCCAATTTTTGTCCCTTTAACTTCACATGTACTAACATAAATTCAAGGCCAAATTTAATCCTAACCCAACAACCCTAATCCTCGTTCTTTAAACCCTAATAATACAATCCTAGGACATCCTTACCGTGGCCTTATTAATATCTCTAATTTTTAGGATTGTTATCCCAAACCATCTAGTGATACCTTCACCGTGAATTTACCTATAAATCCAAGCACACTTTCTTTTCTTTTTTTATAGGTAAACAAATATATTGAGGGAAAAAAAAAATGAATACAAAGCAGGCTGCAAGCATGAACAATACAACTAGTGATATGGAACAAGAAACCAGCCCTAGTCAAATTTGATGGGAATCATAAACAACCTTTGAAGACATATTCAAGGATTAAAGAAGGCTAGTCAACAAGCCCTGATATGGCATGATGATGGGTCTTTGGTTCATTTGAGATAATTAATTTTATTTATGTAATTTTATTGTTTACATGGATTTTTATGCAGCCAAGGGTATTTTTGTCATTTTCACTTATTAGATGTGAGTTCCAATCATTAGGTTTTGTTCTTTGATTTTTCTTTTAAAAGTTCCATAGGTTTTGATCAAGTTGGTAGGAAGTTTTAAAGGTTTTTTGCACACTTTTCTGTGCAGGGGTAGTATTGTAATTTTGTCCAACAGGACTAGATGCCCCACCTATTGAAACATATAAATATTTCTTATAACTCCAGTTTTGGGGAAGGAAAGAATGAATATTGAATATTGGTTGCTACCATTGTTTGGTCGAGTGATTCCCAAACTCTAGGAGTGATTCTGAGAAACCCTGGAATGATTCTAGGTGTTTCTTCTTATTCTTCTTTTTCTTCTTTATCTCTTCTACTTCTTAGCCTTCTTCATCCATAAAACAAGCATCCAATGATTTCTGCAGAATCATAAATCATCCATACAGCTACAAGATAAGTCTCCCTTGAAGTTCAAAGTTTCTTTTCTTGTCTTGCTAATTTCCATACACTTACCGGTTGCATTTTCTAAATTCTAATATGTTGGATTTTTTGAGACCAGACCTGAGTTTTGCTTAATTCATATATTTGTATTGATCCATTTGTAATGAAATTTGGATGGTTAAATATTCATTCATGACCCTATACTACTACAAAATTTCACATTAATCGAAAAAGCCTAGCCCTATTTTCTGTGGTGCCCTAGTTCTGTCCAGCAACTAGAAATTCTAGATTGTCTTTCTTCAATCTGTTAATCCATATTTTGAGGGCTACTTCTAGACTATTTGAACCTTGTTTAGATTCCTCTTGGACGGTTGGACCTATATCCCACACAACATTTGAGGCCCTAGGCCATCCTACATCAGTTTGGTATCAAAGCTTTTCGTCCTACATCCACTAGCCTGCCCTGTACCCCCAAGAAAGAAACCCTAAGCTGAAAAAACAATGGACTCCCATTCAAACATGCAATCCTGAAATCTAATTCTCTAACAAGAGGGAGTGACCGAAACCCAACAAAACAGTAAATACCATACCTTGTCTAAGACTTTATGGGGAATTGAAGCCACATCTTCAAAAAT
The DNA here is from genome assembly GCA_025762735.1 of Platanus orientalis. Taxonomy (NCBI): domain Eukaryota; kingdom Viridiplantae; phylum Streptophyta; class Magnoliopsida; order Proteales; family Platanaceae; genus Platanus; species Platanus orientalis. The sequence continues at coordinate 10,452,257 of JAOXJP010000012.1, read as the reverse complement.
CCTAGCATTACTTTCCAACCAAATACACCAACAAACGGCTGATGGAATGCGCCCCCAAATAATTTTTCCAGTAGAACTTAGCACACCATCTGGCTTGTTATCCCAAGGACAAACCATATCCTCACGGAGAATGGGACGACCCAACTCAATCCAAAGCAACAAAGAAGAGAGTGCCAAAGGTAAGCAGCCACCTTACAGTGGATAAGCGAATGGCTAACTGACTTCGCTTCCTGGCAGGAAACCACACATCTATTGGGCATCAATAGCTCTCTCACCTCTAGGAGATCCACCATAGAGAGATGACTTTTGCAAGCCAACCACATAAAAAAGGCTACTTTGGATGGGATGTGAGGACTCTTAACCAATTTGGCTGGGAACACCCAGGTCCCATGGTACCAACAAAGAAAAGAAAGGCTTCACCGGAAAACAACCATCATTGCTAGCCCAAAGCATAACGTCCTCCTCTCGATTCCTAATTTGAGCCGAATCCAACAAGACCATCAGCTGGCCAACCTCCTCCACTTCCCAATTGTTAAGATTTCTCCTAAAATGAAGATTCCACAAGTGAAAACTTCTCATACTAATCATGAAATGCTTGACCATACCTTCTTTGACAATGGAGAGCACAAAAAGAGACGGGAACAAACAGCAAAGGGAAACGTTGCTGAACCAAGGGTCAAGCCAAAACCGCACCCTTTCACCATCGTTGATCTTGAACAAGATATGTTGTCCAAAAAAGTCAGCACTATTCTCCACAAGCCAGATCCATAAGGGCCCAAGGGCATCTTGCTAAACCAGCCCCTCAAATCCACCCTATATTTGGAACAAATAAGAAGTCTCCACAAACAGTGCCTTTCCTCCCCGAATCTCCACAGCCACTTTCCCATAGAGCGTTATTCATTAACCGGATAGGACTAAGACCCAAGCCACCCACCTCCCGTGGTTAGCAGAGAGAATTCCACCCCACCAAGCTGCATCCTAGCATGCTTTAACAGGGGTTGCTACTTCCTAGAGGCCCACAGCCCCCAATCTTTCTAAAAAAGTAAGGACTCTCCCCAGTAATCCTTCATGTTTGGTTACCTACAAACACTTTATAAGATCGAAGCTAAACAAGGCTGGACAATTCGTTCTTTGATGTAGAACCAAATGCTTGTAATTAAGAGATTCATTAGGTTTCAAAAAAAAAATTGATAAAAGAAAAATGGAAGCATACAAGAGGTGTAACACCCCCCTCCTAAAAAGAAAAAGCAAAAGCCCACATTAGGAGAGCCTCCCACCCACTTGGCACCCTGCAACTTGGGTTGGACTAACCCAAATCCAAACTGACCCAACTGATTTTTGGTCACTTTGTTCGCTTTTCTAGCCCACTGATTGGATTAGAGTTGGAAAATTCCAGCCCGATATCACGATGGGTTGGGTTAGGGTTGAGGCCTCAAGCTTAATCAGGCCCAACCTGCACCAACCCTATGACCATTAAAATTGAACCTACTGTTCAATATAATAATAATTCAATATTTATTGGTATGATAAACTTCAGCATAACATGGTACAAATAAAATTAAAATACCAAATAACATCACCTAAAACAAGCTTATGCAACAAATATCCCAAAACTAAATACATTCTCTCAATCTTATCTCAACAAGGAAAACTAGAAAGTTGTTGGGTTCTCTTTCAAAGTTGGTTTTCATCTCTCAACACTTGAGGAGAGATGGAGAGTACCAGGGTTCTAGTGATGTAGAACCAAGAGAATGATACCAACTGATGTAGAAAAAAAATCACAGAAATAAAGAAGAATAGAGAAAGGGAAGAAGATAGCAACTAGAAATCACACTAGTTGTTGCCTAGAGGCAATCACACTTCCAAGAGCCTTAGCAATTTGCTTCAATCAATATTCATTCACTCAATAATCAATAACCAATAATAAAATGTGAGAAAGGGTATATATAATGTGGTTCATACCCTAAATTTCTAAATCTCAATCTAACTAAACTTTCCAAATAATTAAAACTCTAAAATCTCAATTCCCATCATGGACTGATACCCTGCAAATAGTTTGGCAATAACTTTCTTAAATCACATCAGGTTAACAAGATATTGCACTCATTGGAAAGGCAACTAAATAACCTATCAAATGACACCAAAACAAGCAAAACGGGTAATTTTTTACCTCCCAAAATAGGGCCTAAAGAAAATTAATATTTCACTTTCCTAAAAAATAAATAAAACATATTCTACCTAGAAACAATAATAGTAGTAGTAGTAGTAGTAGTAGTAGTAGTAGTACTTAATAGTAATAGCAATGGTAATAGTAATGGTAATAGTAATAATAATAATAATAATATAAAAACTGACATAATAAACAAACCTAGGTTAACCAAAAACTATCAAAATTAAAAATTTATTTCCATACAAAAATATTAAACCCAAAATACCCCTGCATAACACCTTCAAATTGAGTATGGGCTGTTCTTGTTCCACATCATCTACTTAAGGCAGCCTACAACTACAACCTTTGAAGTTACCAACTGTACCTATCATATCTTGGCTTAGGGATCAAGAGTTTGGATTGATCTCCCTTTCTCTTGCACTATAGGATCTCAGATGGGTTCATTTTCTTTCTAGATTACCTTACTTGTTTTCCAAATAGTTGGGATAAGGCTGTTTGTTGTTGTTGTTGTATTACCTTACTTGTTTTTGTATTTTATTTTTTCAGGTGCATTTGGATACATTCCTCAGGAACACTTCAGGTGTTGCCACAGAACAAAAACAGGTTTCTGCACAATAAACATGATTAAGAAGGGCAAGAACAATTTTTTGGAACAACTTGCTCCCAACAGGTGATACTTATAAACAATATAAATAGATGTCTAGAGGTAATTCTTGGGAACAGGTCCTTTCATTCTTGCAGGGGTTTGACAAGAGCCACAAAAAGAATGGGGGTTATACACCTTCAACCATACCCAACTATGGTCGACCTCAGCCTTGACGAGGGGGTAGTTCTCCCTCTGTCACATTGTCCTCCAACGAGCAAAGTGGGGATCTGTACCTCTTCTCTAGTGCTCAAAAGCTCTCAGGTACACCATCCTCCCTCTCTCTTTCTCTCTCCCTCTTTGGGTTTCACTTTCTATATATTTATGGTGCAGTTGGAATGAATCAAGTGTTCATGGTTTGATTGAAATTATTCGAATTTTCTCTCATTTACTATTGTCGAATCATGGTGCAATTGGAATGATGTTGAGCTCATGCTGTTTTGTTTTTCTGTTGATTTTCCTTAATTGCTTAGCTCTATTTGTTTCCTGTCGATTCAAGATACATTACATTGAGTGTCTTCTATCAATTTTGGGGATTTCCTATCATTTTTGCTTAGAATTCTATATTTTTGTGTTTTCAGTTGATATGCCTAAATTTATTTCATGGAGGTTTTTTTTTATTTGTTATTTTTGGATGACAACTGTTTTTATTAAAAAACAGCAAGAAAACAACAACAAAAATCATTCACCAGGGTGGTGAAAGAAGGCAAATCAAAACAACAGAGCAAATGGGAGCCCTCACAAAAACACCCAAAAGCACAAAGACAACTAAATCCTCAAATTCCAGCAAGAAGCCTAATCCCCCTCAGCTATGTTAACCAAGATAAAGATTCAATCAGATAGAAGTCTATACGCAGCAACGGAAAGACCATCAGAAGAAAGCTCTTTGGAATCAAAGATCCTCCCATTCCGCTCTTTCCAAATGATCCAACATATGGCCCCTAGGAAGAAATGCCCAAATGATTTACAAATGCCTTCCAAATCACTCATCCACCACCTGGACACAAGGTTACTGACAGAAATAGGAAAGGACCACGACAAGTTGAGATGAGAGAAGAAAAAGTTTCATGCATTGGCGCCCATCGGACAATAAGAGGTGATTAGTGGATTTCTCCTCTCCCTTGCACATCATGCACATATTAGCCAAATTCCACCCTCTACTCACCCTAATGCACTTGTGAGGATACAGACACTCAGAATAATTCGCAAGCCCCAGATAAAAAGATTTGGTAGAAGTAATACTTTACTATATTTGACCTCCACTCCCAAGCGGCCCTATTATTTGGATCCTACCTGAACCCCACTAACAATGCCACCTCTACTCCCAAGTGTCCCTCTTATTCGGATCTGATTTGAACAGCTCTAACAACACCATCGTCCTTTTTTTTTTGAGAGGTAATGAAGTAATTTATTGAAAGAAGGAAACATTCAAAGTACAAAAGTATAGTATCACCGCGTAGGTGATATCAAAATAAAAGAAAAGGAAAAGATAACGTTAGCAAACACGAAAACATATTTACAAAAGTTGACACCATATAGCATTCCACTCCTGCTCTTCAAAGTTGACCCATACCGACACCCACTCAAACAAGGACTTGTAAATAGAAGAAACCACCTCCTCATGGCTTCGAATCTTCTCCTCAAAAAGCCTACTATTTATCTCCTTCCACAATCTCCAACAAATGGCCCCCGGTAGAGCACACCAAATGGACATGGGAAAGCTCACAGGACCACAAACCTACCAACCCACAATTAGTTCATTAACGAGCCTTGGAAAAACCCAAGAAATTTGGAGATGAGAAAGGAAAAAGTCTCACACTCTTTTAACCATAGAACAGTGAATGAAAAGATGATTAACTGATTCTAACTCTTCTATGCATAGTATGCATCTATTAACCAAATTCCAACCTCTACTCTGAACATGATTCAGGGTTATAATTTTATCCAGAAAACTATTCCAAATGAAAAAGGAATACCTTTATGGGGGATCATAAATAGTGGACAATTTGATAATTCCAAATAGTATGACTTAGAAGTAAAACAACCCTTGTGATTAAGCTTCCAGACCCACCTATTCTACCTTTCCATGGAAGGATTGCAATTGCCTAGTGTTTATAATAACCTGATCATTTCACCAACCTCCCAATCATAGCCTCCCTTAATCTATGATCCCAACATCATCTATTAAAATCATAGTTGTTAGCCACCAAAGCCTTAGGCACCAAAGCCAGATGATAAATGATTGGAAATACCACCTTTAAAGGTGTAACTCCCCCCACCCATAAATCGTTCCAAAAGCTAATGGTCTCTCCAGATCCTAGACTAAAAAAAATGAACTTCCAAAAGCCTTCCTTCCACAATCCACAACCATGTCTCCTCCTTGACTTTCTGGATTCCCAATAAGATTACTCCCCAAATCCCGCCACCACCACTCTACGTCATAAACTATCCCTTTCTATTCCATATCTCTACAACTATTTAGATAGAAGAACCTTATTATGCATTCGAATCTTTCCAATATCTAAACCCCCCTTATTTAATGATCTACAACATGTATTTCAATCCACCAGATGATATTTGTTATGGTCCGGGCCATCCTCCCAAATAAATCTCTTTCATCTCCTCTAATTCCCATTTGTTCAGATTCCTTCTCAACACAGGGACCCACACACCTTTCCCTTCCTAGTCAGCCACCACCAAATACCTCTACAAAGTCTCCCTCTTTTCAAAGCTAGGGCTCCAAATTATCCGGTTAAATATCTGTATCCGGTTCATATAAGATCCGCCTAAGCAAATATGGAGCTGCAAATTATCCGGTTCATATCCAATCTGCCTAAGCAAATATGGATTGATACATATTCGATCCGTTTAAATATCCGATCTGTTTAGAGAATATCAGTTTTATAAATGAACCGGATATAGATATGTATTGATCTGATCCAGTTAAAAATCTGTATTTCTTTAAATTATATATATATATAGTGATGTAGATGAGATCAGAAAAAGAAATAAGTAAAAAGAAAAAATATTTTAAAGGCCATTTGACATGATGGACTAAGATTTAAAAAATAAAAATGAAAGCATCATATTATGACATGATGGGAGGGAAGCCCTTTAGCTTTGACATGATGGGAGGGAGATTATTTTTTTAAAAGAAAAAGCCTTATACTATTGAACCCGAGAGATGAGAGGGAGAGGGAAAAGATCATAAGAAGAAAGTGAGAGAAGCAGCAAAGACCGAGACTTACTAGCATCCCGGCAATGACAAGACTATGTTCAGTTTTTTTTTTCTTCATTTTTTCTCTTTCTCTGTTTTTCTTTCCCCTCTTTCTTCTTCTTCTTCTTCCTCTTCCTCTTCCTTCTCCTCCTCCTCCTCTTCTTCTTCTTCCTCCTTTTCTCAAATAATTTATATCATGTGAAATTCCGAAATGGATCCTAAAGGAGGTGAATAGGATCTTTACAAAATATTTAAAAATTTTTTTAAATAGATTACTCTTTTTAAATAAGTTACACAACCCCAATTTAATTTACTTAATTTTTATTTAATTAATATGCAACGGAATTTCTTTTAGTTAAGTAAATTACTTTTCTATGAATTTATCATAGACCACGAGGCTCCGTCATGCACTATAGTGTTACCTATAACAAAGTAGGAGTAGGGTTGATAAATTCTCTAAGGTGTTGAGTTAATCTTTTATATTCACCTTAGTTAGAGTCACTTGGTGTGTTGGGATGTTTTACATAATCATAAACATAAAAAATAATGATAACAAGCAACTAAACCACAACACCACAAATTTATAGTGGTTCGGCCCTCTAGCTTACATCCATTCTCTAACCGGCTCCCTCGAGCCTATTTAATTTTTATTGATATTTTTCTAAACTATTACAGGAAAATTAATAAACCTTAAATTTACTTACAAATAACAAAGAATTCACTCCCTTGTAAGTGCATTCCGAGTGACTCCGATGGGAACGCTCTGTCCAGTGACTCTAATGGACTAGTTTGCACTTGGTGACTCCGCCAAGTGCTTCACGAACACGCCTTTAGTAACTCCGGCAAAGGCTAAGAATCCGCCTTCGATGATTCCAGCGAAAGTTATGAACAAATTGAAGATGCAGAGAATCTTCTTGCTTTGAGTTGCCTCTTGTATAGGCAAATTTAACTATATGATACCAACCATCTTGCTTCCAAATGATGTAACTATAAACTTTGTGAAGCTTGTACAGAACCTTGAATATGTTTAACTATGTAGAATCGATTCTCAAGGTCATGGGCCAGCATAAGTTTACCTTATAGGCTTTTGGCTCATACTTTTGGCTCTTTTTCTCAAAAATTTGACTATGTATACATAAGTGTTGTTCTCTACCTTTCTTGGGGTTCAAAGACCTTATTTATAGAGATTTAAAGAGACCAAGTTCGTTCCCCAACAGCTAGTTTACAACAATCAAAAAACAAGCCGTTATACCAACTTCCAAAATTCAATTTTGAATCTTTTCCGTTGGGGACCGGTCCCAGTTTTTTTAGGACCGGTCCTAATAATTTGTGAGTGGTCCTAAATTCAACTTTTCCTTTTTTTTTTGCATATTTCAACATTGTTTTGACTTGGGTCTTTCGGATTAGCTGTAGGGTCACTTCTATAGCTCTATAGGTGGGCTCTTAGGCTTGACCCACGCCCAACTTACCAACATTTTCGATTTTTTCCTTTTAAGCTTCGGGTGTTGGCTTTCTGGAGGTAGCTTGCACTTGAGACTTCAACAATGTTTGGGTCTCTTTGGCATGATCATTCCGGCTTCGAGTCCTTCATCATGGTATTTTCCCAAACTCTCTTCTTAGACTTACATGAACATACACAGCTACAACATAAAGTCATACTACATGACCACTACATGTACTTACATTGTTTTGTGCATGGACATTGACAATACATAAGACCTAACATTTAACAGACTGGCTGAAACTATGGCTACAACCTTCTGGATAATGGTTGAGTGAGGTCCAATTGAGAAGAATCCAAGGCAGGATAAGAAGAGATGGTTTGAAGAAATAGAAAATAAACTACTCCACGCCAAAGTCTCCTACCAAAATTGGGAGACAGAGTTTGGTGCGATTTCCTTCAGAAGACTAGCAAGTCGATATCCCACTACTTGCCCCATGTGAAGTAATTCCATAGGAGACAACTAGCCCAAAAGATAATATTTCAACAAGCCAAAATTGACTTAATCGAGCATTGAGGATGTCTCCTGAATGAAGGGATGAGAAACCTCAAACCCCTAAAGGATGCTAAAAAAGTCCCTCGTTGAATAACAAACACACAAGTAACACAAGTTGTTCTTGAAAGAAGACTCAGGTGTTAGAAAGTGTGAATTGTATGTCTCGAGAGAATCTCTCGAGACATAACATTTTTGTCATACAAACATATGAGAGTACAGAACCTATAGACCCACTCGTTGTATGGAAGAATCTACCATCTCGAAGACACGTAAGAAAAGAGCTCGAGTTTCTAAGCTAGTCAGGTGAGAGTCAATCGACATGATCGATACGTAAACAAGGAGCAAGGAACTAGCAAAAAGGCAACCACATGAGGTTTGTGTAAAACAAACCTCATGACAAGCAGATAAAGGACCATATGTCAACTTGGAGGATAAAGAAGGGTAGCCCCTTAGAAACCTTGATAAGGCTAAAGTCAACGTTGGCCCACACCATTCTAAGGAGGTGTCAGTCGAGCCCACTGGCCAATTGATACTCCTTTAAGGGTAAAAGGAAAAACAAAACCTTCAATGAGTCAATTAAGACTAAGTCAATGATGTTAACAAAGGTGTCAAAAGAAGAATCCACAATACCAACAAAAGTGTTAAATGTGGAAGAAGGTGAATTGGCATGTCGAATAGTGAGCCAAACAAAAGGAGTTGAGCTTAGCCACGTTCTAATACAGGTGGACATCAATATGGTCACGATAAGCAAAGTGATCGATAAAAGATGTCGAGCAGCAGTCATGCACAAAAGCAGGTTGATGACCCAAAAATTATGAGTCAATAGGATCTCAAAGACAACGAGGTTCGATAAGATTGTAGCTGACTGGGTATGGAAGGATCAGACAGAGTAGTCTCAAGATGATGCAGATTTCCATTGCGACTCAAAAGATGTGAGAATCGAGCATTGATCCCACTAGTTGCTCGACCAGGAAGTCGACGCCCAAACAATGAGGTCAAATGCTTTATCATTAAATGATTGGATGGTGCACAAAGGCTTAGCAATCGACAGGACTAAAAGAAGCCAAGGCATTAGCCATCGACTAAGAATGAGTTCATCTCTTGGGGGTGACATTGACTCAAAAGAACTTGAGAATATAAAAAGTTAAAAGGCCAAAGGAGAAAAGAAAACTCTAGAATTTTGGGCAAAAAATATGGTCTCAATAAGCATAGTCTTGACGAAGGAAGAACTAAAAAAATGAAGAACCCTAGGCCAACAAAGGGTCACCCTTTGGAGGATCTGTTATAGCAGGATCAAGCATTAGCGGCATAGTGCTTTGGGGGCACAAAATGGTTAGTCAAAATAGGCCAAGCCATGTCGAGGGTCAAATTCCAGGAAGAAACAAATCCAGTAATGCACCTTGGGGGCAATATCACTTTTGGGGGTAGATAAGTCAAGTAGGAAAAAGCAGCCATTTGCGTGGGTAAGACTGTCGCAAAACAATAAAGGTATTGATGAAGGCATTCGTCAATTTGAGAATGATCATTCGAAGCCCTCTAGATCCCTATATCAGGAAAAAGGGCAGTTCGAGGATAAAATGTTAGGGAAATAATAATGTGAGCCAAATATTGTGGCTTGTGCAAGGGTAAAGAATGACCAACAATAAATAGAGTCTAAACGAGACTAATTAGAATGAAAAAGGAGAGAAAAGAAGTCATGGGAAAAAATGTCTAAACAAAATTTTCATTATATATATAAGTCAAAAATTACGAAGACTCTTCTCAAAACAAATAATGTTTAAGGGAATTTTTTTTTTGTAAATGCGAGACGAAGGGAAAATCAAGGGCTCATGTTGAGACCATTCATCACTTCTCGAAATAAGAATTGGCCGATCAACAAGAGGGACAAGAGTCAATGATGAACGTGAGGTAGAACGGGCTTCTATAGAAATGGTTCAACCTGTATGTCACAACAGGCCGAGAGGATCTAGATGAGGCACATTTTTTTACTCTCCAAAAACCACGCAAGGAATTTCCTAAGCAATGGTTTTGGTCTTAGAGAATAAAGGAAGGGGCTTAAGCCAATACTCCTCGCCTAAGGAGTGCTCCTTTTACAGAACCATAGCGCATGTAGGAGGCAAACGATGTGAGAAGGGAAAACATACCTACAAAGGTACAGTTGACATCTCATCCCCATATGTAAAGCACTCTTATGCAACCTAAAATGAATCCCATGATTAATTGAGGGGTTCATGCGATTATCCTACTCCTTGAAATAAGGAGATTGGAGACAAAGTGACCAGCCTTTAGCCATGGGGTGGTGGTCTGAGTTGAGGACATGGCGTGAGAAGTTAATATCAAATATTCTCATGAGAAAGCTAATTCGAGTGTCAGGTATAGGCCAGTAAAAGTGAATTATCCATTTAACAAAGATTGAAACCACTCCAGGGTGTCAAGCCCAATGATATGGTTGTAGAGGAGATGAGATGCGATCATGGCAGAGAAGGAGATGGGTATAAACTGATGCTTGGAGTTTGTATTTATAGACATGTTGAAGAAAGGGTTAACAAAAATCAATGAAGACAGTTCGGTTTACCACACAGAAGTCGATATTCGCTTTGTTCAAGATCATCGAAAGTTGGGCAAATCCTAGAAGTAGTTAATGTCAGAGGATATTTCATCCTAAAAGTGGTGTCATTTGAGGTCATCTAGTCAAATCAGTTACACCATCGAGCACAAATCATAAAGAATAATTAATATGATCCAATTGCATGAACCCAAAGTGTCAAAGGAAGGTCACACACATCTAGTTAAGATATAAACTAAACTCGTGTTGGGGGCATTTGTTGGTACCATCTTAAAAATCTACTTGTAGATGAAGAACACGTGGTTTTTAATGAGCCTAGAAATAGAACCATAAATAAAGACGCATGACAAGATTAGCATTATAATAAGTGTTAGGATAACCAATACACAATAACGATGGATAACTACTTACATAAAGTAGGCCAGTTTAGATCACTACACACTCCACGACGGGCATCAGCTACGATATGGAAAAGTGGTTGTAATAGCAAAGAGGAGTGGAAGGTGGAAGGAACTACCCATGCAATGTGAAGAATATGTTATAACAGTTGTAACTGACTGGATCAATATCGATAGGCCAGAAGAAGAAGAAGAAAGGATCCTCAACATCAATATCAAATTTTATTTCCATCTAGGAGTAGGAGAGTAAGAGTAGTGTAACTTAGTCTATAATTCGGTTCGAAAATGGGTGAATTTGGTTCATTCCTGATTTATGTAATCATCTCGGTTGACATCGAGTGTAGAGACTCCTTTTAAGGAGATTTACCCTTGGAACAAGCAAAACGTTTGTATTGTGTTATTGTTCAATTGCATTAATGAAGTTTGGTTTTTTTTTTTCTGTTCTTCTCCTTTGAAGTCTCTGGAAAAATCCTCTTTGTTGAGGCATGTACCGAACTTGGCCCGGTACCCCGGGGGTACCCATACCCAAAGCAGTGTGAGGAAAGAGAATTTTTTCCCACAACAGAAGTTAAAGCGGAAATGTCATTCTGTGACCACAATTGGTGTGACAAGTGTCATGTAAACCATAGATTCAACATGTGAAATAAATGTTCTATCCAGGACACCAGGTGATGTCACATGGAAAAAATGGGTAGGAATTAGATGCAATTTCAAATTCCCACCCATTTTATTCCAAATGTAGTCACCTTGTGCCCTGGACAACAAATCTTGGATAGGAAATTTGCTCCCATTGACATGTGATATGTTTTTGAATTTAGTGCTTCTTTTTGGACACTTTTATCTTTTTTAACGTTTTTACTATATATATATATATATATCACTTGTTGTCAATCTGTGGTGTGATCACCCAAATGCTTGACACAGCAGATCGGTCCTATTAGGTTATGAATTAGTCAAATTGAGAAGATATGTGTGTTGGGCGCTCGCTGGTTTTAATCAAGGTGCAGTGAGTATCACTGCTGCACCAATAACGAGAATGAAAAATGCATACAGTGAGTTGGATCCTCTACGATCATTAAACTACGTTAATGCACAAACACAGCACGACAAATGTTTAAATTTCGTAGCAAGTGTTGCACTGTGTTTGTGCAACAATCATGAGAGGATCATGCTAATCACATGGAAAAACCATACAGAGGATGTTTTGCAGAATGGGAAAGGATGTTCTGTCCAGGATTTGGTGTTCAGGACACCTAGGGACGTCATAAGGAATAAAATGGGTGGGTGATGCATTTTTTGATTATGGAATATCTGTTTTATTCTATATGACGTCCTCTGGTGTCTTGGATACCAACCAAGACACCAAATCCTGGACAGAACATCTTTTCTTTTGCAGAACACATTCTCCACAAATTAGATTTGTCAAGGTGTATTTACCAAATTGCTTATTTTAGTGTTTATCCTTGATATGATTGGCATAGCAGTGATCTGTGTACATCCCACAGAAGATCTATTGCTACAGTATTAAGTATTTTTGCTTAAGCATACTGAAATTGAACAATGCCATATTCACTCACTTGAAATCGGCTATAAATCCTGGTGCTCCATTTCATTCTATATATCTAGGACCTTATTTGTTATTCTGGCACAAACAAGTAAAAAAAAAAAAAACGATTTAGATCGCATGTAGAAATTTATGATTTAATGAAATCATATATAGAAGATCTGGTTATCCAGTTCTAGTAGACAAAAAAAGATTCACAACTAGAAGACATCTTAGGCCTTGTTTGGTAACTCTCTTGGGAAGTGATTCCCATTGCTTTCGTTCCCAAGATTCCAAAATAGGTGAAAATTGTGTTCGGTAAATTTGATTTCTCTTTCTGAATTCCACTCCCAAAACACAGTTGGAAGTGGGTTTTGAGGAGTTAGAAAAAGTCACTTCCAAAAATTCTATTCCCATTGTCCACTCTCACTTGTGTTGATTTGGGAAGAGAACCCATGACGACAACTGAGGTATGTTCTTCTTCCTCCTCTTCTCCTCTTCTCCTCCACGCCCCCTCCCTGTTCTTCTTCTTTCTTCTTCATTTTTTTTTCTTGTTTGGTTACAGTTCCTCCCCCCCCCCCCCGCCCTTTCTTCTTCTTCTTCTTCTTCCTCCTCCTCCCCCTCCCCGTTATTCTTTCTTCAGTTTTCTTTTTGTCTAGATTTTAATAGGTTTCCCCCATTTTTTTCCCTCATCTCCTGCTCCACGCCCTGTTTTTCTTTCTTCTTCATTTTGTTTTTGTTTAGATTTTTATAGGTTTCCCCAATATTTTTTTTCTTCTTTCTCCTCCTCTCCTTATCATTGTCCTTCTTCTTGGTTCAGCCTCTTTTTTTTTTTTTTTTAAAGAAAAGGAAAAAAAAAACTGGTTTGAATGAAACCCTAAACCCTTTTTTAGGGGTCCGAATGATTGATTCCTATTTCAGTCTATTTCAACCCTTAATTTTTAGGGTTATTTTTTTTGTTTCTTTTAGTTTTCATTTTTCTTATTCTTCTTTCTACTTATACTTGAAATTTGTATTCTGATGCAATTTGGAATTTGATCATTGTTTTGTATTGGAGGTTTCTTATTGATCGTTGTTTTGTTGATTGAAGGTTTTTGATGCAAACCCTATAATGGGAGATGAAACGCTTTTCCATTTACCAAACACTTTTCTAATTTTGGAATTCACTCCAAAGAATGCATTTTGGGTGGAATCAGGAATAAGGAATTGCGAGATGAAATCTTGGGAGAGTTACCAAATGAGGCCTTACTTATGATCAGCATGTATTGTGTTGTTATATGTATGATGATGATATCTCTCTTTCTTGAGTAGTTTACTCTAAGCCTACATATGGGTATATAATCAAATTCACTAAACTGAATCACATTAAAATGGTAATCGAATAAAAATATTGTCAAAAGTAATATATATCCCAATTTAGAGATTCCATATTGTCCTTAGACCTACAGAGTTTGCATCTCCTATTGTTTATTCTCTATATTAGGTTGATTAACCAATAGTTATGTCCTAGGACTATATCATAGGCCTTCTGAGTAATTTATAGTCTTTTTTTGATAAGTAAATAATTTATATTAAATTAGGAGAAGAAATTGCATGTGTGTATATATACAATGGTTAACATAATTTTTGATTGCTTCTATATAATTTGGAAAAATAATCCATAGGACTGATTAGAAGTTCTTGATCTCCTATTGCAAAAGAGGCTAGGATGCTGGTTGGTTGGCCTCTCTCCACACATGGTGAATATCAAAATGGCTAAAGCTAGCTAACAATCTCTTGATTTTTGCAATGATGGATAAAATACTCCATGGGAAATTGCACTTGTTCAAAATCTCCACCATAATCTTCAAGTCCATAGTGATCATTAAGGGAGATAAATTCCAATCTATTGCAATTTGAAGCCCCTGGTAAAGTGCAAAGAGCTCCGCCCATAATATGTGGAGCCACTATCATTGTGTAAGAGGTCTCCATATCCTCCTCTCGAGGCTGTAACCGATCCATCACATGCAAGGGCATAAGTTCCAATGGGTAGTAACGGCCAAGAGCAAACTTTGGGTTCAAGTGGAATTGATATCTTCTCTATGTTCTATTTTGATGCAATATGTCTCTAAATAGGAAGGTCCCCAAGAGGTAAACAAAGAGGCTGAATTTTGGCTTAAACATCATAGACAATCATATTAATGATTGTTTAGATGGTTCTGTTTGTATTGCCAAAACATCTTTTGTAACGACTCCAAATTTCATAACCTTAATTAGGCATGAAACCAGGCTGCTACTATACCGTGTGCATAAACATTCACTATAAATTTTTCACTTTTGTATTTTGTCTTAACTTGTAGGGTCACATAAATCTTAATCTTGAATCTTAATACAACATAAGCAGCGGAATAAAGATAATCTATCACTAACATTATAAACTTAAAGGTGCTGTGGAAATAAACCATGACATAAAAACATATCAACTATCGTGTCACTAATCTCCCATCATCACTAGGAGCTAAAATCTCCACCACCGCATCTCAAATATAAAACTACAAGTCTCAAAAATTTGAAATTCAACCTTAGTACATCCCAAAAGGTTTAATACATAACATAGAGAGTCTAAATGAAATTGAAACTACTAAAATAGATAAGCATCAAACGCATGCCTTTCCTCCAACCTCTAGGTACCCCAAAAGCGTATTTGCACTAAACCTCCCTTGTGATAAAAATGATATGGATGAGTGAGATCGATGACTTGTAAATAGATACACAAAACCGACTTCGAAAACTAGATGGGTAAAACACAAATATTTTAATATAAAAATACTGAATACATCTCCATATAGAATACATAAAAATTTTTAGTATGTAAACATGTGATAGTATACATACATCATCTACTAGTTATCACAAGATCTATACACTCATCATAGTGGTTCATCATTTAGGAACTATGCATGACAATACACATGATTCTATTTATACATGACATCTTTCTATATCTACACATGACAATATGCGTGATTCTACCTATACATGACATTCTTCTCATATCTACATATGGTAATACACATGATTCTACCTATACATGGCATTCTTCTCATATTTTTGCATGATAACATTCATGACAATATCAGTTACAATCACAAGGTAAATATTTCTTAGTCCATCCATAATAAAGATACTTAGGCTGTTTGGATTCGGTGAATTGGAATTACTTGTTGATTTGAATTCTACAAAATTCAAAACAACATAAATAAAATTCTTTTGAGTTATAATTCGTAAGGTAAAGATGAAAACTAATTGAAGGTGAGTACATTTGTATCTTGGAGTATACAATGACAATGAATAGGATCCATGGTGCCTCAGAAGACAGATTTCAATAATTTTGTTTGCATGTTAGGAAGAAAGAGAACCCTGAATGAGC
>JAOXJP010000012.1:10388958-10412184 GCA_025762735.1 Platanus orientalis | reverse complement strand
TATATATATATATATATATATATATATATATAGATAGATAGATAGATAGATAGATAGATAGATGGATAGATATCTTTGATAAAAAGGAGCATATATTTAATCAAGAGAGAGAAACCCCCAAAAGATATAAAGCACCCAATGGGGTATGGCATCATGAAATATCTAGTATTATGACAGGTTGACAGTATAGCTAATATAATGAACATGATGGTATTGAAAATGGATGAGCAAACATAGAACAAAAAGCTAGGAGACTGTCCAAAGAAATAACATTTTGATTTAGTGGATTATCATCAGTCAGGTTAATAGTTAAAACAAACATTGTTTTAGATAAGCACGAGTCTAACTCATCCCAAGATTAGAGGAGACAGATTCCATGGACGAATCCCTATGATGTTATTCTCTCTCTCTCTCTCTCTCTCTCTCTCTCTCTCTCTCTCTCTACTGTAAGAGTTTCATGTCATTAAGCCTTTCACTTGCCCCTTGCTATGTCAATTGACCTTAGGGTGTCCATGGTAATTGTCATTCACAAATTCAACAAACCAGGCCACAGAATGATTTAACAAGATTGAGTTGATTATGGGAACAAGTTGAGTGTTTTAGTCTCATAAAGTCTGAACTATTGCAGTTAGCTTTAAATGAGTTGGTTCTGGATGCTAAACTATTACAGTTAGCATTAAATGAGTTGGTTCTGGATGTTGTTTATCCTAGAAAAAGACTATTTTCTTCCTTCTCTACTTCCATCTAATTATTCTAAACAAAGCCATATTGTTGGTATAATCTTGTTAGTCAGTTATACAGCAGTCAGGGCAGGTTGATATAAATACTGTCTATATCTGAAATCCAAATCATGCCCCTGCAACTCAAAATGTTCCTGCTAAAGAGTTTATTAATACATTACAGAACTGTTGTCAAGCCTCTAATGATTGCCTACTGCTGTTATCTTATAGATACAGAGCTGTAACAAGCGCATACTATCGGGGTGCTGTTGGAGCCATGTTGGTTTATGACATTACCAAACGCCAGACCTTTGATCACATACCCCGCTGGTTGGAAGAGCTGCGTGGCCATGCTGACAAGAACATCGTGATCATACTGATTGGGAACAAGAGTGATCTTGAGAACCAGCGGGCTGTACCCACCGAGGATGCCAAAGAATTTGCTCAAAAAGAAGGGCTATTCTTCTTAGAGACATCAGCATTGGAAGCTACTAATGTTGAGACAGCCTTCTTGACCATTTTGACAGAGATTTTCAACATTGTTAATAAGAAGAACCTGGTTGCAGCTGAGGATCAAGCCAATGGTAACCCAGCATCCCTGGCCGGGAAGAAAGTCATCATCCCTGGTCCTGCACAGGAGATCCCAGTCAAGAGCAGGATGTGCTGTACATCATCCTGATTAGTTATATTTTATTTCGGGTTGTGCGGATACTTTATTCTACATTTCTACTGGTATCTTTGAGCCGTTTTGTGTATTTCCATGTATATTTCTGATTGCTTTAGTGTAGTTTTGTTTTGGAGGAACTGATTGATTACAAGTTCAAATGTTCACGAGGTGGGAAACAACATAGGTGATTGAAGCTCTCAGTTTGAAGATTTCTTTTACTGATAATGTTTTCAGAAATTGAAGTTTTGACAATCTTCATCCATGCACAGGAGTTTATAATGTGGTTACATCTTCTTTTGGACCCACAGGAATTCTCTTTCCGATGTCCTCGTTCTTTTGCTCTTTAGGAATCAGATCTACTGTGGTTCAACCATATGGATGTTAGTTTTGGGGACTTTTGGAAGATAGGAAGTATAGAACAATTCAAATCTGCCTTCGTCGCATAACACTGTCAATCACAGAAGACAACCTTGGTCGTGATTGAACACTTCAAGTGCGGGAGAATCCTTCAGTTGCAGATGAGTTCTGCAGTCAAGAATATGACTCAGTCGGGACATTGAGTCCATTGCGGGTGGGAGTTAGTCACAAATGTGTGCAGTTGCAACTTCAATTGGTCATTTAGTCACAATTAGTCATATATATATATATATTTTGGATAGAAGGCAAACTTTATTCAACAACTTCAATTAGTCATGATAATTGCTCAGAGGCAATTTACTTCGTTTTTTCTAACTTAGTTTTACAACCGATTCATCTGAGATAGAGAATGTGTTATTTTCCCATTTCTTGAAAATAGTCGAGGCCTCCCAATGATTATACAAGGGATTGTGGCCAAGCTACCTCCGGGATACAATCTCGTTCGGGTAGAACCCTTGTGTCTCAACAGAATCACACTCTTAAAGCCCGTGGTCGATTAAATACAATATTTGATAAGTTTTTAAGTTCTATAAAATTTCATCAGCATAACGTCTTGTAAAAGAGATTTCTATAAAGTGTTCTTCTCAAGGGACGATGGTGGTTCCCACGAAGAGTATACCATGTCTCAAGATGTATGTGTTCTAAGGACAAAGTTCTTTCTCTTAGTAATGCTGGTCTTGAGAGTACCAAACTTAAGAACTCAAGGCTACTGCTTCCGAAGTAAAAAAGGCAGAGTTCTTTAGTCACGGTGGTAGAGGAGTGAATGAGAGAAGGGAGAGTAAGGCAATCAATTGAGCAACAAGTCTTCCTCGCTCCTTCATCAAAAGAGTCGTACCAATGGCAATACACATAGCTCACTCATCTTCTTCCTCACAAGGATTTTCTATGAGTTTTCATCCATCTCCAATTCACGCATAGCTCTATTTATATAGCCGAAGAGATGAGTCCCAAAACCTCAATTGCCATAGAGTGGTTCATTTGCGGGGGCTGATAAGGGTAGTCTCCATGCAATGAGAGCTTAGCTCTCTCTCCTATGATCAAAGCATGCTAATGCATAGGTTAGAGATTAGCGTCTAGGTCACCAAGCGATGCAGACTGAGAAGGAGTTTGGCAACAACCGAAATTTCACCATTTCGGGTGAACAACAGTTTGGTAAGAATCAAAGGCCTTCGGTTGCTCAAAGAGGTGGGTTTTTAGGGTTTTATAGGTGGGTAGTAGGGGGTAGCATGATCAGGGTCACAGCCCCAATATATTCATTGAAATGGAAATTATGGTTCAGGGTCTGCGAAAGCTATATTTCTCGTGTAGTCACAACCCCTTTTAAATTTTGAAATATCTCAACAATCCTCCACTTATTTCAAATTCATTTAGTAGTTATAAAATAAGTTTGAAGTGAGGTTCCCACGTATAAGTAAAGGTGATGTCAACTTTAAATCCTTATGTAGTACATGAATTTATGTCAGTGGATAAATCTTTGAACTGAGTTTCTGACAACCAAAATTTGTTACACGCATAGTCTTCCTATCAAAGCTTTATTCATTCTAATAAATAAATTAACATTTAAGGGTTTATGCTAAATCCTAGTTTACTGATGTGTTCTAGAGACAACCTGGATCTCATAAAAAATGACTAGCTTCCACACTCAGGTGACCTTCTATCAAGGGCATCTACTAACTCCATCCTAATTTAGGACTATACAGCTCATTAAAAGAACCACATTCTCATCATTCATCATCATTGAGAGAACCCTCACAAGTAACAATCATATGTTCTACAAGAACTAACTTCTGTAAAAACAACACACGTCATTTATAAGAACCACATTTGTAGGATCACCATGGGAAGGGAAATATTTCATTAAATGAAATTTTGGTTACAAGTGAGTGATATTTTGACACGTTTACCCATTAAACATGATGAACATCTAGGTTAGTTTTCCAATGAACCTTGAGCAATCAGGTCGGATATCTTGTCAAATACACCTTACAAAGCTTATCAGTTCCATTACCCTTGATGTGCAAGAGTTTAGATCTTGACTCAGGCCTTTTGATAGTGGGTCTACTAAATTCTCTTTGGACTTTACATATTGTATAGCCATGATGCCATCAGTGATAAGACCATTCACACGATTGTGCTTCAAGTGTATAGTGTTAGATTTCTCACTATAATTCTCACTATTCGTTTTAAATCTGATAGCTTGATTATCACAGTAAATGAATATGGTCATTACATGCTTGTCCCATATTGATATATTTCTTCTATTGCTGATGATAGAGCAACAAACTCTGACTCCATACATGAATGAGTTAAGCATGTTTGTCTTTTGGATTTATAGGAGAATTCAACTCCTGCTAGTGTATATAGCCAAACAGTCATTGATTTGGAATCATCTAAATTAAAATTCTAGGTAACATCACTGTATCCCTCGACAATAATGGGATACTTGCCATAGCGTATTTCATAGTTCATGGTTCCTCTTAAGTACTGTAGAACTGTATACAATGCATACTACTTGGGTTGCTCATGTATCTACTTAACATCCCTACTGCAAAAGCGATATTAGGCCGGGTGCAATACATGATATACATTAAGTAACCGATTATTTGTGAGTATCTGTATTGCGATACACGATTCCTTGTACTGTTCAACCTTAGGTTGGTATTCACTGGTGTAGGTGCCGATTCACATTTGAACATGTTGAACCTCTTGAGAACCTTTTCAATGTAGTTGGATTATGAGATCACAATACCATCATCGTCCCTGATGATCTTGATTCCCATAATTACTTCAGTAACCCTTAAGTATTTTATGTCAAACACTAATGATAAGAACCTCTTTGTGTCCTTGACATATGATATATCAATTCTGAAGATGAGCATGTCATCTATGTATAGGTTAATGATCGCACATGATTTTGTTTTGACCTTGGAGTAAATACACATATCTCATTTTTTGGACATAAATCCATTGCCAATGAGAGTTTGTCTAAACTTGTCATGTCATTGTTTGAGTGCTTGTTTTAGTTAGTATAAGGATTGTATTAACTTGCACATTTTTTTATCTTATTTAAACATTATGAATCTTTCTATTTGATCCATATAAATTTCTTATTCCAATTGACCATTCAGGAAAGCAGTCTTTACATCATTGTATGATCAGGTTCTTTATAAAAATCATAGTTAAGAGCAACTTGATAGTTGAGATTTTTATTATTGGGGCATAGGTATCAAAGTAGTCAAAGTCTTTCATCTCTTTGTACCCTTTTGCCACCAATCAGACTTTATATTTCTCAATATTTTTATTAGGTTTAATATTTTTCCTAAATATCCACTTACATTTAGCCGGTTCGTACCTTTGAAGGAGATCCACCAAGGTTCAGATGTTGTTTAACATTATGGAATGCATTTCTTTATCTACCTCTTATTTCCAAAAGATTGCATCATGCAATCTCATGGCCTGATCGTAAGATAATGGGTCTCCTTTAGCAACACATATTGAGAAGTTAGGATCGAAGTTATTTTCTTTCATTTTTCTAATGCTCCTTTGAGGTGTGGGCTGAGTTGTTTCAATAGCTTTGTTTATTTTCCTTGAGATTAATTCGTCTGCTCCCACTATTTATGAGGTTTTCTTAAATGGAAATATATTATCAAAGAATTCAGTATTGGTGGATTCAACAATGGTGTGTGGAGTAGGAGTTTTCAGATTCATAAATTTGTGGGTCTTGCTTATTATTAAATATCCAATGAAATGCAATTAGTTTCTCGAGGTCCCACTTTGGAGGTGTGCTCATGTGACAATTTTACTTGAACTAGACATCCCTAGTTTTGAAGTAATTCAAATTGAGCTTCATTCCTTTCTATATGTCATATGGAGTAATCTTCAATTTCTTTTGAGAAACCTAATTCAAAATGTGACAGGAAGACATCAGTGCTTCTCCCTATAGATTCAAGCATGATCTAGAGCTGATCAACATTGCATTGACCATTTCGATTAGTGTGTACTTCTTCCTTTTAGCAACTATTTTGCTTTGGAGTGTAAGGTACTAAAGTCTCTCTGTGGATTCCATAGTTTTCATATAATTTGATGAATCCCGAGTCCATGTACTCACCTCCTCTATCTGATATAAAGACTTTGATTTTTAGGTTGAGGAAATTTTCAACATTGGATTTATAAGATTTGAACTTCTCAAACATTTCATCTTTGGTTCTTAAAATGTACACATGTTTATTTTGACGCATCATCAATGACGGCTATTTTTCCTCATTTGGAAAACGTGTCACTCATTCGTAGTTAGTGTATATTAAGTCTAGCACATTAAGTGATCTTAGCACACTTTTGAATGATATGTGTGTGACTTTGCACTTGCTACATATAATGCATTTCTCATTGTTTTTTATTTATAAGATTGTTAATAAATCCTAGATTAACCATGTGCTTAACCTTGTTATAATGAAAATTACCTAATCTATCATGTCATAATTCACAAGACTCAATCAAGTACGCAGAATTAGAAGGAATTTCATTAATAACATTCAGTTTAAACATCCCATAGGTGGCAAACCCTTTTTCTACAAATATACGATTTTTTGTGGGTGTAAACCTGTCAGACTCAAACAACAACTTGAAGTTGTGCTTACTCAGTAGTGATCTAGGGATAAGTTTCTTCCTGTTGTCAAGGACATACATGACATCTTTGAGGATGACGGTCTTCCCAGAGGTAAAATGCAGCTCTACAATGTCTTTTGTGATGACTTTGAAGGAGGAGTTTCCCATAAAAATGTTTATGCCTTCTCCCACTAATTGACATGTAGTGAACATGGCTCTGTTTTCGTATATGTACCGAGTGGAACTAGTGTCGATCCACCAAGCAGTTTCCTCTCCTGCCATGTTGGCATTCATGACAACCGCGGCCAACTCATTGTCCTGGACTCTTCGCTTGTCCTTGCTCTTCCTATTGGTATAGTGATCATCACCATCTTTTCAAAAGTAGCAGACTCTAGCCATGTGACCTAGCTTTTCACAAACATTGTAGTTAAGTTTTATTTTAGTTCTTTTAAAGGGCTTATTCTTGTCCTTAACAAACTTCTTGAATTTTCTCTTCTTTAGAGAAAATCAACTCTTGGATTTTGCTTCCACGACATGAGCATTCTCAATGGGCTATGTCTTCTTTCCTTTATTCCTTGTCAGATCTTCCACTCGCAAATGGTGCATGAGAATGTCGAGTGACATATCATTTCTTTCATGGATGAGCTTCATCTTGTAATCTTGTCAAAGACAAAGGCAATTTGGATATCAACACGTTGATGTGGAAGATAGGATCAAGAGACATCCCTATAGAAGTAATTGCATCAACAATCTTCTAGAATTTCTTGGCTTATTCTAGAACATACTTTACATCCACACCTACCATAATTTTGCACATTAAACTTCTTGCTCCCTACAACATCACCTTTGTAGATAGTGACTACACCTTCCCAAACTCTTTTGCAGTTTTAATTTTTTTTAATGAATTGGTTGAAGAGGTTGCCTCTATTAGCACAAAGTGCAACATGCAATATTAATCTCTTCTTTTGTAGCTTCATTCTCAGAAGGGATAAGTGGTGGTTGATCAGTCAACACATAGTGAATGTCTTGTTGTCTCAACAAGTATTCGGTCTTCTCTTCCCATCTTTCAAAGTTCTCTCTTTTGAATCGGGTGGATTCAAAGTGGAAGGTCCTAAGTTGTCCCATGGGAGTAGACATATCTTCAAATGTTGGTTTTGAGGACTTCTGGAAGATGAGAAGTATAAAGAAATCTGAATCTGTCTTAGTAGCAGGAGGATCCTTTAATTATGGATGAGTCCTTTCAGTCACGGATGTGGTTTCAATTGCAAATATGACTTTCAGTAGTGACATTGAGTTAGTCAAGGGCAGAAGTCAGTTGCAAATGTGAGTAGTCACAACTTCATTTGGTTGCAAGTCACAATCAGTCGCAATGATTGGTTTAGTCGTGGAACTTCAGCACTTCGTCACGATTATCTTGCTCAGAGATAATTTACTTCGTTTTCTTTGGTTTAGTTATACAATTGATTCAATCAGAGACAAAGAAAGTGTCATTTTCACTTTTCTTAAAGATAATCGAGGCCTCCCAATGATTGTGTAAGGGATTGTGGCCAAGTTACCTCTAGGATACAATCTCACTCAGGTAAAACCCTTCTCTTTCAAAGGAGTTGTACTCACCGACAAAGACAAATGAACCTTTGTCGTTAGTTAAAGC
Source organism: Platanus orientalis (assembly GCA_025762735.1). NCBI lineage: Eukaryota > Viridiplantae > Streptophyta > Magnoliopsida > Proteales > Platanaceae > Platanus > Platanus orientalis. The sequence continues at coordinate 10,404,125 of JAOXJP010000012.1, read as the reverse complement.
CCGTGGTTGATTAAAACACAATTTCTGATAAGCTTTTTAAGTTATGTGGAAATTTCAACAACATAATGTCTCTCTGTAAAAGAGATTTCTACAGGGTGTTCTTAAGAGATAATGGTAGTTCTCATTTACCAAAAAAAAAATGGTGGTTCTCATGAAGAGTATACTACATCTTAAGAGGAATGTGCTCTAAGGACAAAACTCTTTCTCTCAATAGAAAACACTAGTCCAGAGATTACCAGACTTAAGAACTAAAGGCTACCTCTTCCCAAGTAAAAGGGCAGAGTTCAATGAGAGAAGGGAAAGTAAGGCATTCAATTGAGCAACAAAACGTCCTTGCACCTTCTTCTTCAGAGGCGTATCTATGGTAACTCACAACACTCACTCCTCTTCTTCCTCATAAGGCTTTTCTTTGAGTTTTCGTCCATCTCCAACTCACTGATAGCTCTATTTATAGAGCTAAAGAGATGAGTCCTTAAAGCTCAGTTGCCAGGGAGTGGTTCATACACCGGGGCTGACAAGGTTAGTTTCCATGCAATGAGAACTTAGCTCTTAGGGGTGATAAGGTTAGTTGCCATGCAATGAGAACTTAGTTCTCTCTCCTGTGGCTAAAGCATGCTGATGTATAGGTGTTTTAGTTGTCAAGCGATGTAGACTGAGCAAGAGCCTGACAAAAACCAAAATTTCACCATTTCGTGTGAGCAACAGGTTGGTAAGAATCAAGGGCCTTCAATTGCTCAAAGAGGTGAGTTTCTAGGATTTTACAGGTGGGCAGTAGGGGACAACACGATCACAGTTGCACCCCGAACGCATTCACCGAAATGGGAATCAGGGTTCACAATCCAATTTTGTTCTCATTGGAATTCAGATCTACTATGGTTCAACCATAGGGATGTTGTACCAACCAGGGTTTGTTACATCTCCTCTATGGCACAAACTGAGTACAGTGTCGTGTGCTGCCATTTAGCATAGGACATGTTAGCCAATATAGACAGGAGTTTTAAAGTTTGAGAGACATGCCTGTTATTTTGGCTGATTTGTTAGGGCAACGCATTCAGTTTGTGCCTAGAGGATCTAGACTCCTGTTGGGATGCATGTCACATCCTATGATTGCTATAGGGAAGCGCAACACATCTTTTTTTTTTTAAATTTATTTATAAAGCAATACACCCTTGAGGTTAATGTCGAAGGACAACACGAATGGCTAAACCAGAGACCATCGTTAAGAAGAAATCAAATTGTTAAAAATAACATTATTGCATGTCGGTATCTGGTTAATTGATCTATTCAAATAAACAAATAATTAATTAAACTATATGATTAATCGAATTGTACAATTGTGATTTCACATTTGATAAATCAATTCAAAATAAACAGATAATAGATTAAACCATATGCTTAATCAAATTAGTGTTTTTTTTTCTTCATATTGCAATCTTAACTTTCACGTAGATAAATCTAATCATGGAATTATACTTATAAAAATTCTTCCTCTTTTCCATGCATAGCTGTTTCTCATAAAAATAAATAAATAAGTAAAAAGACATCATGTTTGTTAGTTATCGTCTAGCATCTTAATACCTACTAATTGCAACCAAGTGCTTCTACTTCATAGTATGACCCAAATTCTTAAGGTGTAAAACAATTTTATTGTAGTCATCAATGTTTCATGTGATGTTTTCTTAAATTAATTCATCTTGTCAATTTAAAGAATTTCGGGAGTCCACACACATGGCTATGATTTCAAAGTCAAATATGGGTTTACTTGGTCAAAACCAATTTGAAGTTCAAATTTCAAGCACTAGTTGGTCAGCCCAACAAATTTGCGTTAGCCAACAACTAAGTGATACAATCAATCCAAATTTCAAATGTTTGTTGAGGAGTCAACAAGACCACCACATGTAACCTATATTCTTGTATTTTCTGTTTTGTTTGTTTACAAATTTGTATAAATATACCATACACGAGCAATGAAATCTCAATTGGATTTTTCTAAATTTGTCATGGTGTTAGAGCTTAGGTAAGCTTTGACTCTCTCCTTTTAGTGTGCTTTTGAGTATTGTTATTATTTTTGGGTACTTTTGCTATTGTTATTGGTTTTTTTTTTTTTTTTTTGGTGGATTACAGTCAACACTAGAGTACAATAGCTTCAAGAGATGAATTTCTAGGTGATGAATCTCAACTTCATGCTCTTGAGATTGGTACCAAAAATCCTTCCAGCCCTTGTTTTCTGCATCATTCAGATAATCTAGGAACTATGCTAGTTTCACAACTCTTGACAGGTGAAAATTACTCCACATGGAGTTGATCCATGGTCATGACACTATGTGCTAAAAACAAGACTGGTTTTATTGATGGTTCCATTAAGAAACTATCAGATGATATTGATCCACTTCACTTTTCATGGATTAGATGCAACAGTATGGCCTTATCTTGGATTTTAAACTCCTCATATAAGGATCTTGCAGCAAGTGTCATTTATGCTGAATCAGCATATGAAGTTTGGAATAATATTAACGAGCGATTTTCTCAAAGTAATGTTTCTAGGATATTTCAAATTCAGTGAGCCATTTAGCCATTGCTCAAGAACAAAGTTCTGAAGGATTTTACTTTACCAAATTAAAGGGTTATTGGGATGAGCTCATGAATTATCAACCATTACCCTCATGTTCAAGTGGAGCGATGAAATTGTTGATTGATTATTAACAATGAGAAAGAGTTATGTAATTTCTCATGGGGTTAAATGATTTATATGTTGTTATTCAAGAACAAATTCTTCTTATGGATTCAATGCCACCCATCAATAAAGTTTTTTTCTCTAGTAATCTAAGAAGAAAGACAATGGGAAATTAGTATCACAAATTCACAAAAGGCCGAAGTAGTTGTTTTTCTTAGCAAATCTATTTCAACATCATCAGGGTATGATAATCATAGTCACAAAAGACTCACAATCCTCAAGGATTGCACCGTGAACACCCCACTTGTATGCATTGTGGTAAATTAGGACATACAATCGGCAAGTGCTTTGTTCTTCACGGATTTTCACCTGGGCATCGCATAAACAAAAAATAACAAGAATATCACTAACAATCAAGTTTTGATAGAAGAGAATAATGGTGATCGATCAAGTTTTCCTTTCACACCAGATTAATGCAAGAAATTACTTACTCTTCTAAATTCCAATAACACGCAGCCTATGGCTCATCAAGTAGTAATGTCACAGTTAGTCACAAATCTTTCAGGTACTTCTCTTTGCTTTACTTTTACCCATGATGTCATTCTATGGATTTTAGATATAGGTGCAAGTGACCATATGGTTAGTTCGGTGTCTCATCTCACTTCAATTACTTCCCTCGGATTCACATGTGCCAAACTCCCAAATGAAAATTTTGCATCAGTTTCACATATTGACACTATCGTTTTATCACCACTCCTTACTTTGAAGAATGTTTTGTGCATGCCTTCTTTCAATTTTAATATCATATTTGCTAGTAAACTTACCTATGCCAATAATTGTTCCATAACTTTTTACTTTGATTCCTTTTCTATATAGGATATGTCATTGAGGATAATGATTGGAGCGAGTAAAGAATAACATAGCCTTTATTACCTTTCGTGTACCAATAATATAGGTATTCACATTGTGGCTATTGCTTTTTCTTTCAACCGTTGACACTAGAGGCTTAGATATCTATTTTTTTTTTCTCGTTGAGGGTTATTGGCAAGAACCATTCATAATATTTCTATTTCAAAATCAGAACTTTTTAGTACTTGTTCACTTGCTAAACAAATTCAGTTTTTTTTTCATGGTTGTCAAATTTCTACTACAACACCCGTTAATTTAATTCATTGTGGTATATGGGGTAGTTATCACACCCCATCACTTAATGGTGCATGTTATTTTTTAACCATTGTTGATGACTTCACACGATGCATGTGGGTTTACCTTATGACCCATAAGTTCAAGACATGTAATCTTCTTAAGCGTTTCTTTGCTTTAATTAAAACCCAATTTAATTAAAAAAATAAACAATTGCATAGCAACAATGACATTGAGTTTTGCATAGATTCCTTCTTTGAATAAAATGGTATTGTTTATCAACAGAGTTGTGTTGCCACACCACAACAAAATGGTGTTGTTGAACGGAAACACCAACACATTTTAAATGTCGCTCGTGCACTTCAGTTCCAAGCCCACTTACCCATTAAGTTTTGGGGAGAATGTATTCTCATTGTTACCTACCTAATCAAACAAACTCCAACACCATTACTTTGTGGAAAAACTCTATATGAGATACATTTTTCTTCTAAATCCTCTTATTCTCATTTGAGAGTGTTTGGATGCATTTGTTATGCATCTACTTTAGCTGCTCATTGGTCTAAATTTGACCCTTGAGCCCGAAGGTGCATTTTCCTTGGTTACCTATATGGTAAAAAATGTTACAAAGTTTTTTATTTGGAAACACAAATCCTGTTTACATCTTGAGATGCCATTTTTCATGAAGACATTTTTCCTTATCAAAAATCACATTGATGAATCACCTTTGGTATTACCATGCCCAATTCCGGATCAACCCATGAGCCATCCATCACATCTCCTAGTGTGCCTTCCATGGTCCTACCTCCCTCACCTATTTCTATACCTCAACCTCAATTTGGTCTACACCATTTAGATCGACCTTAACAACAGCCCAAATATCTTCAAGACTATCATTGTAACCTACCCATGAGTTCTAACCCTCTCACATCATCAACCTTTATGATAGCTCTTCACTCATGTACTTCCCGTCTGTTGTCTATTTTTGATCATATGATAAACTCTCCTATTCACTGTGCTTTTATTGTAGCAATTTCTTTCCTTACAAAACTTAAATCATTCACTCAAGCTATGAAAGATCCTAAATGGTGCGATGCCATGACTGTTGAAATTCAGGCTTTAGAAGAAAGTAACACTTGGACCCTTACATCACTTCCTGCTGATAAGAAACCCATAGGTTGCAAATGGGTTTACAAGATCAAATATAATTCTGAACACTACAAATCCCTTCTCGTGGCCAAAGGATACAGTCAAAAGGAATGACTAGATTATCATGAGACGTTTGCTCTTGTTGCTAAACTTGTTACAATGTGTTGTTTATTTGTTGTTGTTGTTACTCGCAATTGTCACTTACACCATCTTGATGTTAACAATGCCTTTCTCCATGGCGATATCTTTGAAGAAGTCTACATTACTATTCCACCTAGTTTTGCATGAAAAGGGGAGACCAAAGTTTTTTGCCTAAATAAATATTTATATGGGTTCAAACAAGCATCTCAATAGTTGTTTGCTAAGTTCTCATCCTCACTTCATGACTCAAGTTTCATCCTATCCAAGGCCGATTACTTTCTCTTTACTCGTTTCGATTGGCTCCTCTTACACTCATGTGCTTGTCTATGTTGATGACATTCTCTTCACTGGCAATGATAATAATTCTATTACTGCCCTCAAAGTTTTTTAAAAGTCGATTAAAAATCAGAGATCGTGGGCTTCTCAAATATTTCTTAGGGATAAAAGTTAGCCAATCATACACTGGCATATACCGATCACAAAGAAAATATGCATAGGAAATACTTGAAGATAGTGGTTTACTTGGAGCACATCCAATAGATTTTCCAATGGAACAAAATTTGAAGCTTAATGCTTTTTATGGGTGTCTCTTAGATGATCCGATCTAACTATCGTCGTTTAATTGGGTGCCTTATCTATTTGACTATCACATGGCCATAAATTTTTTATTCGGTGAACATGCTTAGTCAATTCATGGACAAACCACATACATCACATCTTGATGTTGTTCACCGCATTCTTCACTACATTAAATGAACTCTTGGCCAAAGAATCTTACTTTCATCCTCTAATGATTTGGAACTCAAGGCTTTTTTGTGATTCTGATTGGGCTAGTTGCATAGAGACCTGTTGCTCTATTACCAATTATTGCACCATGTTAAGTCCTCCTATATCTTGAAAATCTAAAAAGCAATCAATTGTTTCTCGCTCTTCTACTGAAGCAGAATACCGTGCCATGGCCACCACATGTTGAGAAATCACTTGGTTTTATTTTTTTTTTATTTTTTTTTTATCTATTACAGTTTCTTCAAGTACATCATTCACAACCATTTTTATTGTTTTGCGACAACAAGACTGCTATGCACATCGCCATGAATCCCGTATTCCATAAACGTATGAAAGATATCGAGATAAATTATCATGTTGTTTGTGAGAAGATTCAATCATAGTTAATTCATATAGCTCATATTTCCACCAATAAACAAATTGCATATGTTTTTACAAAACCCTTGAAAGCATCTCAATTTCAATTACTTATTCAAAAGTTGGTATTTAAATATCCATAAGCCAACTTGAGGGCCAACTTGAGGGAGAGTTTCGGGAGTCCACACAAGTGGCCATGATTTCAAATTCAAATATGGGTTTACTTGGTCAAAACTAACTTGAAATTCAAATTTCAAGCATTAGTTGGTCAGCCCAACAAATCAGAGTCAACTAACAACCAAGCGATGCGTTCAATCCAAATTTCAAATGTTTGTTAGGAGTCAACAAGACCACCACATATAACCTATATTCTTGTATTTTCTGTTTTCTTTGTTTACATACTTGTATAAATACCCCATACACAATCAATGAAATCTTTATTGGACTTTTCCAAAATTGTCAAGTTACACTAAATCTTCTTTCTTTAAAGAAACCGTTGCTAGCTCATAAGCTCCAATGGAATGGTGAATAGGAATTAGGAACCTTCATCCTACTATGACACACACCCACACCCACACACATATATATAACCTAGACGGCTTGAAATTTATCAGATAATTGTTAGAAATGGAGTGGGATGTCACCTGGTCTGTTTAAAAGAGCTTTTTCTTTTATGGAAGGGATTAGATTCTTTTGCGTTATTGTTATTTCTTCTGATTGTACACGCATCTGTTTTAATTAGGAAGGAACTTGCATAACAAGTAAAACAGAAATGAGAGCAATGGATGGATGGGAGAGATTTTAGTGCTGTAATGTGTAAAGATGCTAGCTTTACTAACTTGGTAAGTTGGTAAAGTCTGCAAGGGTTACGTTCAAAACCCATCTTCGTCTCTAACAATCAACCACCAATCACCAACCGGCTCTATCTTCAGGAAATAAAATAATAAAAAATAGAAGTGGTGCAAATTAGGGGTGGCAATTCGTGTTGGGACCCAAACCTGACACATTAATTAATTGTGACCTGTTTTGACCCAAAACACGTCTACAGTCAACCCTAACCCGCTTATTTTGTATTGGGTTTGTGTTGAGTTTATGGGTCAGGATGAGGTCGGGGTTTCAAGTCCCCTGGGCTGCATTCCCAATCGATTAGGTTGATGCTTGTCCCTCCCCACCACCAGTAGCAGGCCTAAGTTGCTTTATCTGAAAAAATTAAAAAAAAAAAAAAAAAACCAAAAAGAAAAAGAGGTTGGGTTTTACCATGTACTGCCCTGCGTTCGTACGGGAATTAAACTTCATCTCTATTTTTTAGCTCCATGACAAGACCGAACCGTCTTTGCCACTGAGCATACAAGAGCACTACAAAGGAACTTCAAACTGGTGGAAACAGGAAAAGAGGTTTAGGAGCAAATGTGCTGTCCAGGATACCAAGGGACATTAATTCCCACCCATTTTATTCCATATGACGTCCCCTGGTGTCCTGAACACCAAATCCTGAATATAATATTTATTTTGAATTAGGGCAAAAATCAGTGCGTTTCTATCATTATTTTGTTTGCAAAATATACTAATGGCTGAAAACACACCAAGGTTCTGATAGACGATAAAAAAACAAGGTAAAGCCAATCCATAGATCGCAGATGCTGCAAGAATTGTCCGTTTGTCAGTCACACCTTGGGGAGGAAGTCTTCAAGGTCGGCAAACACAACCCGAGTACTTCCTTGGTCCCAAAATTTTGGAGAACAAGAGCAAAGCCCAAGGTCAGAAATTTTTTAAAAATTCTAAGAACCCCATCTTTTTATCCTTCTGAGATCTGAATCTTCAATCTACTCAGACTATGATAACCCCAAATTTCTGCCACTTAAATGAATAGTATGATAATCCTTTGGGCTAAAGGTGCAAACCAACGGATTTCAATTCCTATTTGGTCCATTTTATTTTCCAAATATTCAATAACCGGATATCAAAGAACTCAACAAATATACCATGGGGCCTCTCACATGAAATAAATGGGTGGGACACCATCCTGGACGAAACATCTTCTCCGTATTTAATAACCCTACAAATGACAAATTGTTATTTTACTTCCCGCTGAAGCCACAAAATCAGAGGGCACAACCACAGGAAACTCCCCCAATGTGGTGCTCTTCAATACAATTAATATGGACCAATGAATTTTCGACACAGAATGTAATATGCGCCTATAGATGATTTTCATGGGGCCATCGGCTTTTGAATTAAGAAACATTTTTGTCCCCTTGTTAGAAACATTATATATACATCTGCATACGGTAATAATAATCAGATAATTCACACCCAAACTTTGGGCTCAAGCTCCTCAGGATGCAGCAATCCCATAATTCTGCAACTTCAATGAAACCCAAGTCAAAGGGGTTCCAGGAGAAAAATGAATGAATTTCAGAGACAGGAAGTATTCCACACATCCAAAATCTAGTATATGACCAGACATCAGTAAAAACAAGTCGACATTTCATACGAAACAAGACTGAAGATTAAAATCTCAAATGCTTTATAATTTTAACACACATCCTGCATCAAAAAGATCCAAACAAGCTAAAGGTATCTTAAAAAGAGAAGCAACAGTTAAAATTACCTCAAACAAAATGTAACATTGACCTCTCTACCCAACTTCCAAACCTAGTGATGACATTCTTATAGATCAAAACTCTAAAACTTGAAGAGCACGAACCTAAGCTGCAACTGATGGCTTAGAGGCAGCTGAGAGCCGAGATCTCTTCTTTGCCAAACTCTCACTACGGCGGTCTCGCTGCTCCTTCAACCTGGTTGCAAGAAGCTTCTGGTACTCAGCTGCCTCTGATTTAGCCTTTGCAATCCTCTTCTTCTTCTCAGCAATCCTAGCTCGCTTCCTTTGCAGAGTCAAGGGAGTCACCAGTCTCTGAATCTTGGGAGCTTTACTGCATTTCTTTCCTGCCAACCACATAAGTGGCAATCATATTATTAATTAAAATTTCTGCATTCAAACATTCTATGCAAATTAGTCAAGAAGAACCAAACTGCCCAAAAGTTCCTTGGAGACTCTTAAAATCCTTCCAAAAGTCAAGGTCTTCATCTGGAAAGCCTGTTGGAATAGGCCTTTCAGTATAAAACCTCAAATCTAAGAACAAAGACAACTGAATCATGTCCAATTTGCAATTCTGAGCCGAAGTCAGTTTTTCACTGTCTTGTTAGTTGTCCTATAGTTTCTAAGGTATGATTCCCTACTTCGAATGATATTAGTTTTGCAGAATGAATTTATAACTTCTATAGAAATTATCCCAAATAAATAAATTATAATTTCTATAGGTGTATCCAGGGATAAAAAAAATGACCAAAACCAATGCATGGAGATAATTTGTTCGATCTGTTGGTTCATTTATAAATTAAAGATTAAGAAAAAAAAATTTAATGATTTTTTTTTTGAAATTCATGATATTGCTTTGGCAGTTAACAGAACTTTACACAACTTAAAGGTTGTTGAGAACATTGAGAGCATGTCCCCATGTCCTCCTGAGACGGCCCTCCAAAAGACTGGATTAAAGTCAACTATGATGAAGCTTTTGCTAACAACCTCATAATGCAGGGGTTGGTTCTGTATTGCGTGATGACAATAGTAGCTTCTTAGTGGCCAAGGCTGAATGTAGACCCAGGAAATCAGTAGTAGTCTAGAAGTGTCAAGCAGCCCTCCTAAGGCTTAACTTAGCCACTGCAATTAATGCCATTTGACTCGTAATGAAAGGTGATGCACTCAGCATCCTTCAATTGCTAAGATCAAACACTAATATTTTTCCTTTGGATATAGGTAACATCATGCAAGACATTCATCTTTATTGGCTCATTTAAATACAATATAGATCTGCTAATGGATTGGCCCAGGTTCAGGGCAAGTGTAGTTCCTGAACTTCAATGGCCAAAACTTGGGCCTCTAGCACTCCTAGGTTGTTATCTAGGGAGCTAGAGAAAGATGTTTCTAGCTCTCAGTGAAATAAAATCCTATAATATTTTTTATATTAAGTCCATCATCATTCAAGAACATCAATTGATATTTTCTTTTGATATTTAGAATAACTGAAAGATATGAGTAGGCAATCAAACCAGATTTGGTTGTGAACGTTCGACGGTATGTGTTGACATACTTCCGCACATCATCCTCCTTGGAGAGGTTGAAGAGTTTCCGGATCTTAGATGCCCTCTTTGGACCTCTCATTCTGGGTTTCTCCGTGTCAGTCAATCCAGGAAGATCATTCTCACCCTTCTTCACTATAACCAAATTCAATACTGACAGGTCTTGGCTGACAATGCACCCACGGACAGACTTCCTCCTTCGCTCTCCATTGCGCCTTCCATATCCACGGAAGCAAGGAGTTCCTGCCCAAAAAAAGCATTAAAAATTCTTATCAGTAATCTTGGGTTCAGGCGGCATAAAAAACAAATGAAACTACAGAGCCAACCACCAGAAGCTTAACCAATACAGCCCAAGGGATTGAACTGTAGTAATTTGCTTAAATAGAATAAACACCAATTCACCCACCTCTGTGAAGCAAGAGACGCACACGGCCAGGGGTCAGCACTCCCTGCTTCATTGGGAATCCTTGTTTGTCACAACCTCCCATGATCTTAAAAACATAGCCCTTAAACTCCTGTCAAATATGCCAAATGCTTTAATTAAAAAGATTATTCATAATGAGATTTGTAAGTTTTTTTTGATAGATTTGTCAAATGTTAAATAGTAGTGGTGAAAACACACCTCGCCAAGAGCATCTCCATTGACCTCCTGTGAGATCCTCTTGTCAAAAAACGCTCGGCTGTATGATAAGATTAGAAAGTAAAGAACAATCATCTTTTGGAAAGTACTACTCATAACGCAAGACAAACAGAACAGTCACCAGTAGGTCAAGTCAAACAAAACACAAGCTACAACTTCTGTAGACATCACATCAAGATTGTATAAAAAGAATATTCTTTTATTAATTTGCTTTGACAATTAACACCATTCAATTAAAAAACAGAAAAACAAGTATACACTTAAAGAATAGTTTCTTAAGCTCTCCAAAACAACAGGAGAAAAAAAGAATAAAAAGAGCAATTGGATGAACTCAGAGACATATAATGAGGTAGACCACCTCCATCTGTTAATGACTAGTACCAAAATCATGTAGCATTATGAACATCAATAAAAAACGATATCTAAGAAAAAGGATGATAAAAATATGAGGAAAAAGAAAGATTGAAAGACCAAACAAGCTCAATCAATATGTTACTTAGCCATGAAAGATATATCCAAGGTATCCAAATTGGACGTATAATATAAGATTCTGGCAAGCCTCCAGAGTTGGTATTTTCTTACTCACCCATCCAAAGCAGTCAAAAGACCTAAACGACCCTAGATGGCTGAACCCTGCTGGACTCTCTCCAAGAATAGAAAATTCTCGGTCAACTCTTGCTCCCACCTGTTTGGGCATGACAGTCCTCCCTCCCATTTATGGAAGGTGGTTTGGGGGCTCAAAATCACCTCCAAGATCTCTTTTTTCATATGGACTACTAGCAAGGAGAGCTCCCTGCTATTGATTTCTTCCGAAGGCATGGCATGATTCTCACTAATGTGTGCTCCTTATGTCTTCAAGAAGCCGAGTCAGACAATCACATCTTTACCCATTGTCCCTTTGCCAAGGAAGTTTGGGATGCAATTCTAGGAGAGGCGGTAATGGTTTGGGTTTTCCCCAACAATATGGGGAATCTCTAAGGGTGGAGCATTATGAAACTTCGAAGAGAGGGAGGAGGGTGTGGAGTTTGATATGCCCAGCAGCAAAATCAACGTGTTTTTGAAAACCATGCTGAACCAACTTATATGGTATACAAAAGAGCTATAGATTTTTTTATGCTTTTGGGGTGTAAATTTTAAAGAAATTGAAGGGCATTCTTTTGTGGATATGAAAAGAGGGTGGGGAAAAATTATAAGAGATTCCCCCTAATGTAAGCTTTGGACATTGTTTGGCTTTTTAGGGATTGGTTATCCCCTTTTCTAATGAATTTTCTATTATAAAAAAAAAATAAAAGGTGTACAAATCCATCTAAAAAAAGATTAACACATCGGAAATGAAATGGAGACTTCATATCATCAGAAAATGGTATTAATGCCATGAGCCACAACTTTACCCATTATCAATGGTACAATAAAGGTGCCCAGGTATAAACCTAACTTCTGAGAATATTCAAGTTCTTTGAGGTTGACACAGGAAAGGGTAGCATAAGATATCAAATTGTTAACCAATGCCATTCATCTAGAATAATTCATTTTTTCATACTGTTCTGGTAAAATTTATACTTTGAAAAGCACATTAATAGTTTTTTACTTATTAAATGCAAAAGCCATGTAATGAACCAATGGCAGTCCAAATAGTCCAGTAGATACACATGCACAGAACAATAAATATATAATTATCAACTTGGTTTTGATACTGTGAAACCTCATGAAGCAGTAAAATGTATAGTCATAGTGTTGATTAGTCAGCCATCAAAGCAAATAAGAAGCCTTCAGTTCAATCCAAAACTAACTTCTGTAAAGCTAGTGCATCAAAATCTTCACACCACTATTGACGGTGTGAACCTCAGGCAGATGTAAATATTGCCAATGTACCAACAAACACCAAATCTACATAAAACCAAGACCGCCAAGCAATAAACAAGTAATGCTTGTCAATGTAACTAAGTCTAAAATGTAACATCCTCCTGTGCCCTCGGGCCAAGATCACAGTACGAAGGAGCAAAAAGCAACCACCCAAAGAAGATTTCTGTATTCCACTTCCACAAGCCTTGCATTCTCAGAGGGGAACTGAATCAAGGGAAACTCTTCTTTCTCACTGCTATGGGGCAACTTCTCCTAGATCCATTTAGTCCACGCAATAAATCTTTTTAAGCAAAAAATCAAAAGGAAGGCCTAAACACCTAATTTTTCCCTTGAGGGAACTGCAAAAATCTAAATGCTATTACCGAAAGCATCAGATTCGATCAAAGTTCACGCCACTAACACAGTTTCATAATGGATTTTTAGCAGAGAAACACAGGAAAGTCCCTAATCCCAAATAAATTACAAATTTAAAGAGCCACAAGAAACAGAAGACATGAACTGCAAAGCTCCCTCTCATATTATTTTGCCACCAATCCATAAAGAGAAAAAAAAAATCACTACTAACAATATACAGAAATTTATACAACAGATCAATTTGTCTAATCCTACTATAAATCTCTACAAAAAATTAATTAGGAGAATGAAAAAAATATATATAATAAAAAGCGACTTCGAAGATAGCGATCAATGGAAGAATTAAATCAATGAATGTGATTCTTCAAAAAGATTCAAAATGAGAGAGAGAGACTCACAGCTTTTGGTCATCGTCAATTTCAAGCTTTTTCTGGCATCCTGTAGTAGGATTTGCGATATTAAACTGCAAAAAAAACAGGGATAAAGAGACTGAGAACAGACGAACTAGAGATTGAGAGAGAAGTAAAAGATGAAAAATTATCCGGGTCTCCATTCCACTTTTAAGGTTTTAGCTCAAACCTTCATCTTCGATCGAGTCTCGCTTCCGCCGTGAGGAACAGAGAAGGTAGAGAATACTGGAACAGGGAAGTGCTCCTGCCTAGGGTTCTTCCAGTAACGAATTAGGGTTTGTCAAACGACTCGGAGCTCTTATATATCTAATATCCGTGTGTTCTAGTATATGTGATCAGCCGTCTTCCGTAATCTCTACCGTCCACTCTTCGCTTAGGTGGGCTTTTGACATTGTTTGGCTGATTAGTCATTTTCAACCGTCCGATCTCATTAAGTACATAATATACATTATATCCGCCTTAGCTGTGACGATCGTATTCCAACAATTGTGTAAATGGGCCGGCTGTGGGCTAAGATTATGCTCGATTCTAAATTGGCCCGAGCTTGAGCATTGTCTGACTTAGAATACACGGATTTGGTAACCCCCCTTAATGAATGCCTAAGATCCGTCCATATGCAGGGGTGGACACATGGCATCAAAAAGGTGATATACAATTTTTTTGGTAAATGATTTACACTTTTTTAGAGGGCTGATTTTCACTTTCCGTGCCATTTGTCTGCCAGTGCACCTGGGTTGACCTTAGGAATTGGTTAAGGGGGCACACCAGATCCTGAGGGGTTTTATATGGGGTATCAACGAGCCGAGCTGAGACGCTCGGCTCACACTCACTAAGGAAACAAGCTTAAATCAAAGCTCAGGCGGCTTGGCTCATCAAGCTTAAAACAAGGCTCAAGCTCTGCCAAGCTGAGCAAGCTCGGCTCATTAACAGCCCTAGTTTTACACTTCTAATTACCATGTGGATCTCATCTTGCATGTGCGTAATGTAAGCACATCCAATGGAGCAGCTTTCTGGGTCCATTTCGACCCCAGTTAGTCCCATGTCGTCAATCGAATCTAATCAAGGCCCATCTTCGACTGAAAACAGATCCTGGATCAATAGAGAGCTCATTGGATTTTAATGCCTAAGACATCATAGATTGGATTTAAGGGGGTTGTCAATGGATACTCAATTACCTGATTACCCCATACACCCAAACATAAGTAGTAGGTTTTGAGTCTAAATTCTTCGGACCCAATCAATTATTGGGTTGGGTCTAGGTCCATATGATTAGAGACTATGTCCTATTTAGTCCGACGCAAAATTTATTGGAGGAGTATCTTTGAATTTCACTTCTCCATTGCTCGTAAAAAAAAGGGTTAAAATCCTAGTTTCAATGGCTTGGATTATGTGAGAACAAATCTTGTGAGAACCGTGAAAATGGCACTAGAGGGGCTGATGCATCAGTACCAAAAAGTGGTTTGCACTTTTTGGGGGGCACTTATCACTTTTCAGTGCTGATGTATCCGTACCC
>JAOXJP010000012.1:10370240-10388858 GCA_025762735.1 Platanus orientalis | reverse complement strand
GGTGTGAGAATCCTTACATATTTTTCATTGCATCTGGGCGCCGATGCAACGCCCCTTGCCAATTTTCACCACATTCAAGGGATGAAGTGCCCCTCGCCAATTTTTCTCCACATCCAAGGAATGCGGCGCGTTGCTTAAAGAGATATGTAACTAAAAAGTCTTTCAAAATAAGCCAAACAGGTGACCCCCCCTCCCCACAAAAAAAGTAAGGCCTGAAGAAAAGTGACGAAAATTGAAGTCTAACTTCCTAATTAAAATTTCCTTTCTCCTATAATAAAATCTTACTTTGCTTATTAAAAATAAAAAAGGCATCCACAACCATATAAGATATCATGAGTGAAGAATACTTCTCTTCATGTATCCAAGAGATGTCTAATCCCCTTCAAAATTAGATCTTATAAAGATTCAATTTTAGTGAAATTTGAATCAAATGAAGGTCACACACATCCCAATCAGACTATTATCCATATATGACAGGGACATGGAGCACAATGGCAAGGCTAATACGCATTCTTTCCCAAATAATGATAGATCCTAAGTGCCAACAAGAAGCCATATGTGAATAAGAAGTAAAAGGAGTTGAAGTAATGAAGGCTGATGAGGATGATAACCATGACATACAAGATTTTGAAAAATTTGCAAAAATACAGAACGCAAAACAAGACTGTTAATGTAGTTGATGAGCCAAAGCTGTATACATCTCTATTTGCAAATCCGAGTCAACAAATGGATGTTGTAGAAAAGCCGGTTTCACATGAACCAATTCAGCAACATAATTTGATTTTTTTCCCAATACGAGTCTACAAACTAGTTACTAGGAGAAAGCTCCACATCAATGATTTCTTCATCCTAGAGAACATGTGATATGGTTAGGCAAAGTTATCAAAAGGCAATGATTCTTCATCACCATAAAACTCAAGATCAAGCTTTTCTCAAACCAGGGGTGAATGAGAAGGATGTAAACAGACCATATTCATATTTCTGGGCATATTTGAAGCCCATCAAATCCAATTCATCAAGACCAAGAGACCCATGAGTCCATGATTCCACTAGTTTATTAGTTGGTATAAATTAGAACTCTATTATGTTTTCAGAAAGTTTAGTATTCACTTGGTTTAATTTTATCTAGCTTCTAAGTAGAATAGTTTCTAGGAAAGTTAAAAAGTCTTATTTCTGTCACTTTTCTAGTAGGATGGTTTTTAGAAAAGTGAAAAGTCCTATTTCTGTCACTTTTCATTAAGCCTTACTTTCAGGGGTTAACACCAATCTGTTTGACATGCTTTTGGTGTGGTTTGAAAGGTTATTCAGATACCTTTCCAATGAGTCCACGATCTTGCAAGTCTAATAAAATTTAGAGAAGTTGTGACCAAAATACTGGTATGATATCACTTTGTGATGAGAATTATCTATTTTAGAGTTTATTTAAATTAGGAGTTTATATATTACTATATGATACAAAGAAATATTTTTATGAATATAATTAAAGCTGCAGCTTAATGGTATAGTATAACTCCAAGCTTTGAAGGTGCTGATTCCTTCATCAATTCTGCAAGGTGTTGACTCCCAACAGAGCCTCTAGCTCTAGGCCCTGATTCTTGGAGTTCCAATGGTGCTGATTACATTGGGTTTACCTTTAACATTTTTCTTATTCTACTTTTCGTTTTTTATTATTATTTGCTGATTTTTTCTCATCTTCAACCCTAGAATCCTAGATACAATTTCTTATTAATCTCAAAGAAAATTCAGAAAAACCCTATACTTGATTTCCCATTTCCCTAGATCTCTCAACCTATCTCTTATCATTTTTTAGGGTTTAGATTACTTTCATACCCTTTAATACCCAATAGGCTCCAATATTATTCCTACGTTTTTTAACCAGATTCATACCCACGGTTACTAGACATTCCTATAATTGTATTTTACACTTCCTCTTGAGAGTTCCTGCATGAGACCTCACACTAACAAAATATCTACACCACTAAGCAAACCACCTTTCTGCTTTTCTTTTCTTTTCTTTTCTTTTATATTCATTTCTTTTATTTATTTATTTACTTTTGGAATAGGTTAAGATTCATTAAACAAGAGAAAGATACAAATGATGTTTGAAGCATACAGCTATACAAGAATTACATGGACAAAATAAAATAACAAACAATCGAATACAAAGTTTTGAAACCAGATTCCTTCAAAATATTCAAAGCATATGCCCAAGAGTACAAGAAAGCAAGAAATCCTATTCAAAACCTTAGAGGGGGCATTGCTTTTGCTGTTAAAGATTCTCATGTTGCACTCATTCCAAAAGGCTTAACTAATAGCAAAGGAAGAGCCTTTCCCTTCAAACTGAAGAGCCCTTTCTTGTGGACCACAATGGAATAACATCTGGTAGCCTCAAAGGCATCACCTAACCCATTCCGAAAAGGCAGGACAATGAATAAGCAAGCGATTGACCGATTCTGCTTCTAGAAAGCTCATGCAACATCTATTTGAGATCGGGACGCCTCTTGAAAAAAGGTGATCCACTGTTAAATTTTTATCAATGTACACCTACCATAGGAAAGGAGCTT
The DNA here is from genome assembly GCA_025762735.1 of Platanus orientalis. Taxonomy (NCBI): domain Eukaryota; kingdom Viridiplantae; phylum Streptophyta; class Magnoliopsida; order Proteales; family Platanaceae; genus Platanus; species Platanus orientalis. Next base: position 10,386,294 of record JAOXJP010000012.1, on the reverse strand, counting down.
GAGATTTCCATAGAAATTTTTATGGGAAGATGTACTTTATTACTTAGAGGCAGAGCCACATAGAATGAATTGACAAAAAAAAAAACTTTCACTAGGTCACTGGTCCAAAATCTCTAGCCCTCCCTTGACAAAGGGGCTACTCCAAGACGCATAAAAAGATCTATGACCAAGTTGATCTCCCAATCATTAAACCCCTCATAAACTGAGGGTTCCAACTTCCAACAAACACTTTCCTGCTTTAACTTTGCTAAGTTGGTAAAGTCTGTGGGTGTCGTACCACAGACCTGGGTTCAAAACCCGTCTTCACCTATAATTTACCTATCAAAAAAAACTTCCAAATAATCTTTCGCCGATGCGTCCTTCCTAAACCACAAGAAGGTATGGATAAGCAGCAGCTAGAGATGTATCAGCGCGTCATATGTCCTCTCAAAAGTCAAATTGTGACTCTAGAACCATCTCCAATCTTGAACCTTGAACACACTAAGCCAACCAGTTAAGTTATTTGTTTTCTTCTTGTGAAACTTTAAAGTACAACAGGTTATGCCTTGTCACCAATCAAATCAGCCTCTAGCAGGACTGGAAAAAACTTTTAGTGGTTAAGGTTGCATCTTACAGAATTTGGCCTGTTTCCAGTGTGTATGAGTTTATAGACAGAAATCTTTGCTTTGATGATAAATGGTAACATTTTAAGCAGGTGACTAACAAAATCAAAGGTTCGCTGCTCTACTGGTCCCCCATCGTGGGGTGGAGAAAGCGATGGTGGGGGAAGGGAGGTGGGTGCAATTACCAAGGGAGACCTTGGGTCATATAAGGACGTTGTACTTAAAAACATTGTCTAACCAGACTCTCATGGCCCCACATTGGAGAACAGAGGAGGAACGAAGGTTATTACCTTCAGGAAAAGGGATGTAGGAGACCTGCTAAATCGATTGAGGACGTGTCTGGTGGGAAGAGTGGAGCGGGATAAGCCTAGTGCCTTTGCCTTGCGGGAATGGGGAAAAAAGGATTGGCGGATTGGTGGGAAACTACAGGTCCGAAGGCTGTCGAAGGGCCTTTTTCTCTTTTATTTCCCATCCGAGACTGAAGCAAATAGGGTGTTGAGGGAGGAGAAGCACAGTTGGACCGAGGGGTGAATATTATTAGATGTTTGGCATCCGGTAGTTGGGTGCCGGTGGAACGAAAAGGGAGAGGAGGAGGTAAAAGTGGTGGTTTGTGGGCTCCCTGTTCACTTATGGGGCAGGAAAACATTTGAGTTGATTGGGGATTTCTACGGAGGGCGTGCGGATTTTGAAACGCTAGATCCAGGATCAATGGAGTGGGTGTGGCTGAAAGTGGGACGCCCTGAAATGGCTCCAAAAGCTATATGGGTGGAAGACGGCATGCTGGCCTATCGCATACATCTCTGCAAGTAGGTTTTGCCTCTAGCGATTTCAACTGCTAGTTTGGATAAAGAGTTGAGTATGTGGAAGAGGAAGGTGGAGGTTGCAAGAGGTGGAACCAGAGGGAGAACCAGTGGAAGAGGGAATAGGCGGGAATCTAGGGGAAAATCAAATTTCAAATGGTATGGAAAGATGTCAGAACGAGGGAACGAGCACGATTGTGACGACAGCTCAAGGGAAGGAAGAAGACAATGGGTCAATGGGGCGAACCAGGTTCAAAAAAAAATGATAGGGCGAACCATTCTTTTAATATTAGGTCAGACCGGAGGGGGACAAATCGATTCGAAAAAGCGGGGCAAACAGACGGATTGAAGCGGGAGCCTGAACCGACCGTCCACATAGTAGTGACTCGTGGATTCGCGAACGTCGTTTTGGGCCAGTCCCATGCAACCACTCTCTTATGGATATCCCAAGGGCTTCACCCAAGCCCAATCAAAGCCAAGGGGCCCATCATTTCTCGGTGACTTAGAGGGATTTGTTATTCCAAGGAGACGCCAAAGGCAGACGGGGAAAGTATGAGAGGAACTCTCGAAGGCGACAGGTCCAGACGGAGTGGAGGAAGAAGGTCGCAATAATTGGCGATGAAGATCCAAGTTTAAAGGATACAATTTCGAGGGTTCAAAAAAGCATAGTTATTCGGGACATTGGGGAGAGCTACTACACAAGTAAGTGAGTCCCTTATTTAGGGAAGGGGAAAGCAACTTTGAAGGTGGTGTCGGAATCGAGTGAGGAGGAAGAAGAATATATGTGGAGACAAGGAGAAGGCGCGGGGGAAGGGTGGTCAAATCTACAAGTGGAGGGTTCGAGAGCCGAATGCAACAAGGCTAAATCAATTGAAGGATCACAGTTGATAGGTAGTGGGGGGATGGAGGTTAACATTATTAGTAAGTCGGGGGGGTTGTGAGAAGAATGGGTGCCTGAGGGGACAGGAAGACGATGGGGTGATTATACTACGAAAGAATCTTTGGTGGAGTATGCGGGAGGTGGAGACAGTGTTTGGGAACTTGATGAGGATGAGAAACTAAATGAGGTAGATCTGCTTCTGAGGCTACCCCCTCCATATCAGTCAGATTGGATTCCCAAAAAGGTAGTTGAGATCAAAATAAGAATGGGATATTCATTCAAGGGTATGGAACATCGAGTTAATAATTGTTTCTAGAAGATTGAATGTAGAAGGAGCTAGAGCCCGAGAAGATCAAAGACCATGAGCCGAAATTCAACAGAAAGAAGGCAAAATAGGAAATTAAAGAATTTACAGTCAGACATTAATTACGATAGGGAAGAAAAGGGGAGGAATAGGAGAAGAGGGCGCAGGGAAGGAAGGCACTCAAACTCTTATTATGAAGATCAATATATGCTCTTGGAATACTAGGGGAATGGGGAAGGAGGAGAAGAGGTGAGAGGTTAAAGATATGCTCAAGAGATGGAAAGTGAATATGTTTACTCTTCAAAAAACGAAAGTTCAACTTATTGATAGAAAAATGATTTGGATTTATGGTGTCGTAGGAGGTTTGAGTTTGTTCATAAACCTATGGAGGGGCAGTCAGGAGGAATTTTGGTGGCATGGGACACTAATGTTCTAGAGATTATTGATTCTGTAATTGGGGATTACTCGGTAACTGTTAAATGTAAAAATAAGGAGGACGATTTGCTTTGGGCTTTTTCAGGGGTTTATGGCCCATGCAAACAATCTGATTTTGGGAAGCTGAGGGAGGAGTTGGGTAGAGTCCGGGGTATGTGGGAAATTCCTTGGTGTACAAGGGGGGATTTTAATGCTGTTAGATTTCCAGAAGAGAGGTTGGGTGCCCGTAGAATGTCTAATCACCTGAGAAGCTTCAACAGTCTTATCCAGGATCTTGAGTTGGTAGATTTACTGTTGAGGGGTGCTTCTTTTACATGGACTAATAATCAGCATAGGAGGGTAAGCAGTCGGTTAGATCGTTTGTTGTTTTTTGCGGAGTGGCTGGATTTAGCCCCAATGTTCATTCAAGAGGCACTTCCTAGTATAGCTTCTGACCACATTCTGATCATTCTCCAGCCTTTATGTTTGTCGTCTGGTCCTCGTCCATTTCAGTTTGACCTTATGTGGTTGGAAATTCCGGGTTTTGTTGACAATGTGAAGCAGTGGTGGGAAGAGTGTGTGGTGGCAGGATCAACAAGATTTACATTGGCCCAAAAGTTGAAATTCCTAAACGAGAAAATCTTAAAGTGGAAAAAGTTTGGGGGAATCGAATCCATGAAAGTCAATTGTCTGCGTAAGATTGAATCTTTCAAGTTTAGAGAAATGGAGAGGGGATTAGAGGAGGAAAAGAAGATTGAAATGAGGATGGCTGAGCAGGAATACCAAAGAATTCTTAGAATGGAGGAGATCTCTTAGAGACATAAATCCAAGATATTGTGGCTAAAGGAGGGAGACAAGAACACCAAATATTTTCATAAGATGGCTAGCTGGAGAGGGTCTGCTAATTCTATGAATAGACTCAAGGTTGAAGGAGGGTGGGTGTATGATCAAGAGGAGCTAAGGGATGCTGCGGAGCGCTATTACACAAAACTATATACTAATCATTTTCCAGTTCAGCCAATCCTAGAGGGTGTGGTGTTTAATCGTATAAGCGTTGATCAATGTAGGTGGATGGAGAGGCCTTTTACTAGGGAAGAGGTTTTGATGGCTCTTAAGGACATGGAAGAGGACAAAGCACTGGGTCCGGATGGTTTTCTGACCAAATTCCTTACGGTTTGTTGGGAGGTGGTGGAAAATGATGTTTTGGATGTTTTCTTGGAATTTCATTCTAAGGACCATTGGTGTAAAAGCTTAAGCGCAACCTTCATCTCTCTTATTCCTAAGAAGAAAGGGCGGCGGAACTTAAAGACTTTAGGCCCATTAGTCTGATGAGATGCATTACAAAGTATTGGCCAAGACTCTTGCTAATCGCCTCAAGTCCGTCCTAGGGGATATCATTTCTGGGTCACAACATGCGCTTCTTCTTGGCAAACACATGACAGATTGCTTGTTAATGGCAAATTAAAACATTGATGCAATATTGAAAACAAGCTGGGAGGGGGTAATTTGTAAGGTTGATATGGAGAAAGCGTATGATCACATAAATTGGGGATTTGTTGACTAGGTGTTAGACCAAATGAGATTTGGGGTTAAATGGAGGAATTGGATGAAGATTTGTATATTGTCTCCATCTTTCTCGATTCTAGTGAATGATTCCCCTAAAAGCTTTTTTAAGAGAAGTCGTGGCCTTAGACAAGGTGACCCGTTATCTCCCTATTTATGCATAATGGTAGCTAATCTTCTGGGCCATATGGTAGCTAAGGTAGAATTGGTAGGTCTTGTGCAGGGTTTTCCTTTGAGGGGAGGTATGTCGATGCCTTTTATTCAGTTTGCGGATGACGCTATTTTTATGGTGAAAGCGGATCTGAAAGACTTGCAAAATTTGAGATATTTGTTGTTAATTATGGAAATAGCACCAGGCTTAAAAGTGAATTGGAGCAAATTCATCTTAAGCCCTGTGGGCCACATCCCCAATATTGATAATTTGTCAGTTGTGTTTGATTGTGAGTGGAGCATCTACCGATTACTTACCTGGGTCTTCTTCTAGGGGCGAAGTCTTCATCTGCAGATATTTGGAATCTGATAATTGTGAGATTGAACAGAAAGTTGTCTAGTTAGAAAGGTTAGTATCTCTCAAAAGGAGGGAAATTGATCTTGATTAAAAATGTAAGGCAAGCATGTCCATCTACTATTTATCATTATTTCAGGCTCCTAAATTGGTAACAAATCAGAGGGAGAAACTCTTCAAGAATTTCTTATGGGGATCTTTCAAGGAGAAGAGGAAGATCCATTAGGTTAGTTGGAGAGATATTTGCATTCCTATGGCTAATGGAGGTCGGGGAATTTGATCTTTCGTGGTTACCAATAGGGCTTTGTTTATCAAATGATTGTGGAGATTCAGTGTGAAAAAGAACGCCATATGGAGACAGCTTATTGCAAACAAGTATGGGGAGGAGTTGCATGGGTGGGTTAGCAGTCACCTAGAAGGGGCTAAGGGGTGTAGAGTGTGGAAGAACATCTACAAAGGAATGGATTAATTTCTTCCTTGAGTTCGATTCAAAATCAATAATGGTGAAAGTGTCCGTTTTTTGCAGGATTCTTGGAGTGATGGGGAGGCGTTAGCTAGCCATTTCCCATCCTATTACAGCCTTGCACAAAACAAATGGGGGACGATGAAAGACCACATGGTTAGAACAAGGGTGTTTTGTTCCTAGAATATTCAACCAAGAAGAGACCTTAATGATTGGGAGATTGAGGAAATAGGGAGGCTATTGGGGATGTTGGATAGTTACTATCTTGGGGAGATGGATATGCAGGATGAAATGATTTGGAGTTTGGATGAAGACAAAGGTTTTTCTGTCAGATCTATGTATGAGGCCCTAATCCCGCCTATTTAGACCTCATTTCCAGTTGAGTGTGTGTGGAATTCTCATATCCAGACCAAATCCACGTTTCTCTAGTGGAAACTATGGTGGAATCAGATTCCTACGATTGACAATTTAATTAGGAGAGGATTGATTCTCCCAAATTCGTGTTGTCTATGCAAAGCTGATGCGGAATTTGTTGATCATTCCTTCTTGCATTGTTCTTGGTCTAACTCATTTTGGAACTACTTTATCCGGAAACTTGTGGTATATTGGGTACATCCTTGGTCAATGAAGGTCATTCTATCATGCTGGTCGAAGCAAACTCTTGGTGGCAATAGGGGTATGCGTAAGGAAATGTGGTTGATGATGCCAGCTGCTATATGTGGGGCTATATGGGAAGAACGCAATAGGCAAATTTTTTATGGGGTTATGAAGGAACCCTGCACCATCATGGATGATATCCTCACAAGGATCTATGGCTGGCTGTTATTGGCGCAATCAAGGGAGGCTCCTCCACTCCAATCTTGGATTTTTGATTGGGAGTTACTGTTGTCTTACGCCTCGTGGGCGACTATTGGTTTGCTTTTTCTTCTGTTTGTTTACTTTGCTTAAGCATCTCTCATGCTGTATTTCATTCTCTTCTTTTAATACAATTACCTTATTCTCTTCAAAACAAAAAAGAATTTAGCAAGATCAATTATGATAGCATCAGGACTGATTGGGACAGCATTATTCATGATGCTCTATTTTCTTATATGAATTATTCATATAGCTGAGCCAGTAATTTTTGTGAGTATACCTGACTTAAAGAAATCTTTTGTACACTTGGGCAGTTTGCATTTTCCATTTTAGTAGAGTGTTTTACCCTACTTATTTAAAAAGAATGATGAAGAGAATTTAAAAAGAATGATGAAGAGAAAAAAAATCTGATATTAAAATGTTGTCATGAATCAAACGTGAAACTCTTTTAAAATGGTGTCTTACACAGTGGCATGACATGTTGCGACCATCATAAAGGTCAAAGCATCACAGTAAACAGGTTGTGAAGTCCTGCATAGGCCATGGCTGACTTGTACTGCAATTGTGCCACACAATGCACAGGGCAAGGTGGGCAATCAGCTGTAGCAAATTTTTCTGTAGCTTTTTGTACCATGAACAAAAAATACAAAAAGACAAAAATATCATGTTAAAAGACAAAAAAAAAAAAACATGATTTTTTTTCATGCTACAAAAAGCTACAGCAGATTTTTGTCCAGAAGCAAATGGACGAATGGGAGCCAGCCATCAAATAAATGGTTCTGACAGAACGAAGGCATATTCTCCTCATTAAAAAAAAACAGATATTTTTCCTAAATTCACTTCAATATCGCAACCAAGTTTGCAAAAGACAAATATTTGTTACGATTAGAATATCAAATCTTCATAACTTCAAAGCAAAGAATATGAACGACTCAAACATATACCAGGAAATAATAATAACTGACCTTCCATTTCTTAAGACCTGGCCGACGAACCAATTGAGGGAGCTCAGTGGAAACATCTAGAAGCTCAACAGATCCCCCACACCTACGCAGAACCTAAAAAAATGACAGATGAATAAGAGAAATACCATTCAAGTTAATGCGATAGGATTGTACCATGTGAAACCAAGAAATGAAATATCACCGGAACAAAATGCCCATAAGTACAAATTACATAAAACTACATGGTGGTCAAAGGACAGACATCCAAACCTGTACCTATCAAAGTGAAACCCTGATCTTAAGCATGATAATAACAGTAGCAGTTCCTAGGGCATAGAGGGAATCTTCGTGTCTGTTCTTGTTAATGGTCATTAAGAATAATCAAAAAATAAAATCAAATTAGAGGGCTTCTGTCTGACTCAAGGTCACCAGAAGGACTGATACAGCATATCAAGAAGAAATTTGAAGTATGAGTCCTAGAGACATGAAAATGAAGGGGAATGAATCACGAGAAGACATATCTTGTAAAAAAAGTGAAATCTAGGACCTTTTGACAATGTTGGGAGGGGTAGGGCATCAAGGAATCAAGGGACAAGGAAAAGAGGAAGGATGAAAGGCTGCAGAAGCCAACCCATCGTGTAACTTCCACTGATATTTCTAGTAATATCTTATTGGCAGATATCACCAGTGTATTGTAGGTTTTTTTTTTTTTTTTGGGGGGGGGGGCGGGCGGGGGGGGAGGGGTATATGGTATGGCAGCACTGTATGAAAGTAGGACGTTCTATGAGTCTTTCTAGTATGACCACCAAATAAATATTAAGAAGTCTGCCTATAGGGATGTCTATAGGTGTTTGTTTTGGGGAGTTTTGTATTGGCTGTGGGTGAAAATGTAATGAGGGAGGACTTTACATAGATAGTTTATGGGCATTCACTCTTGGGTTTTGGTCAGTCTAATGTATTCTATGATGTGTAACTTCTCTAGTGGTTAAAAATTTCAGCGACATTTCCCTGCCTTTTTGGGGGATGGTGAAATAAAAATCAGGGGGAATAAAAAATTTCCTAATTCGGTTAATAAATGCCAAAATCAAAATATTAACGAAATTTTGCCATAATTCTTCACCAAATTCCATCTTTCCTCAATATTTTCAATAACTTAGGCAAAACCAAGTCACATCATGGAAAACCTAAGACTCCATTGTTGGGAATCCACTTTCCTAATATCCTTTAAATCTCAAACTGTAAAAAGAAGCATGGGAGGAGGACTAGAAAGGAAGAAAATGAACAAGTAGTGGATGGCCATGTTTCATAAGATGATAACTTAATCTATATTGTAAGTATGTGGAGCAGCAATACTATAGCCACGCTCACAATAGGGACGACAACTTCGAGCCAACTCAAAACTCTATATGGTATTGAGAGAGCAAGAACATGATGCAAGAATCATATTTTTGTTTACATGTTTATTTGGCTTTATTGTATGGGTCTTACATCTAGAGGGGAGAAAAAGAAAACTATTTGGTTGATAATAAATCATGTCTTCTCAACGGCACATATGCTAATCCCTTAACCCTTGCCTGTTATACATAGATGCTTTTTGTAGTTTTTGAATCATGAATATGTAATCAAGCTTATTGTAACATTCCTTGAAGTTTCACCAAAAATGTCAATATTTTCTAATTTCCACAGATTGACCATTATTTCAAAACCATTCATCAATTAAAAAAAAAAAAAACAATATTTCAAAACATTTCCTGAAATTCCAATATCTCCCCAAAGCAAAATATCCATTGAAATCGATATTCCAAACCAAGTGATGATGTGGAGCAAGCAGTTAAAATTTTCAAGAAACTATTGGATCAACAAAAATCAATGAGAAAAGAATATGTAGGGTGGAGAGATTCTCTCTCCACTTAAGAATATTAAATTAGATACTTTGGTGGAGTCATTTGGCAGCAAAGTTTTAAGATATTCTTATCTCAAATGGGAAGGCATCTACACAGTTAGGAGGTCATTTTAGTGATAAAAGTCTTTTCATTTTTTTGAGAGTTCCCATATGTGTTTAGGATATTTATTAGACTACTCATAAGTTCTTTCTCTAAAAGAGTGCTTAAATGTAGGAGAGCCTTTTTCCTTGTTTTAGGGTTGAATTTAAGAGATTGGGTGATATTTTCTTTCCTTATTTCTAGATTGTGATTAGGATTAGATTTATTTTATTTTATTGGAAAAAGTTACCCTATAAAAAGGGTTGGAAGTAAGGCTTGTTCTTAGAGGTTCTTTTTTTTTATTGAAGAGATAAGGATTAAATCCCAACAAGTGGGAATTCTCTCATTGTTTTTTCCGAAACGTTTTGGTGCTTATTTCTTTTGAAAGAAAACGACTTCTTAGGAAGGTTGTACATGTTCTGCAACTAGATTCATCTATCTCTCAACAAATTTTCCTCCTTTATCTCTCTCTTTACTGGCCTAGAACCAGGTGTTACAGCGTTGGTGCACTAGCTTGTGTTTCCTAGCAACAACAAACCAACTTTGGCTTCTTAGCATAAAGTCTGCATTTTAATTGCAATGGGCTCTTTGCATCAGTTGGTATCAGAGCATGTGTTGCATTCAGATGCCGTGGCACCAAGAAGACATGATGGTGGTGTTCATGAAGACCCTTTGGAGAAAGTGATTGAGCAAGATGACATAGCAAGACTCGCACGGCAAGTTGAAGTGCTAATTCAACAAGCGACGACTTTAATCATCTTGGTTCAAAATCAAAACCAAGCTCCAAATCCACATCTTATGGTGAAAAGTGATGGGGGATCTAACAACCCCTTTGCTAATATGGCACCTAGAAGGATGATACCTCCAACCAACAAGTATTTGCTCCCCCTGGAAAGAAGGTGATCCAACCGCACCTTCCAATATGGCTACCTTGTTACGACTTCACTCCAGTCACTAGCCCTGTCTTTGGCATCCTCCTCATTGCAGTTAAAGTAACGACTTCGGGCATGGCCAGCTCCTATAAAGTAACGGGCGGTGTGTACAAGGCCCAGAAATGAATTTCACTGTCACATGGGTGACCACAAATTACTAGCGATTCCGGCTTCATGCAGGCAAGTTCAAGCCTACAATCCAAACTGAGGATGGGTTTTAGAGGTGGCTCAACTTCGCGGGATTGCAACCCTTTGTCATCTTGAAGAAGAGCAATTGGTGGTGAGAAGAGTATGTCTCACTCCAAAAGAGGCAGATTGAGATGGCTGGCTACCTAACAATATTTTGCGTTCTATTTGCAAGATTGGCGTGAATTTATGTCGTCTAATCACCAATTCTAGAATATGTGAGAACATGGTAAACAAAGAAGTTGTTCCAAAGTTGAAATAGAGCACCCAAAAGCATCCAAATCCTTACAATCCATCTTGGCTCAAGATGTTCCAATATGACAATCTCAAAAATGTCATCTTGTAATTGTTCTATTATGTTTAAATATAAGGATATAGGTCAACATGATGTCATTGCAACGGATGCATGCCATCTTTTGTTGATTAGACCAAGGAAATTTGTTAAGGGTAGTGCGCATGATGGGAAGAAGAATACATATAGCTTCATGTTGGACACTACCGAAATTGTGTTTATACCAAGCAAAGAGGTTGTGCCTAAACTGAATGTTGGAAAGGGTTCCAATCTCTTATTCATGAGCAAATTTGTGGAGCATGAGGAACTTGGAAGAATAGCCGTCCAAGGGATACAAATTCAAACATCTGATGTCATTAAACATCAAGCATTTCATTCTATATGATTGATCTAATGAGGATACACCAAATTCAGGGACAAATTCTTTCTGGCCTAGGAGAATGATAACGTAGAGCAAGCAGATAAAAATTTCATGAAATTATGGGATCCAGGAAAATCATGGAGATAAAAATATGTAGAATGGAGAAATATTTTCTCCACTAATAAGCATATCAATTTAGATACTTTGGAAGACTGTTTGGCAACAAAGTTTAAAAGATTTTCATCTCCAAGGGAATGCCTCTATATGGTTAGGAGTCTTTTAGTTTTTTTCAGAGAGCTTCTTATTTGTTCAAAATATCTATAAAAAAAAATTCTATAATGAAAGAGTTATTAAATGTAGGAGAGTTGCTTACTTGTTTTTATGATTAATTCAAAAGATTGGGTGATATTCCGTTTCCTTTTTGTAGGATTGTAATTAGTATTATATTTTATTTTATTTTATTCGAAAAAGTTGTAAACCCTATAAAAGGGGTTGGATGTATTACTTTTTAAATTTTTTTTTCCAAAACATTTTGGTGTTTATTTTTTCTTTTGAGAAGAAAACACCAAAGACTTTGGAAAGTCGTACATGTTTGGTAACCAATTTCATCCGTCTCTCAACAATTTTTCGCCTTTATCTATCTCTCTATTGACCTAGAAATGGGTGTAGCACCATTGGTGTGCTACCTTGCAATTCCTAGCACCAACAAGCGGACTTTGGCTTCTTAGCATAAAGTTTGTTTTCTAATTGCACTGTTTGCATAACCATGTCTCCTTTTTCTTTAATGGAGCAAATTTGTTGATCTTTGAGTGGTACCACTCCATCCTTCGGAGCTATTACAATTTTAGGATTTATAAAACAAGACTCAGTTTAGGGTTTCATTCTCTTGCATCTTAAGATCTCTTGGTCTTCTCCTAACCACTTTAATGAGTTGATTTCAGAATGGTGGATCCAAGATCGGGCAGGTTTGCCTGCTATCATTTAGGGGGTGCTTCCAGGGGCCATTTGTTGGGGCCTTTGGAAGGAAAGGAACATGAGAATTTTTTAAGATCAGTCGAGGAGCAGAGAGAAGCGGATCCTTTCCATTTATCGTGATATATTTGATTGGTGCTCAATTAGGGAAGAGTTTATTGAAGGGGATTGGTATTCTATTTGGTGTGAGGAGTGGTAAGAATTTTTTTTCAGCTTTGGGGTGGAGTGGGGTGGTTTGGTTCCTCTTTTTTCTGGTTTTGTTGTTTTTGTTGCTAGTTTTTTATGTTGTTTCTTGACTTTCTTCTGCTTTGCTCGCGTTCACCTTCTAGGTGATGTTCTTGTTTCTTGTTTTGTTCTTAGTTTAAATAAATTTCTCATTATCATTCAAAAAATATATATAAGGGTAAATATGTCTTTGTACAATATTGAGGTATACTTGAAAATACCCATAGATGTATTTTTACTCTTTTGATATAAAAAGCAAAGTATGTGAGAGGACATCCTACACCATATTCTCCACAATTCTTCTTCTTCCTCTTCTCCTACTTGAAACCCTAACATATAATTCTCCAAAACTATATATTTCTACTTGGTATCAAAGCCTAAATAAGATCTTGGGTTATTACATGCTTATCTGCCTCCAATAGACCTAACATCAGTGACTATACAGTGGCGTCGACTATATACGTTTGAAACCTAGAGATCTTGATTCGTTTTGTCATTTTACAATGTTTTTTTAAAAGGCCCAAGGTCATTAGGTAATTGTCCTATTTTTTAAGCAATTTTTTTGTGATTTTCAAAGTATTTTTCAGATTTCAAGCAATCTCTTGATTTTATCTATTTCGAGTCATGGCACATGAGATTTGTGAGATGCTATGGATTCGTGGCCTTCTTAGAGAGTTGAGCTTTCATTCTCAAGTTCTTATGCGGTTGTACTATGACAATAAAGCTGCAATTAGCATTGCCCATGATCTTGTACATCATGATAGGACCAAGCACATCGAGGTTGACAAACACTTCATCAAGTAAAAGTTACAAGCCAAGCAAATATGTATTCCTTTTGTAAAGACTGAAGACCAATTGGCCGATGTGTTCACCAAAGGCCTAGGTAGTCCTAGTTGAATAGGATTGTTGGCAAGCTAGGCATGTACAATATTTACATACCAACTTGAGGGGGGTATTGATATACATCAGTTTAGAATTCAATATGTAAGGATGCATGTATCTTTGTACAGTATTGGGGTATAATTGAAAATACCCGTAGATGTATTTTTACTGTTTTGAAATATAAAGCAAAGTATGTGAGAGGACACTCTACACTCTCTATACATATTCTCCCCAATTCTTCTTCTTCCTCTTCTTCTCTCCTACTTGAAACCCTAACATATAAATCTCAAAAACTACAAATTTCTACTTCTATCTCACATTATATCCACTTCTCTCTTTGCCTTAAAATTATTTTTTTTATTATTGAATCAGCCGTAGCCCAATTAACCTTTTCTAGTCATATGATCCCATTAGTTATATTCTGAGCCGAATCATCTTCACCTACTAAGTTTAGGGCTCAAACCCGAATCCCAAAAGCTGCACTATATCAAAAAAAATTCAAGCAGCTGTTAATGTTGATAAAACACATATGGATTAAACATAAATGTGTACGATAATATGAAGTAACAGACACTAGAAAGATGAACATAAGTATTGGTGAGCAAATGTCTAAAAATAAGGTTTCATTTCTAGTAGCTTTTGAATTTTTTTCTTACAGCTGCCAGATTACCTCGGCAACCACAGCCTCATTCTCAACCGGATTCATCGAGCAGGTTGAGTAAACCATTCTTCCACCAACTTTAAGCAACGCTATACCTGCAATAGGCGATATAAGATCACTAAAAATTGGAGCACTAAGAAGACCAAAAGCCTTAATATTGTTCCCAAAAGAATCGAGGGAGGACTAAGCTCGAGGTCAGTTTGTAAGAACCAAGTATTGGAAACATGAATTCAGCATAAGTTCAATCAATAGAATAATAATAAAGACCTCAAATTTATGGAACTACTATGACCTAAAACAGATGTACATAGTGTGAGGTTGAAGACTGAATAATATTCTATTTTAGATCAGCAAATATGGAACGCAGTATAAGGTGTTTTACAGATAATATTAGCAATATCAGAGTGAAACCAGTATCTGGTTTATCCTTAAATCTAATTTCAAAGGCTACTAAAAATCTATATAAAAAAATACAGAGAAAGGACAATGCCTAAAAGGTTTTTTTTACTACTCTGATCAATTGTCAAGGATGGAGGAACCCCAAAGTTACATGCCTACATCGAGTATCCCATCAAGCTAGATTTCTGCACCTTACAACATAACAAAGATGGTTCCCATCACTTCATAATTCAGCAACCTTGAGAAAAGAAAAAAAAAGAAGAAGAAGAAAGAAAGAAAAGAAATCCCACCTCCACCCACTCACAACAGACACACCTAATGTCAAAGAATGAAAGTCAAACCAAGATAAGCATAATAAAGCATAAGGCCATAAAATTGTCAAAAGAACTTCTATCATTTACCACGCATGGCTATCTGCACTTGGAGGCGATGGATACCATTACCCATTCCTGCATTCCTGATTACAAGGGAAAACACGTGTGTCAGTTCTATTACAATGTTAAACAGGATGGCCAGTCAAGGACATGTAACAGAGAAAGAAGAACTACCACTTCCTCCAAATATCAGGAGCCTTGCGGAGGGTGCCATCTCCACTGCATGGAACATCACATAAGACACGGTCAAATAGAAGTTCACTTATCTTTGAATCCTTCACAGTTCCCATTTCGGATGTATCTAAGCAGTTTTTGTTTAAACGGCAACTAGGGAAGTGTTGGGCTTCATGATTTGTAACTATCAAGTTGGCACTGCACATTCTTTTTGTCTGGTGGATGAGAAGATTACATCTTTGGATGTCAACATCATTTGCTATAACCTAAAACAAGCAGAAAAAAAAACAAGGAACTCTTCACCACAAATATTGATTAGGAGGCGAGTACTTCCATATTAACGTGTACCCTAAGAAAACAAATTCCACCCAATAAAATGTAATAAGGCATCAATTTCTCCTCTAAATTTAACAAGCAGTGAAATTAACTAGTTCAAATGCAACCAGAAGCCAAGGAATGGAACAGGAAATAATTAAGAGGGAAAAAGAGAAAGAAAAAGGACCATTCCATCAGGTAGCAATCCAGATTCAGCTGTTTGGTGTATAATCTCAAGTAATTGAAATGTTTTTGAACCAGGAGCGGCACACACTACATAAAACCAGAGGAAACAGTTAAAAAAAATATGAAGTTTCATCCAAAAGGTCTTAAATATATATGAGTTATATCTACAACTTGGCAAGATTCTTTTATGACATTTCAAGAGCCACTTTCAATACCTATTGAGATTTTTCATAATAAATTAAAAAGGATAAGAGGGAATGTTTTTCATTCTACAACTACCAAGATTTGGCTTTGAACTTCGAAATATAAAGATACAAATGCAATGAGAAGTAGCTTACTATCAAGTACAAAATGATGGGAACATACGTCTAAGAACAGCGGAGGTACCTGTGTCACCAGCAAATACAGGACAGGAATAAATATTCTATTATTCAGATCAGATGATATTATAAAATAAAAATAAAACCACCTACACTGAATAATCGTAGATATTTTAGGAGAAAGATTAAGTAAAAGGCATAGCAAGAATTAAAACCTTAAAGACTGATATCAGATAAAGTTGCATACCATGCTAACAGCCTCTTGCCTCGTAAGGTTTCCAATTTCATTTTCTTGCTTTAAGAACTCATGGAACCTGAGATTCATCACATCAAAACCACCATAGAAACCAAGCCAGCTGTTAGTCAACCGATCTTAGAAATTGATTCCAATGGAAAAGTGAAGAAAATGGCATATAGCAGTTCTGCAACAAGTGACGTCAAACTGAGACACAAGACCCCCCCC
>JAOXJP010000012.1:10340953-10370140 GCA_025762735.1 Platanus orientalis | reverse complement strand
TTTATCACATTAAAATTTTTTTTAAAAATTTAAAGAAAAAAAAAAAAAAAAAGATGAAAGAGAAGAATGGAAGAGGAACTTTTAATCCAATGGGAAGGAATGACTTATACAACCAGTGTTAAATTAGATGAGGACCTAATCCCATTATAGGGTTTTAGGTATCTTCAACCTGCAACAATCTAGGAGGAGGAAGAAGAAGAAAGTCATTAGTACTCTAAAGCAAAATTGCATATCATCTTTCATAAAAAAAAAAAAATTGTTAGTCGTGAGGGCATAAATAACCCTCCCACAGTTAGGTTTACATGCAAGATTAGAAACTGGACATAAAACTCCCAATATTTTACGTCTCAAACCCCAAATTACAAATAATAACAAAATTATCCCTAAATACCTACTAAATACAAAAATACCCTCACTAATATGTGTCCTCCCTCCAACAAGAGACATAAGTGAACATAAACAAATAATAAGAACTAAAAGAACTCTAATGGAACCATAGCATCGGCACATCTCTCTTGCACCTCTTCTGATAGACCTGGAATTCGCACCTAGACCCGAGGTCCTCATCATAAGTTCTCAGCCACACGACAACTGACAACCTTTGTACCAATAAAGTCTCCATTCAATGTATACTAGGCTAGAATATACTTTTCCTTGCAAATTTGTCCTTCTCCCAAGAATGATACTATAACATTCAAAATATTAACTGGATCCATTGTTCTACACACTTCCTTTTGGAGTAGCCACCTAAACATCAAAGGGTGTTTGATTTTTTTTTTGTAACGAGGGGGTTTGAGTTTGATACACAAAGAAGCATGTATTTCACCTCAAGACCTTCAGGTTTGCGGTGTCAATGAGCCAACCCAAGTCAAACTTTGCACCACTCAACTTAGGCTCATGAACAAGGAGCACGCTTAGGCTCAGTTCATGCTCATCGCAAGCCAAAGTTCCAAGCTTAGTCTCAACTCAGTAAGATTGGAGTGATCTAGGATCAAGTTATGTTCAGCTCACCAAATTCAAGTTTACTGCTTCAGGCCCAAATTGTAAAGCCCAATAACCCATGAACCAATCCTGCTTTTGTTATGTTTTTTCATTAGTTTTTTTTCCTTTTTTTAATAGAAATCAATCATGTTCATAAAGGCCACAGATATTGCTAGTTGAAACAGGCCCGACAGCCATGGAAAAGATTAGGTACGGATGAAATTCTTACTGATGCATCAGAATGGCACCAGGGGGTGACACATCAGCACTGAAAAGTGATAAGTGCCCCCAAAAAGTGTAAGTCACTTTTCAGAACTGATGCATCAGCCCCTTGGTGCTGTTGGAATGCATCAGTACAAACTTCATTCGTAAGTAATCCAGCCTCAACAGCCAATATCATACAACTTATATGTATATATTATGTATAAATATATTTAATGTTTAAATATATAGTACAATAAACTATACATATACAGAACTCTTAACGAGTGGAGCATTCAGCTAACTGAGTCTAGTGCAGCTCAACTCAGGTTCACTTAGCTAAACAAACTCAATTAGAGGCATTAGGCTCAATTAAATGAGCTTAAAACCAGGCTCGAGCTCAGCTCAAGACAAACCTAGCTCCAAGTTGCTCGATTCATTGACAGCCCTACTTTAGGTTTTGTACAGTAACATGAAAAGGGTGTTTACTCCTTAGATACCCTGAAGTTGCTTGTTTAAGTTACACAGCATCAATCCTCTTTGAATCTAACTGATTAAAATGAGGCTACACAAATTTAGAAAACTTGGCAACTTACGTCGTTATTGTGGTGAAAGTGGTGCTTTTATAAAACTTTTTTTAATAATTTTTTTCTCCAAAATGAAAGTGAGCCAAGATTCCCCTCTTGCATAAATCCAGTGGACTACAGCTCGGTTGCACATAGGATCTGCAAATCTACTTGGAATCCTTCAGATTTGATAGCACTAATTTACGACAAGATTCAGTGATTTTTACAGTCATAAATAATCAATAATGCTATACCGACTGATGTCTGATTTGGTCGTGTCCACTTTTCCCATGCTTTATAATATTTTATTAATGAAATATAATTATATATTAATCAGTATTAACCGACAAAAAAATATAAGATAACGGCTACTATAACATTTTTTTTTTGACAATTAATAACAGCCATTACTTTTCTAGCTTTATTCAAATATAGTGTAACAATGTGTAATGGTAACACAAACGGTTATAATTTACTTTTAAAAACGGTTATAAGCTTCTAAAAGCTTACGTGTAACATGTTCTTCGAAACACTATCAATATATACTAAAGAAAGGGTTGTTGAATTGGACAGTCTAAATGATTTTTATTATATTTTTAAAGAATGACTCATGGATAATCCCACGTTTCCTCTCTCCCTTTATGTTTATCCTCTCTCCTATAGTGTCATGCACTACACTTAAAAGTAGGTCCATTCTCCTAAAGTTACTCTCCCTTACGTTACCAGATACCATATTCATATCCTCTAGTCCACATTTTTGTGCTCCACCGGTACTCTAAGACACAAAAAAAGTGGGATCCATACATTTTCTTTTGAATGTATGGGCTCCACCTCCTTTGTGTCTTGGAGTAAGTGGAGCACCAAAAATGTGGATAAGAGGATTTGGCTACATACATTTCCCTCTCCAACTCTTTCTCTATCTTTTTATTTAAGGGGGTTGTTTACCTCTTCCGCAAGTTGGATACCTACGCGAACATGGGTCATCTGCTAGTTACCCAATAAAACAAACAAACTAAAGGAAAATAAAATAAAATTTACCACTAATCAAAATAAGTTTTTATTTTCTTTTAAATTACTGTATTAATTAAGGTAACAACACTCCCCTAAAACCACAATGATATTCCCAAAATCTCCATTATTTTTTTGCTTTGGCTGCTGCCGTTTGGATTTAATTTGGTAACATAAAAAATGGACTTTTCAATTCCATAACAGAAAATAAGAACCAGATGTTACGAACTTAACCAATATGTCAAAAGCCCTAGGACTGATGAAAACACATTAGGTTAGACCTTTGGGATCGTAACATTTCACCACTCTTCACAGCCGACATTCCAACGGCCCACTTTGTAGCGGCACTCACTCTGACTTCTCATTCAGGTAGTCATTTCTACCCTTGACGGCTTTCATTCTGGTTAAATAGTCATTTTCACATGTTTGTAATGGTTTTCACCCTAGCTCAGGTAGCCCTTTCCAAACCATAATGGCTCTCACTCTGGTTCAGGATATCTCTAGAGGTCGCCCCATTTGTGAGTCAAACTCAGACATAGTGTTGACTCTAATACCAATTATTATGAACCTAACTAAAACACCAAAAACCCACTCTAAGACCGATAGAAACGTGTTAGGCTAGGCTCTTAACCTTTGAGATCATAACACCAAATATAGGAACAAAACCTCAAAATTGATTTCAATAGGTCAACATGGTTATTTCTTGTTTCTACCCTAGATCTCGATTATTTTTTAGTGAGAGACGTGAATACCTCTTCATCCTCTTGAGTTGAATGATTTGAAGGTAAGTTCTCTTTCTTTGTCTTTCCTTCCTTTTTCTTTTCTTCTTTCTTCCCCCATCTCCCCAATCTCGCTTGTGGCTCTCTTTTTCTCACTATACATATCTTCTCTCCCAACAAGGTTTTTGAAGTCACGACGTCCAACCTTCTTTCCATTATCCGGCTCGGGTTCACCACCGGCAACAACCATGACTATGGAGTTTCAAGTCATCTTCACTAGCCTATGTTCGATAAAGCAACATCCCACCACCACCGGGGCTGTCCCATCATACTCCAAATTAAATTGTCTAATTCTCAAGGCAAGTGTATTATAGACATACATCGGTTGCTGGTCTGTATCATACGATTAATTCCATCATCATAGAATCAGAGTTCTAAAAGGCGTTCATTGGTTCAAAAATCAAGTCAATATCAAAATAAGGGGCGACTCCTCAGTATTCTGGCATGATGTTTGGGCCAGTAGGACCCCCCTAGCTATGGATGTCCCACTGATTTTTTCTCTTACTAGACGAAAAGAGGGTTCAATTCCTGATCGCAGGACAAACATGGTTCAAGCGAGGTGTGGGATCTGGGTTTAAGGAGACATCTCAGTAACTGGGAAGTGGAGATTGTTGCTTCTTTCTTGTGTCGCCTCGATGAGACAGCATTTGGCAGCCAGGAGGAAGATACTAGGATCTAGCTTCACAAGAAGGGAGGGACATTTTCAGTGAAGGAAGTTTATCGAAGTCTTATGGCTAATGCACCTAACTTTTTCCAATACCAGAATTATATGGAAGTCGAAGCACCCTTCTAAAGCGGACTTCTTATTATGGTTGGTGACCTTGGAAAATGCCCTTAGAGTTGATAATCTTAAAGCTAGAGGACTCCGCATGCAGCTTATGTTATTGTGAAGAAGAAAATGTTTGGCATCTTTTCATGCACTGTTCGGTTACTCATCATATTTAGAGCGAACAGGATTTCTCCTGCCGCCTTATGACCTGTTACAGGTCTTGCCTAACTGGTGGCATGATACGTTGGAGGGAAAAAATAAAAATCAGCTGTCAAAAAGTGTAATTCACCTTTTTCCCGCGAATGTGTGGTGCCGCCTGTAATGCAGGACCTTAAGGATCGGCCAATCCCAATCAGATCAGTTGAATCGGTGCAATTCCGATCCGGTGCAAAAATTATAACTTCAGTTTCAAGGATCGGCTGACCCCAATCAGATCATGGATCAGATCAGTCATGACTGATCCAGATTGGGCAATCTTTGAAACCATGATGCCTAGGTCAATGGATGGTATGCTCTTGATGTGGAGTTAAAAAGCAGCATTGGATCTATTTCGCTGTGGGAAAATTCTCAGTAAAGCATTCCAATTATTGGGCCTAATGGCTCAAAAGCAATGCCCATGTTTTTTAATCGTGGTCGGGTGGAGTAGATTGGTTGACAGGGTTGTCTCCCTCTTGTATTGTTGGAATTCCCACCTCCCAGCAACAAAGGCTGTGAGATTTCGTGCTTTCTGTTTTGAGTGGGATGGTCTTGTCTTCACTAGTGGGTGTCTCCTCACCCAAAACTGAGTTATACTTCCTGTGCTTCTCAGTTCTCAATAAAATTTGCTTAATTAATTAAAAGAAAATGAACAATTGTGAAGACGCGAGCTTCCTAAGGGGATAATGTGTACTAATAAACAAACCACTAACGTTTACCTAAAGAAAATAATGTATGATGGCATGGTCTCATAGTTTCTTTGCTTCCGACCGATAACCTCTCTATATCCTGAGCTTTGGAAGAGAGTTACACTTTTGGCTCAGCCAAAAATGAGGCAGTTCAAAATCAAACAGAGATGATTGATGGCCCTCCAGATTTTGGTTATTTGTAGTTGCAAGGGAAGAGTAAATGATTTCTAGCAGTAAGAATGAATTATTAGTATCTAGCTAGAGGAAGACGAGTCCAACGTACCTTTGCTATAAAAATACAAGGAACTGCAGCTAACTGATAAACTATTCTTGCTACAGAAGAAACTACATCAACACCTAATAACAAAGCAAAAGTTTTTTCATTTCTGCAGCAACACCCTATTTCTTGTTTGTTCAAAGGGAAAAAATTAGGTGAAAATGAATTTCATGAGAACTGTGCATACGGGAGCAGGGTACAGGCACATCAGCACCAAAAAGTGACAACCCCTCTGGTGCCGTTTGTACAGTTCTCATGAAATTCATTTGCATCTAATCCTAGACCTGTTCAAATGGTCTTTACTACGAAATTATTATAAGGGTTAGAGCTTTCTAAAAATATAGAAAAACTATTTTTTTTTACTCTTATAGCACTTCTTCCGAACAAAGGCTAGAGAGAGAAATGGCGATTTAAGAAGATAACTACAAAAATGAAACTATTTTGTTAGCAGCCATTAGGGTTATTAGAATAATTCAAACAGTGCTTTCCTTTAGAAAGTGTGTAAATGATTGTGAAAGGCCCACAACAACCAACGTTGTTTTTAATACAAGCCAATCTTGGGAGGGCACCAAATTGCTTTAACTTAAGAAATCCAGCTTCTGCCAAGGGGCAAGGTCTTTGAAGTAGAATAAATTAAAAAAAAAAATCTAAATTTTCTTCTCTGTTCTTTAGAGCTCAGGCCCCTAATTCAGTAACTTTGATGAACCATGAAGTATTGAGGCTTGAAAAACAAAATTAAAAGTTGAATTTAAAAACTGGATAAAACGCAAATATTCCAAATATAGATCCAACATTTAGAATATAACCAGACTGCCAAAACTGAGGAAAAAAGGGTCCACGTTTATAACAACATAAAATTCTCTAAAGCTTATTCTAAAATTTGATGAGCATTTACCTAAGCCACAACTGATGGCTTAGAGGCAGCTGAAAGGCGGGATCTCTTCTTTGCCAAGCTCTCACTACGGCGCTCTCGCTGCTCCTTCAACCTGGTAGCGAGGAGCTTCTGGTACTCAGCTGCCTCCGACTTGGCCTTTGCAATCCTCTTCTTCTTCTCAGCAATCCTTGCACGCTTCCTTTGCAGAGTCAATGGAGTCACAAGTCTCTGTATCTTGGGAGCTTTACTGCACTTTTTCCCTACCAACCACAAACCAACATTCAAACATTAAGAATCTTTGAGACAATGTGTAACATCCTTCAAGAACAGGACTCGATACTTCCATTTCAATAGAAAAATAAACCAACAGCTATGAGATGAGAAAACGCACCAGCTTTGGTCGTGAAGGTTCGGCGGTATGTGTTCACATATTTGCGGACATCATCCTCCTTGGAAAGATTGAAGAGTTTCCGGATCTTTGATGCCCTCTTGGGACCTCTCATTCTGGGTTTCTCAGTGTCAGTCAATCCAGGAAGATCATTCTCACCTTTCTTCACTATAACCAAGTTCAGAACTGAGAGGTCCTGGCTGACAATGCACCCACGTACAGACTTCCTCCTTCGCTCACCATTGCGCCTTCCATATCCACGGAAGCAAGGAGTCCCTGCCCAAAGAAACCTCAAGAAATGTTATCAGTACCCTTTGGCCTGAACTGCATCCAGAAAAATGCAGCTACTACAAAGCCAAACACCTGAAACTTGATCAAAAAAGCCCTCAAGGAAGTGCACCCAGTGCAATAATTTTCAGAAGCAAAAGAGAACCATAGTCCACCCACCTCTGTGAAGCAAGAGACGAACACGGCCAGGAGTCAGCACTCCCTGCTTCATTGGAAATCCTTGTTTGTCACAGCCTCCCATGATCTTGAAAACATAGCCCTTAAACTCCTGCCAAATGTGTCAATAGTTAAAATAACATTCACCATGAGATTTGTCAAGTGTTAAAATACTAAAGAAAACATACCTCGCCAAGAGCATCTCCATTGACCTCCTGCGAGATTCTTTTGTCAAAAAATGCTCGGCTGTATGATTAGATTAGAAAGTAAGAAACAATAGCCACTTGGAAAGTACTATAGATTGTGCATGTGAAGTAGAATTGCTAACACCAGCTCAAGTCACAAATATCACAAGTAGAAAATATATATATATATATTCTCTGAAAACTGGCAATGAGAAAAATGCTTTTCTTTTCCTTGATAAGTCAGCAGGTATTAGATTGGAAACCAATAATAGGAGTATTCACCAAGAATAGTTTCAGCACCTCTAGACAAATAAAAAGAGAAAAACAAGAAAAAGAAACAATACGAGGAACCCCAAGTATATAATGAGGACCATAAATTCCATCTGTTACTAATGGATCACTAAGACCATCTATTTCCAAGATTAACACATGTAAATATGATATAAGAAGATTTAAAGCCTACACAAGCTAAACATTTTGTTTGCCCTGACGGATATATCAAGACCATACAAGTCAAAAGTATAATATAAGAAGCTTGCAATCCTCCAGACTTGGCATTTTCTTAGCTACCCAAACAAAGTAGTCAAAAGACCTAGGTGATCGGTGATGGCTGAACCACCCGAGTGCAAGCTTTAAGGGGTCATCCATGACTGTACCAGAGATTAGCAAGACTGGTGAGTGTACAAAATGCAACTATACATACAAAAACACATAAATGAAATGAAAAACAGACTTAGATTCATCCATAACTCTTTTTTTTTTTTTTGTTCTTTTTTCAATAAGAAAATTTTATTAGAAGAAGCCAAGGGAAATACAAGAGAGATAAATCCTAAAAAAAAAAAAAAAGGCTCAAGAAAAAGCTACCACATCCCAATCCGAGAAAAAGCTAACTCTTTCTTTGGTTTACCACTGCAGTAGAAAAGCAACACGGGTATGTTTATTCTCATTTTTGTCCTGTTTTGATTTTAACGATTCAATAATTATTATGAATCATCTCATCAGAAAACGACACTAGCACTAGCTGCCACACCACACTCCTTAGCTATAGTAGCGCACGTATATTATCTGACTTTTGAGAATGATTCCAACTTCTAAAAATCTAAATGATGGAGTAATAGCTTCCTTGAATCTTACAAGGTTGATACATGAAAGGGAAGAATAAAATGTTTTAGGTCTAACCTAATGCCATCTAGATGGACTCCTCTTGAAGGTATTTTAAAACTAAACTTTGATGGGGCGTCAAACAGAAACCTGGGGCCTGGTGGCTTTGGATGTGTGGTTAGGAACTTGGAAAGCCAAATTATTTGCATCATATGTGGTCCATTGATGTAGATAATCAAGCAAGACTTATGTATGTACCCCCACATACGAGGGCACGGTTTAAATGTACATGTTATGTGGGGATGATTAGAATTATCTAGGGGTGGGTTAATTTTGTAATAAGGCGAATAGTGTCATGGTTAGTTTAATTTTTTGGGTGTTTAATTGTAATTTCGTTTCTCACTTTGAACCCTATGTTTTTTTATGGTCAAAACTTGAATTTTTGACTTGATTTTGGTGTTATTTAATAGGTTATTCAGTTACTTTTCTAATGAGACCAAGATTGTACAAATCTGAGGTGATTTGGGAAAGTTATGACCAAATTACCAAGGGATGGTCACTAAAAACGGGAATAGTGTTTTTAAGAAAGTCTCATGTTTGAATTTTTCGGAAAATAAGTTTTTAAAAAGTTTTATGTTTTTAGAAAACTTGGCTAACAAGTTTAGGATTTTAGGAAGTTTCTAATTTTGGCAAGTTTCCAATTGCTTAAGGAAGCCTATTTAAAGGCAACCCCTCCCCATAATTTGATAGTGAAGAATAAACAAAATTTTCAAGATTTGGGTATTCCCAAGGTGTGGTTGTAGCCATGTTCTCCTTTCCAAGGGTTGATGCCATCTCCTAAACTCCCCTCTTCTCTCCATGTGGGTTGTAGCACCCTAGTGCACTTGTGAGTAACCATCTCATCCTCCCTCTTTCTCCAAGGTATCTCTCTTATCATTCCTCTTTCTATTTTTCTCTTAGCCTTGTCTGTTACAAGGTAAACTATGGGAAAAGGAATGAAAAGTAAAACCACCAAAAGAAAAGGAGAGAAAGGGAAATAAAATAAAGGTCACTGATCTTATAATCAATTGTACCCGGCATGGCAATTTATACACATACACACACACAAACAGAGAGAGAGAAAAAAAGAGTCCTTGTCATTTGGCTTTTACTCATTGGAGTCATAGAAAAAT
The DNA here is from genome assembly GCA_025762735.1 of Platanus orientalis. Classification (NCBI taxonomy): domain Eukaryota; kingdom Viridiplantae; phylum Streptophyta; class Magnoliopsida; order Proteales; family Platanaceae; genus Platanus; species Platanus orientalis. The sequence goes on along the minus strand of JAOXJP010000012.1, from coordinate 10,360,511 downwards.
ACTTTTAGATGTTTAATAACATTTAAGCAATCAAGGCAATGCCGGAAGAGTAAAAAAATATGAGTATCACTGTTTTGAAGCTTAGGAACATTTGTTTTTAGATTGATATTAACAGATATAAGCAAGATCAAAGTACTAGCCAAATGTTACAGATCATTACTAAAATAAAACACACACACACAATTATATATAGAAGGTCACTTTTAGATCAAATTTGAAACACCACATACAAACAGGGTGAGAATGGGCTTAACTGTATGCCAGAAGCAAATTTGATGCAGAGTAAAGAATTAATAAACTGCAGTATAGGGGACTTTGACCAAACTTAAAGCAAATGGATAGATTGTTACCTTCTAAAAGGGCTTCACAGACTTCCTCTATGGTCACATTGAGTGCCCTCAGCAAGATAGCAATGTTCTGAGACTTCTTTGGATCGAGTACCCTATACTCTTGGTTTGGTGAGGGAAGAACAGGACGCCAACTCATCTCCTTTGGAGTCAAATTTGAGGAATTTACAACAAACAATGTCTCGATCATCTCCTCGTTCAGTCTGCATTCAACCAAATTCTACAAAGTTAAACAAGAAACATCACATGGTCGAGATGAAAAACTAAGATGATAAATTTCACTCAGAAGAAGAAGACACTTAAGAAGGCAGAGCCTAGATGGTAAATTCCATACAAAAGAGAATGACAGAGGTCAAATCTTACTGGAATGAGCTCGATTTCAGCTGATCCCATACCATTGCACGATCAGAACTTGCTCTGACCTTGTCCCAATGTAAAGGCTTCAGCTTTGGTTTTGGAGTTTCCTCATTTCTCTCCAGAGTCTCAGAATTATGTTGCAATTCAGGTGGAGAAAGTGCAGTACCACTCTGTAAGCCAACAGGTCTAGAAGGAGGTAAAAGTTGTGGTGGCTTAGCAGCAACCGGCTCACGGATGGGTGGAGAAGGAATGGGAGTTTCCCAGAATCTGGGTGGGGGAAGAGGGGGTGGGGGTGGGACAGAGATGGGCTGCCTTCCGTTTCTCGCAGGAGACTGCTGATATTGGCGAGAAACATGGGAATTCCTTGGTGGCGAGAGTGGGTTTTTCTCCGACGACGAAGGCGAATGTGGGATTTTCTCAGGCGGCGATGATGGAGGAGATGGTGAAGGGGGTTTTCTCTTTGGAGGTGAGGGAGTCATCGGACGCGGTGGAGGGGGTGGCGGCGGCGGCGGCGGAGGAGGAGGAGGCAGGTTGGCAACAGAAACTGAAACCGGGGGGGATGATTTGGATTTTAGGCTAACGTGCGATGAAGAAGGAGTGTTAGAAGTGGAAGGAGTTGGGGAGGCGGAATTGGGAGACGGGTAAGACTGAATACTTGAATTTGAGCTACTACCGCTTGGGAATTTTTCTAAAGCCACAGCCTGAAAGACCCTCCCAGAGCTAGCGGGGCTCTCCTCCTTACCACCACCAGAAGATCCTCTTGGGGAATAGAATTCTTCTTCCTCATCTCCAGAAGAAGTAGCTTCCGTATTTCCGTAATTTTGGCTCAAGTTATGGCGGGAGAGAGGGGGAAGTGGGTGGAGATCAGGGGAACCCAAGTTCCGATCTGGGGAGGCAGAGGCACAGGCGGCGGGATCAGCATCAGCATCAGCATCGATCCCTCCTGTAGAATTAACGAGAGTACCCAGATAGAGAAAGTCAGAGCTGGTAGCAGATACCTTGTGATGGGCATTGGAGGGAGCATTGTTATTGTTGGAGGGGAAGAAGCGATGAGTGTCGGATCTGGAGGTCTTGCTAGTGGCGAGATTGCGACGTTTTCTGCGGCGATAGAAAAGAAGAAGAAAGGCAGTGATGAAGGCAAAGGAGAAAAGAGAGACAAGTAGAAGGACGATGAGGAGTTTTGGAGAAGAGGATTTATGGCCAGAAGTCTGAGGGAGGACAAGAGAGGAGATGTTGGCAGGGAATGTAGCGAGGGATGGAGGAGTGGGAGGAGGAGGAGGGGAAGGGTAAGTTGGGAAGAAAGGTTGTTTATTGTTATTATTATTATTATTATTATTGGTTGAAGAAGAAGAAAATGGAAATTTGGGTTGTGGGGATGAAGAAGGGGGTTGCGTTGGGGGTAAAGGGTTCAGAGGAACCAAGGGTTGATGGAGGATTCGACGGTGGTGTCCTCCAATGGCCGCCGTGCAGGTTAAGTGATGTGGTGTGCAGGATAAGAGGATGAAGACGAAGAATATGGACATTGTGGTTTCTAAGTTTCAACTCAACACACTCAGCTCAGAGAGAGAGAGAGAGAATAATGGTGGACTGTGAAATGGAGAGAGAAAGAGTGGAAAAATGTCTCTGATATGTGTGTACGTTAAGAGAGACTGAGCAACTGCGATGGATAGAAAGATTAAACTGTGCACTTGAGACGATAAGGATTATTTTTCCAGAGAAGGGGAAGTGGGAAAAAAAGGTTTACACGAGTGAGAAAAAGTTGAAAACACTCTCATTCATCATTCATTGAGAGACAGAAACAGAAACTGAGATGATTAGTTTACCCACAAAAAGAGAGAGGGGAGAGAGAAAGATTTTATTTGGTATTGATATTCTTCTCTCCTAAGTTAGATTTCTTCGTTCATTTTATTTACCATAATAGGGTCACTGATTGTTCTCTAAAACGGAAGATCAAAATGATCTGAGCTGGTGGTGTGGAAGAGCAGCTTTCACACCCAATGTGGAAAAGGGGGAGAGAGAGATTGGACGTGGAAAAGTGGAGAGAGAGAGAAAAAGGACGAATTGTATTATGACTTAGTGGTAGGCTCTAGTACATATGGGTGGAAATGAGTAGGTTTTAGTCTTTTTGTGCTTTGTAATAATAGATTTGAAAATTGTCCCGTTCCTCCGATTCTTTAAAATATATGGCAGGTTTATCTTTAAAATAGATGGCATGTTTCTTGATCGTATGGAATTAAAGTAAACATAATAACTTTTTGAATTTCCTTTTCACACAAAAAAGGCTTTTTTCTTTACCATATCACAAAAATAAAAATAAAAACGTTTGATTTAATATATAAATAGTTCCAAAAATTATCGAAGCAAATTACATAAATAGTTCCAAATTTAAAATGTTAGAAGCTGCATTATCATCAGCAAGGTGGACCCAACAAAACCCACCAATCCAATGCATTCTCATGTCAGATAGTTCAATTGGAAAAGAGAGGGAAGAGGGGCTGTGGCTAATTGGTTTTCCATCTAACGGTGTTATTAGGTTTAGGGAGAAATGGTATTCATGGTTATCAGGATCCTGATCTGCATCATAGGATCACATGATCCTAAATCATCCATTCGATCCAATTCCTTACCAAAATCTTAGATTATAGGATTGTTGTCGGATCTCATTCTGGATTGTGGGATTTTACGATCCTATGATCCAAAATCATCCAAACGATCTTAATCGATTCTATTATAATCTTACAGAAAAAAAAAAAACACATGTTTTATAATTATAAAACATTAAAGCTTAATAAAAAAATCCCTAATTATAAATAATAATTACTTAATTCAGGTTAAACTATTAAATAAAATAATAAGTGAATACAACTCTTTCTTTCTAAATTATTCATATTGTTTTGTTTTTTTTATTATAGAGTTCAGTTGTTCAAATTGAACATAACCAATCAACCCTTGTAACATGTCCTATTCAATTCTTTTTTAATTGTGATTCAGGAGTAGAACTCATTACGATAGATCTAGAAAATAGTTAAGCCAATCTTAGTTAATTTAATATGTTCTATTATTGTAGTGTTAGAACTTTGAAAACATTGTAATTAGATACTTGGTAACTAATTAATGTACTTTATGAGTAATTTGTTTTGAAAAGAGTATAATATTTGATTAGTTAATAGAGAAAAAAAATATAAAAGTTGGACTATATTAAATTTTATATTTCTCTTTAATAATTTTAATGATTATTTAACAAGCATCATTATTACTGGTGGTTCTCTTTTATTTCTTACCGAAAGTAGAATTTTACGATCATCGATCTGATCCATGAGGCTGATTTTAATAACCTTGATGGTATCCCAAAAACTTCAACCCAATCATTAACATGGTTAGAATACTTGAACCCAACCCTTGGAGAAACTGGGGCGGTTCTTACCAGCTGATGAGAGCATTGGACAAGTGGGCAATTCATAGCTGAAATAACATATGGTCCAATACATAAGTAGTGTGTACTTAGGGTTCATTGTCTGTGACTAATTTGTAATACATGGAGTGTTTTGTAATCTAGCCTATAACCCAAACTGGCTGGGATTAGGTGCAAATGAATTTTGTGTAAAGACGTGCAAACGGCATTGGGGGCTGATGCATCAGCACTGAAAAGTGATTTACACCTTTTTTTTTTGGGGGGGGGGGTGGCACTTATTACTTTTTGGCACTGATGTGTCCGCACCCTGGCACTGTTTGCACTGTTTGCATGAAATTCATTTGCACCTAATCATCTGTAGATGTAAACAGGCTCAGCCTACTTGGGGTGTGGTTGAATCTTTCTATTTCTCTACAGAGGAATAATGTAATTTAACTTGAAAGATACAAAATTTATTAGTTATTAGAAATTAAGTTTTTGGCATATCTTCCATCAGCAAAAAATAAATAAATAAATAACTACTTAATTTTCTTTAAAAAAATCTTTTTGTATACCTCTAATTTCCTTTTTTTTTTTTTTTGGACAAAAATGTTTCTTTTATAAATCATGTTCCAAAGAACATTTTTTTTTTCTTTTTCAGAAAGAAAGTGAAGAGAATATGGTTACTCATACCCAAAAGAAAACATAATATTAAAGGGAACCGTATCCCCTTCTTTAAAAAATCTCTTTATTTTCTTAATTTAAAAAAAAAATTAAGTCAACTTGCTAAAATACTTAAAGACATTATGTGATAATAAAGATATAAGTATGACAAAGATAATTCCACTACAAAATATATGATAATAAAGATAATTGAACATATCACTTAAAAGTATAAATCACACATAGATAACCATATTTTTTATAATAAAAAAAACAGCATATAAAACTAAAACAACTAGGGCATACTAGATGCCAATAATTCCCGCTCAACCATCCTCTTCACCTTTAGAGGAGGTTAAGAGAACCAAGTCTCTACTTTTGATATTTTAATGTACCGAGCTTAGCCCATACATGAATCGATTCTTTTTCAGATCTCCTTACATGCAAAAGGAGAGATCTCTTCCAAAAAAAAAAAAATGTCAATAGTCCTTAATAATACAACGAACATCCCACAAACAGCTCCTTATGGGTGTTTATAAAAGAAGATATATTGAGAGTCTCATTCGTATATATTTATTTAGCCTCTATGTTCCAATCCCCCTTTATCTTTTTTGCTTCACATGGCACCATCAAAATTGATTTTATCCCATCCTTTAATTGGGGGAGTCCTCCAATTGGAGCTTTTAATCGATGCTTTGAACGTGTTAGAGGTTTTCTTTTAATTTGCTTTGATCATCATTATATCTTAGAGAGTTAAACTGTTTATACAACACATGATGTGATTTATATTCCATTTTCAAATATTATGAGATTCCTATTCTTCTTAATTAACCTACTAATGATGATGACTATTTTATATATATGCATCAAATACTTGTTTGCTTTTGTATTTCTCTCATAACAACTTATTCAACCATTCTATAAATGAGTTTGCATTCATGAGATCTACCAAAGAGAGAGAGAGAGAGAGAGAGACCATACTTTCGCCATAATGTTGCATGATACAAGGCAATGCAAGGTTGATTCATATCATTATTACATATTAGGCATAGGGAGAACTTTCAATTATTCTTTTAATGAAAAAGCCTTCATACAAGCTCTTTACACGGAATGCTTTATATTTAGGGGTATGTTTTATTGTATCAGATTTGAATCTAGAAGATTCAAAATATTGAATCTTTGCAAGTTTGATCGATTGAAAAAAGTTTGACTGATTGAACTTCCTCAAGGATAAAGTCACATTATGCACGATCAATCGAAAGGTTATTTTGATCAATCGAACCCTTTTGTGATTGATCAAAATAGGTTTGATTGATTAAACTGTGTAGATTACGATAAAACTATCCATTTGATTTCTCATGATTTCTCTTGTGAATGGGTGTTTAGTTTGTCTATAGACTAGTGAATGACTGATCCATATGGAATGGTGTCTAAGATATCTACAAACACTTCCAAAAGCATCCATATGAAATATATACATGGATGGGCCATTCACACGTTTAAATAACTTGACTACTTGGAAATTTCTTTCTCTCTCTCTCTCTCTCTCTTCTCTGTTTTCTCTACAAACGTCTTATGCTTTCTCTCCCAAACTTTTTTGATTTTCATTAGAATTTTAAGTTTTTGTTTCATTGGATTTAAACCACACTCGTTGCCACTCGCTGTGAATCTTCTTATATTGTGCGGGCCCAAGAAGATCATGTCATTAAATCTTAAGCATTTACTTAAGATGCCCTGCCACATCAGAATAGTAGGAGGCGAATATTGTTAAAGATAGTGCTTATTGGCACGCCTTGGCAGAAACCAATAAGAACCTTGTAACTCTAGTTTTTTTAATTTTTATTTTACTAATAATTTGTGTTACTACTTGGAAATTTCAATTTATATCTGTTAATACTAAAATAATGAATTACTTAGTATTTTGATTACAGAAATTGCAAATTATATACCTTGATGATATATGATTTGTATTTATTGCTAATTTGTATATCTTATTTGTATTATATTCTCATTGTTTAACAACAATCTTAACATTATTATTAGTTGTTAGACATTAGTTATTATGGACTTTCCTATTTCTGATGTGAGTAAGATAGAATTATTCAATGGTTCTCACTTCAAGAGATGGAAAGAGAGGGTTCTCTTCCTACTTGAAATGGTGGGTATTGCATTTCTTTAAAAAAAAATGCAAAGCCTGAAGAACATCAAGATTAACATGAACCTACAAGGTCCTATTTTATTCAAATTTGTGAAAAGGCAAACCAAATTTGTAAACTTGAGATTTTGAGTGTCATGACTAGTACATTGTATTATGTATATAGTAAGTTAGGGATTGTGGCTAAAATTTGGAGTAGTTTAATTAAGATATATATAGTAGCAAACGTAGGAATTAGAAAATATGCTGTTGGAAAATTTTGGATTTCAAAATGATTTAGCCATTGAAAACATGATCTTACCTAAATCATTTGTTGTTGCATCACTTATTGAGAAGCTGTAGTCGTCTTGGAAAGATTACAAAAATAATATTAAACAAAAGAGAAAAGATAGAAGCCTTAAGGAAATAATTATTAGCATAAGAGTATAACACATAAACAGAGACCAGACTACATTAGAAAAGGCTAATGAATCCATATCTAAAGTCCTTTTAATATAAAAACATGGAGAAAATTATGAAAAGAAAAGATTTGAAAAGTTTAAGAAATATTTAAATAAGAAAGAAAATAAATGTATGAAAACTAAAAGTGATAAAAAAAATACTTTAACTATGAGAGTTTTGTTTGTGGAAAAAATGGGATATAAAACTACAATTTGTAAACATCGAAAGAACAAAGGAAAAGTCAAGAAGAGTAAGGTGAATCTGATAGAGATAGAAACGATAGTAGCTGTTGTCACAGAAGCAAATATGATCAATAATGCAAATGACTGAGTGGTAGGTACTAGATCTACCCCAGACATATATGCAGTGCCAGGAGTGCACTCATCTCCTATACTTTAACAAGTGGTGGAGAAATAGTATATTTAAGAGACTCAAGAACTTTACATGTTACTGGTAAATGGGAGGTTCTTCTTAAACTTACTTTTGGAAAGGTCCTAGTATTGAACGATGAGTTGTACATGAAGTACATTCACCATAAACTTATGTCAAGAAGCTTACTTGGAAGAGCAGAAATAAAAATGATGTTTGAGTCTAAGAAATTAATACTTACTAAAAATAATATTATCCTTGAAAAATGATATTGTACCTCTGGGTTGTATGTACTTAATGTTTCAGAAATAATAAAATACAATTCTTCTTCAGTTTATATTATAGACTCAATAGATTTATAGCATGGTAGACTGGGATACATAAATCAAACTTATATTAATAAGTTAAAACAAATTGTACTAATTCCTAACCTAAGGAATAACAAACTAGAAAAATGTGAAATTTGTGTTGAATTGAAATTGATTAAGAAAACACATAAATTAGTTGAAAAGAAAGTGAACTTTTAGAATTAATTCACAATGACTTAGGGGATCTTAAAAACATTATGATTAAATGAGAAAAATACTACTACATAATATTTATTGATGACTATTCTAGGTTCACAAAACTTTATCTTTTGAGAACAAAAGATGAAGTTGGAGAGGCATTCATCAAATATAAAGTTAAGGTAAAAAATCATTTACATAAAAAAGATCAAAAAATTAAGAACTAATAATGGAGGTGAGTATGACTCAACCTCATTAATGAACTATTGTAAAAGTAGTGGTATAATTCATGAAACCTATGCACCATACACTCTTGAATCAAATGGAGTAGTAAAAAGAAAAAATTATTTCCTTAAGAAAATGATGAATGAATTATTAGGTAGTTCAGGATTACCTACGAACATGTGGGAGATGTAATATTGTCGGCCTTTCATATATAAAATAGTCACACATTAAAAAACTAGTAAGAACTTATATGAATTGTGGAAAGGACATGCACCCAATCTTAAATATTTAAAAGTATAAGGATGTTTAGCTAAAGCAAGTCTAGCTGAAGCTAAGAAAAGAAAATTCAGAAAAAAGTGTGTGTTTATAAGATATGCAAAAAATAATGTAGCATACAAATTCTTAGTTATAAGATTAGAAAATAATATCTTAAATCCAACACAATAATAAAGACAAAAGATGTTAAATTCTTTGAAGATATAATTCCTATGAAAGTAGACCATCTAATAGTATAAAAAAAAATAGTAGAAAACAAATCTGAGGATGTACCTGAGATTCATCGTAGTAAAAGAATTAAAAGGCAACTCACTTAGAAGATGATTATTTCATCTATCTTGTTGATAATGATCCCAAGAATTATTAAGTCATGAGATCTCCAAATGCAATATTTTGGAAAGAGGCAATTGAAAGGAAGTTAGAACCTATTATAGCTAATCATAATTGATAAATAGTCGAATTACTTAAAGGTGTTGAACCTAAAGGTTGTTAATGAACATTTAGAAAGAAACTGAAGCCATCTTCTTCTATCCAATCACAAACCACAACACAAGTTTTATAGTGGTTCGACACTCGGGTCTATGCCCACTCTTCTAAAGCTCACTACTAAGCTTAGGTATATTCCATTTAGGTGCTATTACAACCTAGATCAATATACAAACCCTACTACTTGCTCACAAGCAAGCCAAACTACAACACTTGGTGTCTCCAGCGAGTGTGCACTACCTCCGGTGTCTTTGGCGGAGGTTCTCAAGCTCTTGGTATCTCCGGCGGAAGCAAAGTAATAGTAAAAATGAATATGAATGCAAATGAATGCAAGGTCAAGAAAATATTACCACAATATGGTTGATGTTGTTAGTTGCTCAATATGTGGGATGCTCCTTGTTGAGCTGATGTGCCTTAGCTACCCACAAGCTCCAAGTACTTAGCTCTAGTACTCTTTGAGCTCACCCAAAGGTGAGTTCCACTAGGGAAGAATGCTCACCACAACCTCTCCTTAATATCAATGAGAGAGAAGAAATAGGAGAGAGAAGTGTAGAATGCTAGCTACTAAAACTCTAAAATCTGTAGGCAATAGAGGTTTGTACAGTGAAGAGGGCTCTCAAAATAGTATGCCTCTTAGCTCTCTCAAAATAACTTGGAGTGTTGGAGGAGATTCCTTACCTTAAAGGGAAAATGTCTTTTTATAGTGGGGAGAAGCATCTTTGGCCTTAGGATGAACATATGGCAATTAGGAAGGGTTTTTGGGCCATTAGATGAACTAAAACAGGGTTCAAAATTCAAAACTCTCACTTAAATTTTTGTAATTTTTTTTCAAAATTGCCTTCCAAATCGATTACGCTTTTCGTAATTGGTTTAGGGTCCAAATCGATTGCGAAAAGTGCAATCGGTTCGGGGTCCTAGTTTTACTCCAAATCGATTTGGTTTTTTGAAATCAGTTTGAGTTTTAGACAATTTTCCAAAACTCATACCCAAATCAATTTGGGGCTATGGGTTTGGGTCTCGGCCGAGAGAAATCTTGGCCAAAATCAGTACCAAAATCGATTGCGCTTTTTACAATCGATTTCGCCAAACCGATTACAAAAAGAGCAATCGGTTTCACTGTAATTTTTTTTGCACTTTTGCCTTTGGGCAATGATCCTTTAGCTATCCTTGGGCATTCATTTTAGGGTATTCTTAGGGGCCCTAAACCATGTCTAGGGTTGATTTTAGGCACACAAAATGACATGATATGCATGATGTATACCTTTCTTGGAGTGCCTTTTTTCGGTGCTCTTCCTTGGTCTTTGGTCCTTCTTGGCTTCATAATTCGAACTTGTGAGCTCACATAGGACACTTACAAGACTCTTAGCACTACCCTTACCCAACACATGCTCATGGGATTGACATACATCAACAAAATGAATCTGACAGATGACTAGAGTAATTATCTGTTTTTATGTAGATGGTATGTTGATATTTAGGACAAACTTAGAAGTAGTTAAATCTATAGAGAAACTTCTTTCATCAAAATTTGTTATGAAAGATTTAGGAGAGATAGATGTAATCTTAGGAATTAAAATCCTAAGAAATTCTAGTACATGAATGTCATATCAGTTACACTATCATAGAAAATTTTTAAAAAATTTAGACATTTTAAAAATAGTCTAGTGTCCACTCCATATGATTCTAGCATACACTTGAGAAAAAATGTGGGGGGACCAATATCCTAAGTAGAGTATGCTAGAGTTATAGGAAGTTTGACACATTTGTTAAATTGTGTTAGACATGACATCGCATGTGTCATGGGTAGATTAAGTAGATATACCCACAATCTTAATAACACTCATTAGTTCATAGTAGTTAGATTATTTAAATATTTAAAAGGCATGATTGACTACAGCTTATGTTATAATGGTATACCTCCAGTACTAAAAGGATATTGTGATGTAGATTGACTATCTGATACAATGGATACCAAATCAATGAGTTGATAATTGTTTACTCTTGGTAGAGGTGTAGTCTCTTGGAAATCAACCAAGTAGACTTGTAAATCACATTCAACCATTTACTCTTGGTGGAGGTGTAGTCTCTTGGAAATCAACCAAGTAGACTAGTGAGCACATTCAACAATGTAAGTTAAGTTCATTGCCTTGGATAAGGTAGGAGCTGAAGCTGAAATGGCCAGTGAATCTCTTAGTAGATATTCCATTATGGAATAGACTGGTCCAATTTGTGTCAATACTTTGTGATAACCAAGCGGCTATAGCTAGAGCTAAAAAATAGTGTGTATAATAGAAAGAATAGACTATATGCTTAAAACATAATATTGTGAGAAGAATGCTAAATAGTGGTATTATATCACTAAATTTTGTAAGGTTAGAAAGGAATTTGGTTGATCCTCTGACAAAATCACTTGATAGAAAAGTGGTGAAAGATACATCAAGGGGGATGATACTGATAACACAATCGTGAGTTAAATGTGATGACAACCCAACCTATGCGATTGGAGATATCATTAATTAGGTTTAAATGGATAATAACAAGTCATAAAATAACTTGTAGAGAACTATCAAGAGAGAGATTAAGCTCTTAATCCCTCCCTATGGTGCAGACAGTGCATAAACTGCAATGTTAATGAGGGTTGAGTTGTTAAATTCTTAATGAATTCATAGCCTAAGAGTGGTATGATTAATTGTAGTTTGTATCACATCCCATATCCGGCCTAATAGGTATCAAGTTTGTGCATCGAACTAGGTCCAAAATGCGACACTTTCTGCCGTGCCCTAAAACCCAAACCATGTGGCTGTAGTTCTAAGTCCCAACTATCCTAGAGGGGGGGGTGAATAGGATGTTTAAAAAATTCCTTGTGGTGGTTTGTCTCTTTTTAAATTAATTGATTACTTGTTCTTTAATTATTTCTTTGTAGATAATTAATTTAATAGTTGATGAAACAAATGATGCTTATGTGATATGAATAAAGATAGTGCAAGTAAAATAAAAAAATTAAAGGAGACAATACACACAATTTATAGTGGTTTGGCAAATGTGTCTACATCCACTTTCAAAAGCTCCTCACTGAGCTGATTAATTTTATTACTCTTTACAAAAAGATATATGTAAAAGTAATTACAAAAACCTTCTTCACTATGTTTGGTGTCACTGACAAACGTATGGACTGTCCTCTATGTCTCCGGAGAGGACTAATCAACTACCTCCAATGTCTTCGGTGGAGGTTTAACAAATATAGTAAAATAGCTTGAGAGAAAATAAATTATTAATAGATCATGCCTCTTTGTTAGGCTAATATGACTATGCGAATAACAGTAATGCAAAGAGTCTATGCTCTTTGAGTTTCTTGCCTCTTAATAGGCTGATTTAGATATAATAACCAATCATAAATATGACTTTTGGTGATATCTAACTTGAAGTGCTACTAGAATAGCAGATGTAGATTTAATAGAAATTGATTAAGCAATCAAATCAAAAGCTTTGTAGAATACCTTGAATTAGGTTTTGCTCTCGGAGCTTTTGATAAGGTTCTTTGGGTTTAAACCTAATGATCTTCAAATCCTTTGCTCTCAATGATGATAGTTAGCATAGGAAGGATTGAAGAACGAATCTTGAATGTAGCAGAGTAACCCTAATTTGATTCTTAAGGGTTCTAGACTTTTCACGCTTTCATTCTTGTTCTTGTTGTTATGTTTTATAGACCTCTTAAGACATATTTATAAAGTTTTAAAAACCCTAAAAGTGGTTGTATGAGATGGTCCAAGAATCCCCCAAAATATGCAATAATTTTTTTTTTTGGGTCTGGCCTACCCATGATCGATCATGGAATATCTATGATCGATCATGGAGGGGTAATGCCATTTTTTAGAGAAAATGGCCTTTTGCCTGATCGATCATGGACTCCCATGATCGTTCATGGCTTTATGATCGATCATGAGTTTCCTATAATCAATCATAGGTGCCTAATTCTTGTATTTTTTTCCTATTTTTGATAATTTTTTGTTCTGTAAACTTTCGACAAGTTGCAAGATCCTTTTATAAGATAAGGAAAGGTCTCATGCTAGTTCCAACCTATGTTTTGACTGGTCTTTATGAATGTTAACCATTATACCTTTACCATATACCTGTGAAGTTTGGAAACTTTCTCTGGCTCTCTTTTGGATAATGTTGGAGTTTCTTCAACTTGACTTTGCAAGATTTTTGTTCTTGGACATGATGAACACTTGTCAAGTGTACCTTCTCCACACACAATTTACATCATAACCCCACTCTCTTGGCATGGTATTGACAATTTTCTTAACAATGACTACGAATTTTGGCACGTGACATTAATCTGTTCATATAAATGTCATTTAAATTACTTATATATTTTCCGCATCTTTCCTTTCATAGATACACAACAAATTTGCATAAACAAACCATAATAATCCCATTCCATTCAATTTAAAATCCATAAATAAAATTTAAAAAATGACATTATCCCAAATAATAACAAACCATCTCCATAAATTGAAACTTTAACCTAACCTATGACATCTCATCAAATAGAACTGAAATAACTGAACTAAACTGAATCAAATATGTCTTTAAACATATTTTGAAATAAAATAGTGTAATGTCTCATGTTTGAAAATAAACTAAACTAAAGCTCCATCATTGCTTTCTCTCTGGAATCTAGGCTACTGATCTACCCTATCATCTTCATCATCTAAAAACAACAGTGTCAACTCTATAAGCATGATTGACTTTGCAAATAAACATGAACACTAAAACATATTGAAATAATTGGGTCAGTGAACATGAATATTTTAATAATCTAACTAAATACGCTTTCAAAATAATTACTTTACATAACTTACATACTAAAATAATGCTTCTAATCTAAGATAGAGAAAATAATAAATCAGAATGAAAATCAAGATGCATAACTAAATAGAAACATAATCTGAAATACTGAATTGAATTGAACAAAAAGAAAAACAAATATACATATATGAGACCTATTGAAACAAATATATGAATCCTCCCACTAGTATTGAAAGCTAGATAACAAATAACTGAATCATATACTGGAAATCCAACACACACGATGTGCTGCTAGATTATAGGTAACATCATAGAACAAAATGAACCCATCTACAATCCAATGGTAGGATACCACTATCCCATGCCTAGTAGAGAGAACCAAATAGACATCGTCAATTAATGTGACCTGACGAAGAGGGCACTTGATTACATTTATTTAAACCTGATGAGGGGCTCCATCAAATATTTCTCTTTGATGACAAAGAGGTCTCATGTCATAACTAAACATATAATCTCATTAAAACATATACATAAGTGTCAATACCCAAATTTTAACTCGGGTCATCTAATGGAATGTAAGAGCATCAAGGCAATACTTAGGCAACCCTAGTTTAGGGAGAGAAAGCTTGGACTCTAAAAGGTTAGGCATCCCTTATAAAGTCTTCCTTGAATATTTTGGTCACAAAAAGCATCATCCATATCATGCCATATGTAATGCAATCACAAAAATTAACCAAAACACACCATTTTTTTTATTAAACCCTAATTCTCCAAGAAGCATCAACGAGACAACAAGGGTCTATATTTAAGACTACCAAACACATTGCTTTCAATATTCTCTAGCCTCCATAAGCCTTCCCACATCGAAGCATCATAAGCAAAAAATTATCATTTTACCCCTACCTTCAAAATGAGCCCCTAAGCCCTCAAAGAACCTCCAAAGCTTTTCCGTCACCTGAATCATGTCATGTTAGATCTTGCACACCCCAATTTCAACCTCCTTTGAGAAACTTATTACGAAACAAATCTCTCTCGAATTTGGCAAAAACCAATTTCTCAAATTCTGAGAACCTCTGGTCAGAAAATGACCCTCTAAAAGCTCTCAAAGATTCATCCGACATCCGAATTCAAAAATGTCGATGGCCGTCTTTTAGTTTTTTTACTAACCTTCAATAAGTCGTCTCTCAGAAAAAACGTTTGAGGTCTCAAACCCCTTTCATATTTTAAATTTTCTTAAAGGTGTAAAAAATTAGTTTTGGTTGTATTTGACCTTTATGGGTCCTAGATGTTCCCCAAAATACCAAATCTTGATCAATCAATGTCTATCTCTCCACATTGGTAAGGCCTTTAAAACCCCCATAATAAAAAGGAACATTTATAAGACCAGTTTACTCCAATTATGCCAATTACTTCAAAATGAGTACTACATTTGGGCCAACTATCGAGTCTTCGACTAAACCCTGGGAACTCACCAGAAATCCAAAATTCAGTATGTTAATGGCTATTTCTCGGCAGCTTTGAGGCCCTTAAAAGACTCACTCTAGCAGTCTCATTCGGAAGCACTATAAGCCTAATCACCACATTTTGTCCAAATTAGGTCAAAACACCTTTTATCTGTATTTAGCACACGGTGAGTTCTTGAGAACTCTCCTAGAATCAGAATTCTGTAAGGTTAGACCCATTTTCTCTATTTTCTCCCTGTCCTTAAAATACTATTTCCTAAATAGGAGCAATTACAAACTCAAACTAGCTCAAAATCATCAGTTCTAGTGAGTTATTGTCACTCTATCTTATCAAGCCACTCTTCCTCGAAAAGCTCCCGAAGATTGCTTGGGAACCAAATGGTCAGGTTGTCAATTCTTATAGCTTGAAGAATCTCTGAACTTCAATACTCTGTGATCCATCATTTTTCCACGAAAACCTCCAACAACTCTAGTGGCATTTTCAATTAAGGTTTTCTGACTTGTCAAAAAAAGAGTTCTAGGCACAATTTCTTGCTCGGGTATCGTAATTCAGAATGGTTTGAACCTACGCCTCACAAAACCTAAGGGTCACCTTTTTTCTAAATACCTCAAAGATTAATTTTATCATTCTACCCTTCAAATAATTATTTGAGAGTTTTTGAGGTTAATAAAACCATGATTTCACCAGTTTTACCCTTATCGTACTTTACTTTTGACTGATCTAGTGCGACCAAAACATCCAAGATTTTGAAAATATACTTTGACTTTGTGTCTCCTTCCCTCTTCAAGCAAATCCAACAACGTATGCAAGCTACAGAAGGCCAGACTATAGCAAGCGCCACGAGCTTGGTTTGAAAAATGTGTTTTTTGAGCATGAGAACCCAAAAAGTGAGGTAGCCAAGTAAGTAATAGGGCTTTTCCTATGGAATTAAGGTATTAGAGATTAATGAGATCATTTATTTTAGATATTAGCTCATTAATGCATTCACATTAAGATATTTAAGCCCTAACCCTTGGATGCGGATCTCTCTTGTGCACCTCATGTACCCCCTTTAAGATCCATTTCTTGAATTTCAATTATCCATGTGATCCTTCATCTAACCTTACATCTAGCACAACTCATCCCACCCCTTGATTTCTCTCAACCAATAAAAGGAGATGGTTTTCTCCCCAAGTTTCATTCTTAACCATTGATCTTGTACACCCCATGTATCTCTTCTAAGATTAAATTACATGGATTTCAAATATTCATGTAATATTCATCTAACCCTACATCTAGCACAAACACTTTCAACCCTCAATCTCTATAAACCAATCAAAGTGAATAGAGTTGTGGCCAAGTTCATTTTTCACCCTTGATCTTGTGCAACCTTATGCACCCTCCCTAGGATCAAAACATGGATTTCAAATATCTATACAACCTTCATCCAATCCTATGTCTAGGACAAACTACTCCAACCATTGATTGCTCTCAACTGATCAAAGTGAATAGTTTTGTGGCTAAGCTTCATTCCCTAACCTTGATCCAACCAAACCCCAAACTCTATCTTAGCCCTCCATTTTAACAAACCCTAATTCTAATCTCAACCTTTGATCTCTCACTTATCCACTCAATCTCTAATCTCAGCCCTAGATTGGTCTCCACTAATAGGAGGGATGCCTTGGCCTCCACACCTTGTCATCCTAGCCATTGATCCTCTATGACCCTTGATGAGATCCTAGCCCTCCATTAAACCTCCAAAACCCTCTAAATACCCCCAATTTCTTGCTAA
This sequence comes from Platanus orientalis, assembly GCA_025762735.1. Taxonomy (NCBI): domain Eukaryota; kingdom Viridiplantae; phylum Streptophyta; class Magnoliopsida; order Proteales; family Platanaceae; genus Platanus; species Platanus orientalis. Next base: position 10,343,248 of record JAOXJP010000012.1, on the reverse strand, counting down.
AGGGGGAGAGTTTTCTGAGGAAAAAACCAAAGGAAAAGAAAAGAAAGAAGAGGAAGAAAAAAAGGGAAATGCCAAAGACACTAACCTAAACCCTAACCCTTGGTTAAGGTAAGCTTAAGCCCTAACTCTTTAGGCAATTAGCTAGGTATATTTCATGTAATTTTCATAACCCCCTCATGTTGCCATAATGCTTTGTTTATGTTCTTTAATCATCTCTTAAAAAGGGTTACATAGTAGAGACAAAATTTGTTTCTGCTAGGGTTTATTTTTTACCACAGCATAGTCTCAAAATTTTGTTTTTGATTTTTTTAAAGAGACAAATGGGATCATTTTTTTATGATAGGCTCCTAGATAAGTAGCCTACCTCCTATAAAAATTTCATGAATTTTAGAGCAGATTTGGGCTCTAGAATAGTCTCCCCAAATCTACCCTAAAAACCAGTTTTATGAAATTTCTTGTTTTCAAGCAATATTGTACATTTTTTTTTGTGATTTTTGTAGTTAGAATCTTGATCCAATTTTTTTACACAAAGTGTATAGTATGTTATTCTATCATTATTAAAAAAATTGGAAATTTTTACCCCTCTATGAGGTCCAAACTAGTGAAGAATCAGACTATTAGACTTTTGCCTAGTAGCTTATGCCTAAATTTTAATGCCAATTAAAATTTAGGCGTTTTGTTGAAATTCAGGCATCAAGTCTTGGGGGCCACACTAGTGACCTTTGGTCTTCCCTAAAGCCACACCCAAACTTAGTTACCCTTTTTACACCTTTCTATGTGCCAAAGTACCCTTATGCCCCCCTGTTTATCTTAAATGCCTATGTTAAGAAAAAATTTAGGTGCCAGAACCAATTTCAAGCGTTAAGCCTGGGACCAAAAATTGTATTTTTTAAAATTTCATTTAATGCTCTTTATGTAGAAGTTTAAGACCTGAAATTTAAGCCACATGATTATAGAGAGATTTTTGCCTCTTTGTATATCCTCAAGGCAGTAGGGCTGACAAAAAAGGTCTAATCTTTAAAGGCTAGTTTCTAGTTTTTCAGCAACTGATGCCTAAATTTCAACCTGAATTAAATTCAGGCATATTGAAATTTAAGCGTAAGGATCAAATTCAGGCATTAAGCATGAGACAAAAAAAAACTTTTAATTTTTATTTCCTATTCTTTTCCTATAAGGATTCAGACTCTGAGGCTAATGAGGCACAGAGAGGTCCCCCACCTCTCTACAAAGCCATAGAACAATGGGACCCCCAAAAGATGGTCGAACCACAAAAGGGCAGGTTGTTGGATTTTCTAGCATCCAATGCCTAAATTTTAACTTGAATTAAATTCAAGCGTTAGAGTGAAATTCAAGCGCCAAGCTTGCGGAAAACATAAATAAAACTCATTTTTTCTCTTTTTTGACACATACATTTGTGGCAATCAAAGACCCATATGCTTACGAGAAGCCACCCTAAAAGGGTGGATAATTGGGGTGCCTAACACCTTCCCCAATTGCAACAAAATGACTTGTCATTTTCTTTGGAAACCAGACTAGTACTAGAAGTTAACCCCTAGACCTTTGGATTTAGACTTCATTTCTTTTAGAAGGGAAACCGATGTCCAACTCCATTAGTAAACCTGAGTTGGTGGCGATTCCCAAGAAAGCCTAACTCTAGGTTTAGCCACTTTCACAGAACCCCAAAACTAAAAAGGGGGAAACACCAAAGTGTGCCAATAAGGAGGGCACATGCCAAATGCGGGGTCAGCAGAAAACCCCAATGTCCACAATAAGCTTTACATAAACTAGTAGATATCAAAGTAAATCAAAACTAATTTTTACTATTCAAATAATGCACATCTTTGAAGCAAAACAGAAATAAAAAAATCTAACTCACCCGAACACATAGTCCTACGGATTGACATAACAAAATTCCTTTAAAACAAGTTTTAAAAATATGTTTACTTAAAATCCTTTTAAAAGCATGAGATTCTTTCAAAACAATTTGAAAACTGGGTAAAACAACCTTTAATTTAGCAAAATAGAGATTAAAATCATCTAAGAACGTATTTGAGTAAAAAGAAAAAGATAAAACATGAACTTGCTTGAAAACATAATTTTCATCTTTAAAAAACATGTAAAATAACCTAAATAAATAAAATAAATCATGATTTTTTGTAAAACTTGTAAATAAATGGATCTAAGAATCTAAAACAATGCAAAAATGATGTAAAAGAGTTCAAGTTATTTGCAATACAGATTTCTTATCGTTCTAAGAACCTATGGAACCAAAACAAGCTATAAACTTAATGTTTT
>JAOXJP010000012.1:10305357-10340853 GCA_025762735.1 Platanus orientalis | reverse complement strand
TATATATTATATATGTAAAAGTGCGAGCCTCGGGCCGGGCCGAGGTAAGCCCAAGCCTGGCCCTCAATAAAAGTGCGGGCCTAGGGCCGAGCTCAGGCCCTCGCCGGGCCTAGCTCGGGCCTGGCTTTTTTTGGGCCAATTTAGGGGCCGGACTCGGGCTGGCCTAGCCCATGCCCACCCCTACCACTAATTAATGAAACCAGAGGGACCTTAATACCTAATCACACACCCAAGCATCAGCTCATGCAACACAAAAAGATAGGATATTATCCTTGATAAGACTCAGATGCTATTCAATAACATTCTAATCCCCATTTTCGAGTCACTTAAGTAGAGCATCTCCAAGACCAACGAACACTACCACTTATTCTTAATTTAAGACGATGGGATTAATATGAAATCGTATGTAGTACAGGCAGTTGGGGTGCCTACCACCTTCCCTAATCGTAATTGAACCTCCGAACCCACCCCTACACTTCATTAACTAGTGGCTACTCCAAAACCATAGAACCCTACACACACTAGAAGGACCCCCATTGTCCCACACCTTCTAAGCGGCACTCGCGAGGCTGGGATGACATTGTTGGGAAACCCCTCCTCTTTTGGGGCGCTCATAGGCTATAATAATCCACTACTCAATTAAATATAATATTTAATGTCTTGAATATTGCAAACGCACATAACAACTAATCAAAAAAATATTTAATTTATTTCTCAATTAAAGCATGACATGATTATCATAATAAATTAATGTAATTTAAAATTTTAAAAATTCAAACAACTCTACTCAATTTTAAAATAATAAAAAATAATCTGATCATTTAAGATTTGACATAAGATGAAGGTATACAAAGATTTGAATGTTCATTTGTATTGAAATTTTCATGTACTATGATATATAATGAATTACGTTTTGAAAAAATTCAATTACATACACAATTTTAGTGGTGTTTCTCAAGACATACACATTATGGCTATGTGTACATATCATGTTTATTTTAGAGATGACCTAATTTCCATAAGGAGTGGCCCCACTCCAACACTGATATCAGTGAGTTTATGTGAGGTGTCATTATAACTTAACCCTCATTTTTTAAGATCTATAAACTCATTCAAAGTCTTATTGACTCAACCTCCATAATGTTACAATTTTGACTTTTTTTCACTAAGTTTATATCATTTGAATAACAATATGAACTATTCTTCATCTTATATTACTTAGTGTTTTCTTAATCAATTGCTCAAGAATTTGTTATCACATTGAACCAATTCAGTTGGGTTCCACTGTCATGGCCCAATTTTGTAGGCCATGGTTAGTGTCCGAATCTAGATTTGTGACAATAGGTAACACTTTACGAACCTGTATCTCATAGCCAAGAGATCTCGTGTTAGAAGTGTGACACCCTTTTATTCATCTCATATCATTTTGAATATATAATTGATTACCTTCTTATATCCATTTAAGTCCATTTATTCAAACACATCGTAGTAGAATATAAACAACAATAACTAAATCAAGTGTAGAGGAAATATATAAACATCATATCCTAAAATCTCTTATAACCAAAATAAAGGAGCCTCAACATGCCCATAACCAAAGTAAGTACAATTATTTCCCAAACAGGCCCATTTAAGAATACTTAAAGAATTATACATCTAAACTAAACAATGAAAAATAAATAAATTTGGGCTAGATTGCCCCATTCCTTGTACTTGCCTGCATCCCAAATGACACGAATGGTACTTTTCCATCTAGTCCTCATATGCGGGTGGTGTCAAGTGGGTAAGCTTAATGGGCTTAACAGGAGGGTATGCAATTTTTGCCACACACAGGAGACCAAAGATAATCACAGTAACAAATACGATGAATCAAGATAATGTAAGAAATCAAAATGTATATGCAATTGCAATGAATATACATTACGTATCTTTACTAAGATTCAAGTATATATATGCTGCAAGATAACCATATGAGTGTCCAAAGTGTACCAAACCAAAACATGCATATAATACATACTATATGCATATACTAACCCATAAAGGTCTTCGTCAAATACTAAAATCATATGTAAATAAACCATGTTAGGTTTCTGACAAAACAAGTGTAAATATAAATGAACCATGAAAGGTTTCCGATAAATCCAAATCACATAACCCGTGTAAGGGTCTTCGACAAATCTAACAAGTGTAACCCATGTTAGAGTCTTTAACATATACAAAGCATATATCCCATATAAGGAGCTCCGACAAATATATCATATATCATATATTGGGCCACTAAGGCCATCTTCGCCTATTAATGTGGCATGATGATCGGGTACCTAAAGTCATAAAAGCTAACCCACAAGGGGGTCTCTGGGGTCATAAGACCAATGAGTACAATGTCCATCTTCACCTATTAATGTAACTCGGTGATTGGGTACCTGAAGCCATAAATGCTAACCCACATATGGGTCTTTGAGCTCAACAAGGGACAACCCACATAAGGGTCTTTAAGGCTACGTCTAAGCTAACCTATATAAGGGTTTTCGAGGTTATAAAGACCATATATATATAGTAAATTTTCAAGGAACTAGTGCCTCTTTGCTTATTGATGTGACCCAATAGCAACGTACCCGAGGGTCACAAGGACCAACCCATTTAGAGGTCTTCAGACCCAAAGGGGCATGTTCCCACATAGGGGTATCATATCAAATTCACATGTCCAAATCCGAATACCAAATTCATGCTTGTGTAAAGTAAAGTAACTATCCATAAATAAGCCATTTGAAAATATCTATATGTTCTATCTTATAAAGAGTCTAAAATCAATGAGATAAATCACATGTAAAGAGCCAAATATCAATAAGCAAATGAAGATGCTTGACCCAATTCTAATAAAGCATAGGATGTTCATGGAAGTAAAACATTTTCATGCCAAATGTTGTCCATGACAAAAATCAAAGAGTTTGAATGTCCCAAACTTATGTGAAAGCCTAAATGAGATGCTTCATGAAAACACCGAAGTAAACCATGCTAGAGTAACATTCTCATAACATCAAACATTTCAAATGGATGCAAATCCCAATGTATTAAACATGAATTCTAAGATCTTAACATGAGAATCAATAGAATACCACAAAACAACATGGATTAGCACAAGATAGAGGAAATCCATCAAAATGAGTAATAAATTCATGCAAGAAATCTAAAGGCATTCATAAGACATGAAAATTGTAAAGAAACATCTAAGAGACATTTTATCAAACATGCAAAGTGCAAGAATTAAGGAATTCAAAGGGGTAAAATCCAAAACACACCACCATGATCCTTATCAATCACCAAACTCATGTAAATCAAACTCCCTAACCTTCTTAAATAGATTAGAGATCAACCAACTCATTGCACTATGCTCTAATATTAAGGAAATATCTCTATATAACACAATAAACAATGGATAAATTGTTATCTAACATCCTCACATCAAAGAAACTATAATCTAACACCAAACAACTATCATTCACAAGAGGAATAAAGATGAATCCACCAAAATAAAGCTCATACACACCAATCTTAAGAACCTAAGTAGGGAAAGTAAGTATAAAATGCATATCCACTCATACAAGCTACAACAAAAATGATTTTTAATAGCATACTCTAGGCAACATTTTGGTACAAATATTGCAAAAGGTATAATATTATACAACGTTTCTCTAAAAAAATGCTGCTAAAGTAAAAAAGGCTATTTATACAACATTTTCAAAATGCTTTATATGAACTTCCACAAAAACACTATTAGAAGTGTTTTCAAAACGCTTGGTATAGGAAACGGGGTTTATACAATGTTTTCAAAAACGCTTCTTTTGTATTTGTGTTTTGAAAATGCTTCTAATAGTCACGCAAAAACCCCTTTAGAAGAGTTTTTAAAATGCTTCTAATAGCCAAATATATATATCTTCCCATGTCTTCCTTTCTTCCCGCTCTCTCTTCCTCCCTCTCTTTTCACATTTCAAGCTCCCGTTTCCCGGATTTAAGGCTTCTTCGGTTTCAAGCTCTCCAAGGTTATAGGTATGCTTCCCTCTCACCTCTTCCCCCCCTTTCTTTACCTCTTCTTCATCACTAATCTTTCTCTCTCCCGCATTATTGTTCTCTCTCTCTTTCTCATTTATAGGATTTGAAGATTTGGGTTGCATTTTGTTTATTTTTTTGGTGGTAGTGTTCAAAGGAGGAATATAACGACATGTGAATATAATTGTTGAACCTGTAAAAAAATAACACATAACAGAACAAATATAGTTGATGTTTAGTTCTACCAAAAAAATCATATTGATGTTCTAACACTTTCGTGTCCTTTTTTCTTGCTTCAACAACTATTGATATGAAACCAACTTTAAATATTCACTTTTGTTTCACCATTGTGTAACATTTGCCTCTGCATTGTGTCATGGTTTTACTGGTCCATGCCAAGATGGTTAATGAACTACAAATGGTCTCTTCTTTTTATGTTCTAGTCTCAAATGTGAATCCTAATATAAAATCTTTACATCAAGTTTTGTAAATATTTATACATCTTTTGTTTGAACTCTTTGACAAAGCCATATTATGTGGGTGATCCCATCCTACAGAATTTTCACAGCATCCCAAGAGTTTTTAAAGAACCTGGTCTTGGTACAGTAAGTGCACCATTTGATCAATTTCTTATATGTTGGCTAAATGTGTATGAAACACAAAATGTTTGCTTTCTACGATAAGTCCATAAATTTTGTTTAACGAAAGAAAGTGTTAAAATTTTGCAGCGGAAACAACTTTCTTTTGATATTTGAAATAGTAAACATATTGTGCAAAGAAGGATTACTTTGGTATTAGTGAATGCTCTTCATGTTCAACAACATTCATTTGTCATCTTTTTGTCAACAAGAATTATAAGGAGAAAGTCCAACACAGGGTAAAGAACAAGGGTGATGTGGACTAGGACATTGGACAAGTGGATTTCTATCCATAGTGTTTTAATAATGCTGACATACATTTTTTGGTTTCACACATCAACCTTGTTCAGAAAAATGTGGATTGTGGGTTCCATGGAGTTGTAAACTGTAACCAGAGATCTACTTAAATAAGATCTAATCACATTATTCTATAATCTCCTTTATACTATAAGTATTTGAAAACTTATGCAACATGAAGCAAAATGATAAGTACACTTGTGCAAATCGCAAACTAAGAAACAGTAATTCATATTAATCCACACAGGCTCCTTAATATACAGGAATAACAAAACCAAGGTTTCTCTATGCAAAGAGCAATCTATATGAACAGTGGAAAGACTAGCTCATTCCCAACATATTATCAATTGGATCAGCTTGCATGTAACACCTTGTTCATAGTGCACAAACATAATCACCACTTGTCTCAATATCTTCTATGTCTTCATCTGCATCAATGTCATCGAGATCCATACTGCATCCAATAAAATGGCCACCAAACTTGGGCCCCTCAGCAGGTTTCCGTGCCTCTTTAATTATGGACAAAATATCTTCGATACTTTGGGATGTATCATTTATATCAGTGCTTTGCAGGCTTCCTTCTTCTCCATCCATCAAGTCTATTGGCAAGTTCTTTAAGAACCATGGATGGTTTTTAATTTCTTGAATGGTTATCCTCTGCAAAGAAACCAACAAAGGCCAATTAAGAGAGCCCTAGAATGAATATCAACAAAAGCACCATGAAGATTTTGGTATAAAACCATACGTTAGATTACCTTTTCAGGGTTAGCCACAAATATCCGAGAAAGGAGATGTTTACATTCCATTGATACTCGCACATAGGCTGGAATTGAGTAGTGGACACTAAGTATCCGCTGTAAAAAGCCATAATATTTACACTTAGGACTTTGTAACAGAGCACAAGAATTGGTGGATAACTTAAATTCAGTACCATTACTCACCTCAATTGTCTTTCGAAAGTTCCTTGGATCATCAGGATCTTCAAAGGGGTAGGCCCCGACCAACATCACATATAAGGTAACTCCACAAGACCAAACATCTGAAATCTATAGTTCCCAAGGATTACATATTTAGGAGAGGCTCTAAGAGGACTGAAACAAGTTGCAAAGTCAATTAAATAGATAAAGGCAATTAATATCACCTTGCCATCATATTCCTTTCTAGATAAGACCTCTGGTGCAATGTAGGCTGGTGTTCCCACAGTAGATTTGGGTTGAGAGTGCAACACAGATGACTACAAAACGAGACAGAACAATTAGCAACCAGAGTGATCAAACTGGAATTGGTCCTGCTGCTATAGTAAATTAATTACCTTAGAATACCCAAAGTCGCATATTTTGAGACGTGGTGCAGAGCTCCCATCTAAGAGTGTGTTTTCCAGCTTAAGATCTCTATGACATATTTGCTGCAACCAATAGATCAAATTAAAGGGGTTCAGCTGAAGACAAACTAGTTTTTTAAGAAGGAAAACAATGTGTGTAAACAAGGTTGGTAGAGAATACCATTGAATGACAGTAACTAACTCCTGATATCAATTGTTGAAAGAAAAACCTTGCCTGATTCAGATGAAAAGAGATAGCAAAGGAACATAGCTTCAGCTAAATACAATTTTGACAAAATAAATGAATAAAATGGGCATTTTCACTTGGGAGAAATCAGGTGCCTTGTAAGAAATTAATACAGTCCACCATAACCTGTAATGCAGCAATCAATCCATATTGTCCAATAAACAGGCCATGTTTTGGAGGGGCAATAATCCAAAAATATATATATCATTCAAATAATCATAATCATCTATAGAAACTGATCAGATGGCCAAAACTACCTTGTCTGAGTATGTTTTAAATGTGGTCTGCCTATGATTTTTTTTTCTTTTTTTCATATACAGTTGGATTGACAACATATGTAACAATGGACTGGCAAAAATCTGGCGACCCCGTTTACTAAATGTTACCAGATTCACACCACGTTTATCCCCTTTTTCTTACCTCATCCTCACTGAATCTACCGGCATTGCAGATCCTCTCAAAGAGTTCCCCACCAGCAGCATATTCCATGACTATAGCCAGATGGGTAGGTGTCAGCACCACCTGTAAGGATTAGCTCCTCTCAGTAAATGGGTTAAACAACATCCATTTTTCAACAAGAGCAACAGTATTCATAAAAAAAAGAGCAACAGAAATGAGTTAAAGGGCTTTATTGACCCCTTTTCCTTGTGAGACTAACCCCGCTACAAAGAACCTTCATACAATCGAAAGTAAACAAAGTCCAAGGTTCTAGTCAATCAACGCGTGCTGAGGGAGGGGCTCTCAGGATATTTTCTTGATTAGTTACTATGAATACCCCAGCCACAATCGTAAGAACTCTAGCGAACTTAATTAGTTGAATCCATTTCATATGTCGCTCTTTTCGAAGCAAGTAATGGAGCTACATATTAGATCCTTGCCATCCAATTTAGAAAACAGAGTTAATGGAGAGCCATTACCAAAGCTCCCTATGGCTAAGATACGCATATGTTGGTTTGATCACTCTCTTCACCTGACACAGGAAGAAGCGATCTGAATTGGACACTATATCTAATGTCAATTGCCCCTTTAAAGAGGGAGATTTCTATTTCAGCTTGATAAGCTTATCAGAGAATTCTTTCTTGTGAGATTTTTTGAAGGTTGGGGGATATTACTTCACCTTTCCATCCACCATTTCTTAGAGCAAAGATGAATCTCAAGAGTGCCTAAGTCCAGTACAAAACGAAAAAGGAGAAAAGGGCTAAAGGCCGAAAGGGAGAATAAGTATAAAACTCTGCTCTTCCGACATAACCTTTAGTTATACAAACAAAGCCCAACAAACCCTCTGATCCTTGAGAAACAAAACTACTCTACTCTCAAATTATAAGATCCAAAAATCCACAACCACACACAGCAACACCAAGAAAAATAGACAGCTATAGAATACAAAAACAATAAAAATAAACTGAATGATAAATTAAACCACCCACCTCCTTAAATCTAATTATATTGGGATGCTTCAAGGATCTATGGTTCATGATCTCCCTCTGCACATTTTCATCAATCTGTGACACAAAAGAACCTGTTAATTAATTCAAAAAACAGAAACCCAGAATGGAAATATATATATATATATATATATATATATATATATATATATTGGAACAAGGAAACTTAATCAAAAGAGAGATGAAACAGACCTTCTGCCCTCTTTCAATATACTTGACAGCGAAGAGCTCTTTTGTGAACTTATCTCTAACAAGCTTGGCAACCCCAAAATTCCCAGACCCAATATCTCTCAGTATCTCATAACGCTCCATAACTTTCAAACAATCAAACAACATAAAACAGAGTAACTTCTCTTTCTATCTCTTTCTACTGCTCTGCTATTCTCTTCACCATTTATAGAACGGCAATGAAATTATGTTTTGGCCAAATTGTTGAACGCCGTGCCTATCAATCTTTAAAAGCACAGAGGCATGTCACAGTTGTGCGAGAGAGAGAGAGACACGTGGCAGATGTTTGGAGGTATAGAAATGTGAGCAAAGCCAGAAGGCAGGGGGCACTGAAACAACTGGGGAAGCATTATGGGCTGTCGTTTTGGGGGGATTGTGGGTGGGGTGAGGTGGGTCTGTGAAAGCTACAGAAATTCTTCTCTCCGAGGAGAAGAGAGGATGTATGTGCGTGTGTGGCGATCGAGGAGTCAATTTACGTGGACGTTCCATCCCATTGGGTGGAAGACCGTTGAAAAAACAGAGCCAAAGGAAAAGATAAGAAAAGTTGAAAAAGAAAACGACTTATTTTGGAGGCGACCGACTCCGGATCCTCTGCAGTAACTTAAAAACACTCATCAATCAAAATTTTAACCGGCTGTATGTTAAAGTTTTGTTAGCGTCTTGTCCATTTCCGAGCGCGACATGCAGTAAAAAACATGTCGCAAAAAAATCAAAACACACGAAGTGAGTCGTTCATGTATTAATTTTTTTTTTTTATAATTTTTATCTTGCATCACACTGCAGACACTTGTTGCATGAACTCAGATTCTCTGTTGACCTTAAAGTCCTACCTATGCCTATCGTTATGCTTGCCCTGTTGTGTGACATACTCCCAAGTAAAAGGTACTTACCTAAATTTGATTTTTGGGGGTATGCAGCAGTACAAAGAGGATGATAGGCAGTACTTTAAGGCTTGGAGAGGATTTGGGTCACAGTTTTGAAAATAGGAACGAACCGTCTAGTTTCACCTGATTGAACCCAAATCGGCACCCTAAATGGTTATGTAGAAGCTCAAAACTGTAAGCTCCCAAAAACTACATAAAATCGGCAAAACAGACCGAATCAATGAAAACCGGCAGATATTTTATAAACCCAGTTCTAATATAACCAATCAATCAGTTTTTATATTTTTAGTAAATTAAGAAGAAAAAAAATAGAAATGTGTATTTCCTAATTCCAATTCCACTTTCATGAATTGTTCTTATTTTTTTGTATTTTATTACAATTGTTGGTATGTCTAAAATTTAAAAACCCGATCATAAGCCTTCTAATACATTATGATTTTTTTTGGATATTTTATTACATTTTACTTATGTGAAGTGAACCATGGTTAGATCATATAAACCAACGGTCACATCTGATTGGATCTAAACCATCTACCTTACTGGCTCAATGGTCGGTCTAGTTCTCAAAACTGTGATTTAAGTGTTGTTGCATGTTAATATACTGAGGTATCCATGCCTCTTAAAGCATCTGATTAAGCCTCGAGACACGTGAACACCCTATTGCTCATGCACCGAGTAAATCGGGTTTTTTATTTGACTAGTCTTAATCCTATACATCACTCTTTTTGGGCATCTACTTAATCCTATACACCCCAGCCTTTGTATATGGAAATACGAGGGGACGAATAATTTTGAAAACAGAACATTTGGTCTTTTACTTTTTGGAGAAGGATAGATACATGTGATTGTGAATTGTGGTAGATACTATTTTGGAATGTAAGGATAATGTGAAAGGTAGACAGACCATTGGTATAGTCTGTGTAGTAAGTTGGGATTGACCCTCTCTATTAGATTGGAATCTTTTACCTGCGAGCTGCTACCTTACCACATAGTCCAATCCGACTGTATTGACTTAACAAGACAAACCCAACTGCCCTCTTCAAGGGACTCCATCACCACTCCCCTCTTTACGAGAATCCAAATTTTAATTTTTGGGTAAACTACTAGAATTCACCTTCACATGTACAAAGAATAGATAACGAACTATTTACCACTGGATTTCTTCTGACAACTTTATTTGGACTTATCTAGTCGTTGTCTTTGCTTTAGTTGACGGTTCTAACTTCGAGAATGTTGTCTTCCCAACTGTACACGACAATGTTTGGAGTAACGTGCTTCACTGCTGCCAAGTGTTCGAAACAACTTTCACCCACAAAATAGATAAGATAAGATAAAAAGTGCACACAGCAACGTTTGTAGTAACCTGCTTGACCTCTCTTTATCCAATAATGGAGTCCGCAAGCTCCTAACTCACAGTGTTTTAACAATGTTACCTCTGTTATGTTAGCCCATGCATATAGCTATGGGTTTCCCGCTTCAGGATTCTATTATAATTGATCAAGACTCGTTTCATTAGTGTATAAGGAATCTGATAGTCTTGGCTTGCACTTTCGATCCTGTGCAAGCAAAATTTGTGCATGATGTGTTTATAAAGACCTGAAAGTGCTTGCATCAGCACCAAAAAGTGATAAGCATGTATCCCAAAAAATGTAAATCATTTTTCGATGTTGTGAGCGTTTCCAGGTCTTTGCACATGCATCACACATGGATTTTATGTGTACGAAAAGTCAGGTCAGCTTGGCTTACCCTTAAATTCTTTCCAACATTTTTATCCTACTCATTTAACATAGCATCAATCCTCCTTGAATTAAGGCTGCAAATTATCGGCCAACAAATTTGAGTTTTCCACCTCGTAAATTGGTTTGAAAAAGAGCAACCCAAGATAAGAGCCTAAACATTTGTTAGTATTAGGACATCTAAGCTCCTTGTTTATTTTACCAAAAATTAATTCCTTATTTATTGTATCATAGCTGTCTATTTACTAAAAATTACATAAAATAAGTGAAAAAACTTAGATTTGCAATTGGGCTTCTACCTCCATAGGATATAGGAAATGCAATCATGCAAATACAATAAAAACTATGCTTAAATGAGTTATGGGCCACCTTGAGGCCTGGTAAAATAATTAGGATCAAGGTTGGGTCTAAAGTTATCAATTTTTTTTTGGGTCTGAGCTCACCCCGAACCCATGATTACTATAACAAGTTGGACCCGGTCTGAACTAGGCCCCTTTGCACCCCTATTTTAAATGTATTTGATGGTTAAACACTTTTCAATAACCAAGTTTGAATTCGGTTGGGATTTGGTGCCCCCCCCCCCCCTAAAGTGCCCCTTAACATATCAGATCGAAAAGTGATTTAATGGAAAGGATCTTCTCTTGCTGGCCTATGACCGGTTAAGGTCCTGTCTAACAGGTGGCAGGAGATGATTGACAGGAAAAAGTGAATTGCAGTTTTCAAAAATTGTAATTCACTTTTTCCTGCCAATCATCTCCTGCCACATGTTAGACAGGACCTTAACAAGTCATAAGCGGCAAGAGAGGATCCGGTCTCATGATTTACAGGTTTTTTGGGAGGCTGTAAATCACTTCTTCACATGATGTGTGCCCCCTTGCATACAGGGGGTATTTTAGGGGCACCTTAGGAGGATGCACTAAAACCTGAGGCCCTTGCGACCTTGGCAATCTTAACATTTGTCACTATAGGCACAAGGTTATTTTAGGTGGTCCATCTGGCAAAACCTGTGGATCGGACATGTGTAAGAATAAAAACTGTAGTTAAGGCATTTAGGCCCTTTTTGGTTGCCTTGAATTGTCTAGAAAATGATAAACAAGGAAAAAAAGAAACTCGTACAAGAAAGAAAGGGAAAGAAAAAATCTGTATTTTTTTAATGGTTGTTTGGTTGCAAAGAAAAAAAAAACTTTTGTATTACAATTTTCATTTGAAAAGGATAATTTTCAGGCAAGAGTTGAGTGAAAATAAAATAGTGGCAAACCAGAAAATAATTAGGTGCATGAGAAAATTTTGAAAGTTGAGGATTTTTCATTCTTGGCAACCAAACAGCTTCAAAATGATATTCTTAAGAAAATTTTGCCAAGAATTACAAGAAAACTAGCCTTCCATGGCAACTAGATAGGGCCCTAAGGAGAGGATTGGAGATCAATTTGATAGTGCATGAAGGGTAAAAACATTTACTAGACTACAGTGCTTATTTGTCGTAAAGTGTAAACAGGAATATCTGAATTGTAGCTTGTAGTTAACTATTCAATAAACAAGGGGATTGAGTTTGTTATTTTTAATCAAGGAGATTTATGTACTTCTTTTAACTTTTTTCACTGTTGTTGACATTAACTAGGTCGATTTTTAGATTAAAAAATAAAATCAACTAAAGGAGAAAAAAAAGCCCTAGCGAATGAAAAATCCTATTCATCCAGAAGTTGTTTAATGAATAAATAAGGTCATTATTGGAGCACATGATCTTATATACTTGTATATGTTGCATTTAAATGTTAAACTTAATTTGGTTGTAATGCTGCTAACTAGCATTGCCATTAGGTAAACTTAATTTATATATATTGAGGCAATATGTGTTGGATACGGTTTTGAAAAACACCTACATTTTTCCGTGCAAAATTTGATCGGGTGGCTATGTTTGATTCAAAATAAAAGTGAGACCCACTTGTCGTTCGAGATGGACCCACATGGTTCTTATTCGCCTCAATAAGGAGAACAACACCGTATGGATGAATGCTTAAAAATGTCAATGGGTGAATGAGAAATTGTCTCCAAAAGTGCATAGTTGATCACTGGTAAACTGATAAAAGTGTGAAATTTGAATAGTCCCACATGGACTAGCCCAAAAAATGGTGTGTTCATATACACTAATGTTAAAGATAAGTTTGGGTCCCAAGGGACACCACTGTTTTGTAAATGGGGGAGGACCTAGCCAACATGGGCCAGACCTATATTTAAACACACAGACGCACCAAACTAAACCGGGCCGGGTTGGGTTAATATAAATATAATTTTTATTAATATATATATTTTTTGCTTTGAGGATATGTCTCCTTGAACACATTTTATAGTTTTACCCTTATGGGGGTGTGTCTATTCAACCGAACAGACACATAGGTGGCTATTAAATCACACATATTGACACATGTTCATTCCATACAGACATGTAGGTGTTTCTTAAATTATTCCCTTTCACACATGTTTGTTCCATATGGATGTGTAGGTGGCTACTAGATTGCAACTAATGGTTATTTGTGACTATTTAGAGTTAAAGATTGTGTTCCTATACCTATGCTAAATAGACACGAAAAATCTATAAATAAAAATTCCCTCCATCATTTCATTCATTCAATTTTTAATCAAGCTAGTAATGTCATAGTGTATCTGTGCTAGTGTTAGAGTAAGAGAGAAAGGTATTGTATAAGTTGGTTTGCTAGACACACAAATTGTATTGCTGCTTGTGTGTGTGAAAGATCATTGTATCTTGGGAGTCAGATGTCTGAATTGACTGTTAGCACTAGTGCAAAGGACAAATTTGTCTTAAAGACATAATGTTAAACATTAGCTTTGATCTATTTAAGTGAAGGTTTGATCATCTAAGTCAAGTAAGTATTTTCATTTATTTGATTCAAATATTTTTATATTTTATAGTGTTGTGCATATGTATGTAGAATACTGAAATAACAACACTAAGATAACAATATGTGTTACCCTTTGACTACTACATAATTGAATATGATTCAAGGTATAAAATAACAATTATAACAGTTTACAGGTTGAGGTTCTTAACCTAATTACGATTATAACAATTGTTTATTTATATATGTATATAAATAGATATCGATAGGTAAATTGAGTCTTGTGACCTCGACCACAGAATAACATGGGTAAGAAAAGGTTGAAAGACATAAGAGAGAGTGGATTGTATCCGCTCCTCTTATCTTATACTCCTCTCTGCCCCCTGTCAGGGGTGGGCACATCAGTACCGATAAGTGATTTTCACTTCTTTTTTTTTGGGGGGGGGTATATTTCACTTGTCGGCGCTGATGTGCCCTCCCCTTGACAGGGTGTAGAGAGGAGCATAACATAAGAGGAGCGGATACAATCCTTTCTCAGTAGAAGTAGGAGCTATGGTTTGGAACTAGCAGACTTTTCAACTTACAAGTGACGGTAGAGGAAGGATCCTCTCCTGTTTTCAAAATTTTTTACGTCCAGATAAATAAAGAATATGAACAATGAAACTGTATGTGTGATGGGTGCCCACATCCTCTCTGACACCAAGACATCTTGTGACTTATTATAGTGCACATACTCTTAAAAAAATGATTTATAGTGATTTTCACCTTTAGGACCAGTTTTGTTGCCTTGAATTGTATAGAAAAAAAAAAAAAACCGCACAAGAAAAGGAAAGAAAATAATCATGAAAAATACATAACAAATCCAACTTTTCATGGCAACCATATGACTGAAGAATGATTTTTTGAAAAAATTTTGTTATGAGAAAACCTTTTTATGGCAACCAAACTGGGCCTAGGTTACGACCTAAAGAGAATTGGAATCATCTATACGGTAAAGTCTGGCATCATCTACAGTGTGACATATATCCCAAAAAAGTGCAATAAATAAATTTTGATTGATCATTTTTACTTTTTGGTAGGTGATTTCCAATATTTTGGCCGGGGTGAGTGTTGCATTGTGGACGATGCCGGACTTTTACCACACTTCAAGCAGAAGTAGACGATTTCAACTCAGCTAAAGGTCATGAGCCAACTGGGTTATGACAACTGAGTCGTGTTTGTCATCATTCACCTTCAATATACGACCCTATTCACAACAACGTGTGATTGCTCGGAGACACATGCCACGGAAAAGCATACGTCATTTGCTCGCGCATGGGATGATGTGTGAAAGCTTTAACGATAATGTATAGGGATCAAGTCTATGTATTTGATTGTCTGTTTTGAGACAGACCTCTCGTTTCCATATTCGGACCACTTGTCAGGAAATGGGTCCTCTGTGATGGAAACCCATGTAGCGATTAATATGGACTGATATGTGGAATGTACATGTGAATTTGACATTTTTTAGGCTTTTAAAAAATAATAATAATTGAACTCCTTGTTTTGACAGGTCTAAGTTTTACGAGACTATATCCTCTACGATAAGCTAAAAATGCATTAACGTGAAGCTGTTTATAAAACTGGACATGTATATAAAAATTGAAACATTAATCTTGGGCAGGATTTTTAATACATGTGTCACTATAGACTTCAAAATGAATCAACTCTATGTCTTTGACAGCAGTTTTCGTTTAAGAATACATTAATTTCCTGTAGACGATTTGCTTTTGTGTGACATGAAAGCCAATCCTAAGCAATTTTCAGCCTGTGATGATGCTACACAATTACATATTATAATCCAACTACATCTGATAATAACTATTTCTCTTTCTCCTTTTTTATTTTTTCTTCTACCAACAACAATTCCAATACATAGCACAAAAAGTAAAGATGTTCCAGAGTTCAAAGTATTGGAGCACCTACTACAACTGCCATTAATCGAATTCCTTAAACATAATGATGATTAGAGGTTAGCTAATAAGAACATGAATTATCTAACTCTACTAGCAACAAACATGGTATTTCAGACTATTGGATCTGGTGCTGTGATAAGCTTCATAATTTGCAAAAATATGAATACTGAATCATATGATAATTGAGAGATCGCAAATGAAACTAATTTGATGTTTATATGTTCTTATTGTAAGAAATTGTGATTATTTAATACATATATATATTAAATTTAAAGGATTATTGAGTATTAAAAAATATCTATTAAATTGTGATAAAAGAGTTATAAATATCATAACATAATATATGGAAATTTTACATGTTCTCTAAACTATTGATGATGAGACCTTTGATATTCCAAAGGTTATTAATGAAAATCATTGATAAAGAACTTTGGTATTTTCTACATCATTGATGAGAGATCTTTCATGTAGTAATTAACAATGTTTTTTGATATTTTTTATATCATTGATGGAAATACCTTTTATATGATCATTGATAGAGGTTTTTTGTGTTCTCTAACTATTGATGAAAAACCTTTCATGTGGTCATTGATAGTGAGTTTTAGTATTCTCTACATTATTGATGTTAAACATTTTATATAGTCATTGATAAAGACTTTTGGTATTTTCTACAATATTGATGGAGAGACATGATCATTGATAGTAATTTTTAGTATTCTTAACATCATTGATGGAGTGACCTTTATGTGATCATTGTCAGTGATTTTTGGTGTTTTTTATATTATTAATGAAATGACTATCATTTCTTTCATGTGATCATTGATAGTGATTTTTGGTATTCTCTATACTATTGATGAAGAAACATTTCATGTAATTATTGATAAAGGTCATTGATAGAATGACTTTCGATATGATTTCAAAGATTTTTATAAAAAGATAAGTCCTTGCTCTCACTTGATGTCCTTGAATCTTCCATCAAAATTTCAATATTTGGTATAGAAGAGGGTATAAGGTTTTTTCAAATTAGGCATGCCAAGTGTTGTATTCTAATATCTTGAAGATCACCATTCTACAAAGATATGACGGTAGGTATGATAAGATCATTTTTATGATTTTCTTAAGTTTCTTTAAGGACATTTTCATCAATTTTATTTGTTTATTTATTTATTTTGATATTCTTATGTTATCCAAAAGATTATGTGGATTTTAGTTGTTTTGTTTACTAACAATTATCATATTCTATGACATTCTTCTGTTCTTTCTTTTTTTTTTTTTTGTTCAGTTTTTTTTTTCAAGAATGATTGTGATGACATAGAACTCTATAGGCATGCCATTGATCACATAACATTGGGTTTTTTTTTCTTCCCCTCCTCTAACTATAGTCTATAGACAAGGGGCTGTCAATAGGTTAGTTGTCTTCTACAGAGACCTTGAGGGATGTATTCACCACGTAATTGTTTAAATTGACCCTTCCATAAGGATATCAAAATATACTTTGTTCCATTATGCAAATATATAAGGAAGTGCCAACTTTGTAAGAGAAGACCGTGGGTCCACGATACATTAGAACAATTTGATGAGATAAGTCTTTTCCTCTGATTTCATATATGTATATATTCATCAGTATACCAAGCTTTAAACTCTCAGAAACCTTTCCTCCCTCTTTCTCCTCAAAGCTCAAACCCAGGGAACTTTGAGTTTTCCGGTGAGACTATGTCAAACCAGAGGCAAGCTGTTCCAGCGAGACCTTGGACGAGGGAATAAGCATGGTCACTATGAAGATGACCAGCTGTAACAAGTTTCCTGGCGTTATGGTACAAGAAGCTAGCAAATGCCTTGGCTCTTTCTGCGTAAATACTCTCTCCGGTCAGGCGATAGAGGGAGAGGAAAGCGTAAGCATTCCCACTTACCCCATCTGAAAGCCCCACTTTTCTCACCAACCCGTTCTTCCACACTACTTCCCCTGCTTCTATCGCGGCATCACGAAACTCCCTGTCTTTAGAGAACACCTACAAAAACGAAGGAAAGAGGAGTTAGCATTTTAGGGTTTGGGGAAATACCATTGAGCCGCAAAAGTTTTACTATGCTCGAAAACGAAAAAAAAAAATTGCACAATCACGCTTACAGCCCCAGCAGCAGGAAAATACCGGAAAAGATTAGGTACGGAAATCAGTTTTTCCTGATGTATTAGAATTGCATAAGGTGGTGGATACTTTTAAGCATCCCCTAAAAAGTGTAAGTCACTTTTTTGGTACTGATGTGTCAGCCCCCTGATGTCATTTTAATGCATCAGGAAAAACTGATTTCCTACCTAATCCAAGCCCGAAAAATACATGTAACTACCATTTGAGATGCAATAGTGAAAAAATACCAGTTTCACGATGACTGCTGAAAAGTGTTGTTAATAAACAGTAAGTTCCCACCGCCAGATTCTAGATTTACCTATACCTAGATTGAAATTAGTACTTAGTAGCAGTGCTGATGGTACTAACCTGTACCGCCTTGCATAGAGTGATGGCCATGCCTGTGGCACCGTGTGACCATTGCACCAACTTGTCCCTTGGGTTCCCTTCACTCGATGGATAATTGCCGCTGTGGGGGAACCTGTTCCTCATCATATACCTTAGAGTCCCCTTAACATCCTCAACATCTTCTTCAGAAAGTGGGAAGTGGAGTAGAACTTGCAGAATTCCTGCAAGGCCATGGGCTGCACCCCAGTACCTTGTCCCATCCCACCTGTACATCAGTGGGCAGGCTGCATTGTCGGACGCTCCTGCACGACCGCCGGCCAAAACAGCTTCCACCACCGGCATGAGAAGGTCATTGGGAATTATCTCTCGCCCAAGGTGCTTGTTGATGAACAAGGCAGCCCATAGAAACCCAGCTCGACCATAGAGAAGCTCATATGGCAGACCAAACCCACCCTCCTCAGGTCCACTAGGAAGTGCTCTCTCCAGTGCCACCTGAAAATTGGTGAACCTTTTTCATTAGTACATAAGTGTATGTAGCTACTGCTAAACAGAAAACCAGCACAACAGATAGTCATAATCAAGTTGTCAAGAACTCAAAGCAACCACATAGCAGCTATTTTTTTTATTATCCCGAATTCAACCCGAGATGCAACCCAAATATGTGATCCGGAGAAAAATTCAGATGACCTGTTTAAAACCGATTTTGATCCTATTTGACCCGTTTCAGGGTCCTACCTAACCCACATGGAAAATAAGGCTTTTTCGTGGGTCATATGGGGTTTTCTTGTGAACAGTACCACCACACTTCTTTCAATCTCTTGTTCTTCGTTCATTGTGGAATTCTCTCGCTATTTTCACCTGTAAACGTAGGCTTCGAGTTGAACCATGGAAATCGTCTGTATGCTTTGTGTGTGATTGATGATTTTACTATTTTTTTTCATGTATTTTGCTTGCAAAGGAAGGTTCAGCACAACTTTACATTTATAATTAATAGAAAAAATTATTTGTTTATTTTGAAAGAGAGAGAAGGAAAAAGTCCTTTGTCATTGTCTGCATTTGCCTTGTATTGCTCACTAAAAATTAGCCGAGAACGAATCTTGTGAGAACTGTGAAAACGGCATCAGGGTGCGGACACATCAGCGCTGAAAAGTGATAAGTGTTCACCCACTTTTTGGTACTGATGCGTCAGCCCCTCTGGTGCCGTTTTCACGGTTCTCACAAGATTCGTTTGCACATAATCCAAGCCCTGTATTGCTGGTCCTAAACCTAGAGAAAAAAGGGGCATGTTATAGGTTAGCAACCGACTGAACACGTGTATCACGAATTGATATCGAGCCTACGGTCCCGGGTATATTGGATGGTGGAAGGGGCTATCCTGGACACGACCCTCGAACCCAACTGTCCTTTTCCGGCCTTGGGTTGCCCTTAGTCAACCTGATTACTGAACTTGATTTAAGCCATACCCACACAACCCCTAGTTTCCATCACGTAGTGCTAAAGAGTCAACCTGATTGCTGAACTTGATTTAAGCCATACCCACACAAACCCTAGTTTCCATCACGTAGTGCTAAAGAGCTCTAACCACTTGAACCACCCTGGTTTTCCTTAGGATTGGGTTGGCATATTTTAACTCAGATAATAATTAGGTCGGACCTGGATTGGTCATTTCCGAGCCCGGCCCGACCCTTCCCTCTCCTAATCTGACAGGCAAACCTATTAGCTGGCCGTTTGCAGTCCGAGTCAGCCCTATATCTCATGGTATATTAAACATTTCCCCTACAAATTGACAGCCATTCAAATCTACAGTTAAAAAAGAGAGTGATTGTCTGTGTTGACACAGACCTCTGAAGGCATGTAAATTGATTGAAACATACACAACACGTGTCAGCTTATAATTCATCCCACACTACAGATTCTTTTTCAATCACAGAACATTTTCCTATTGAAAATAAAATGAAAATAGTAAGGAAAGATGGACGGATCCACGAGGATCATACATCTTCTATAACGACCAGTAAAACGAAGGCAGGAAAACGACTACTCAGATCCTTTACGGTCCTTAAACTAAGGTAACGTGCTGTACATATTCATAGTGCAACACGTGTTTAAAACATTGAGTGTTGGACGGTGAAACGAGTACCGTATGCATGAAGGAGCGGCTGATGCATGACAAACATGTTTGGAGTTTGGAAGGTGGGCAGCATCAGCTGCTATGCTCTTCCGTGCCACGCGTTCGCATGCATGCTGCTGAATGTTTTTTTTTTCGGATAAGTTCTGAATGTACTAATTGAAGTGGGACACCCATTTTCTTTAGGAACCATATCCTCTGTGCCGGGTGGCTATACCAAGAACCAATGGGGTTGGGGCCAAACACTTTTTGCATGGGGTCCATCACCTTGTGTGTCTTGGTATACTGTGCTACCCAGTACAGAGGATATGGCTCATTGTCTTATGTTTGGGATGTTGTTTTGGACAGATTATCAAAATTTTGCCCTTCTGTCCAGGATAGTCTCTTAGCTAGATTAGGGGTGGCAAAGTTTGATACAACCCGTCAACCTGACACCAAATAAACAAGTTAGGGTTGATGGCAAATGTTTCAGGGCAAATTGACTGGAAGACAGGTTTTAAACCTAGGTTTATAGTACGACACTCTACCAACTTAGCAAACTGGCATCTTCATGTATATCATCATTTCAAAACAGTATGAACGCCAACATGAATTACCACCCCTAAGCTAGATATGTAAAATTAAGGTCCAAAACTAGGCTATCCAAAGAATGTGAATCCCTGATTCTTTCGGTGGGCAATGAAAAGGAGAGGAAAATAAGAGAAATGAGGTTCATAAAAAGAGGGGATCGGAGTTAAGACCACATAAAATTCTTCCAAAGGGGTCGGGGTCGGGGCCACATCAAATTCTTTCCAACTTAAGATATGACATAAATAGCCAAGGCCCCCTTGCCCAAGTGGTCTTGGTATTGTCTCCCTATAAATAACTAGTGATTTTGACATCGTTTTTCTATATTGCTGGTCCCCACATGGAGGTTGCGGACTCTACTACTTGGGATGTTGTATCATGGACTTCAATTTCCCCCAAGTATCAATATTTTCCTCTTACGACCTTATCAAGAATTGGCCCTCATGTCTTTATTCTACCTCTTTATCTTTTAATCAAGTTGAATATTTTCTAGTTGTATTCTATTTATTTATTTATTTTCTATTAATAAAAACTTCAGTTATTCATCCCAAAAAAAAAAAGAAGTTAAGATAAAAAATATCTTAGAGAAAAAGAAATTATGATTCGGTGTTGGCAAGCACAATTTGGCTGTTGAGCATGCCGTTGGTCCACAACGCCTACTACTTGGGTCTGACAATGGGGCCCCCTGCCTCGTTTTAGGAATGAGCTTAGCCAGGCCTAGAAGCTCAGACTGTCCCGGACCCAATCAAGTTCCACAGTTACATGTACATGCGTTTCTAAGTAAATTATACGAAAACTTGAAGGAGGAAAATGTTCTGTAATGAAAATGTCTGTAGAGTCTATGGTGAATTGTAAGTTGACACGTGTTGTATTGGGTTAAAAACGTCTACAGATGTTGTTAATCGACAAAGTATCAAAAAAAAGGAACAAATTCAAAAACACATCATGTGTCAATCAATGGTACTCCTACAGAGGTCTGTGTCAACACAGACAACCATTCTCCAAACTTTAAAAAAGAAAAAAAAAATATAAAAAGAATGGGTTCAAATAAATTTTAACAATTCTACACACAAATAACATTTTTGATCCATCCTAGTCTGTGTTCAAGCCCGTCCACCCTGCAACAACTATCCATGATGCACTATCCATTTTAGCCTATCCATAATGCACAACCGATACCCTTTTTCTGGGTTCAAAACCCATTCCATATATGGATCAACATCTCCTAAAATGCTCTTCGTTTAGACCAAAAAACAGAAGGGAGGGAGGCAGTAGGATATCAACATTGTTGGTGATAGAAGATATAATATCTGATAAAGCTATAATGGCGATGATGACAGTGATGCCTAATAAAAGGGAAAGGTGATATTTCGTCTGTTTTTTTTTTTTTTTTCTCCAAAGTAAATATTCAGCACAAAGATTTTTCAAACAAAATATTTCTGTGAAAATATCCAAAGCATTTTCTTATAACTAACTAATAATAATAACAGTAGTATAAATACCTAAATAAATACTGATTAAAAAAAAGGAAGCAAAAGGAACAGTAGTACCTCAAGGAAGAGATCCACGAAATAGTCACGCCTTTGATGGTCATCCCTACAGTTAGCAACAACAGCTCCAAGAGCATAAACCCCTCCTCTTCCACACAAAAATGTGGGGTGCCTGTGTTTTGTCCCAATAAACAACAACAGTATGCTTCAAGACTTCTACAGTGTTTGATTTGAGCAAGAAGAAAATTTGAAATGCAAAAATTATAGTTCCAAGAAGAATATACTTGAACACAAAAGCTGGTTTCTTAGTGGACTAATTAATAAATTCACAGCTGGCCAAACAGGGAAACTACTCTCTCAGTCTCATTAACTTACATCTACTTACCAAAAAAATTTCATTAAGTTATAAAAAAATTGCAAAAAGGAGACGTTCACATATCCTTTTTTTGGGTATGTGTACGCCACCCACCTCCTTTTAGCCTTGTTGGTTATATGCTTATTTCCTCAAAGGTCAAAGGTTAAAGGCCAGGTATCAAAAAGAAAAAAAAAAAAAAAAACTGCTTTTTCCCACCCTAATCAGATGAACCGATCAACCGCACCCTAAACCTCACCCTCATCCACACACACACACACACACAGAGGACCTTTTGGAGGTACGTGCGAGCAGGGCGCATGTGTCAATGATCTCCTGGGCACAATAGCAGGTCCTGTTGGCTATTAATCGCCTGGAAAGACCTAAACCAAGTGAAAGCTGTCCCTAGCAACCCTGTGTATGTTGTAGGGTCTATATTCTCTCCACCGCCTCCTCTTTTCCATGTGGCCTCCACCACCTATCAACAACCACCACCACCACCACCACCGAATCAGAAAAAGGAAGCTCACTACCTTCAATTAATGTTAAAAAAATCACCATATTCCCTCAAAAAATCTCTCAACTAAGTCAGTTCTAAGCAGATCCTAGCCCCAACCCTAAGCAACAAAACGAACACGGCCACTTAATTAATCTAATTCAGGCATAGAATCATATACCTGGTCTTTGAGAGAGATGGCCGCTTGGAGAAACCTCTCTGTGGGTAGAGAAAGATTGGTAGTCTTGAGATCTATCATTACGTCCATCGAATCGAGCCGTTCTTTGCCATCTTCATGACTTTCCTGAGACGCTATCTCCACCTCTGAAGACATTCTCTCTCAGATTTTTCTCACACTCTTATCTGATATTTTTTTTTCCACAATGGAATTTCGCAAGGAGAGGAGGGATTATATAATAAGGGAAAAGTAAAGACTCTCGTTGGAGAATCTCATACGATTAACGTGTGCCGTATTATCAGTGTTTTATTAAAAATGAATTGAGGAATGAGGATCACTAATCACCGACCCTTTTTTTTTTTTTTTTAATGACGGTTGTTGCAACATTAATTATCGGGAAATGGTATTGTATCACGTGTAAGACGTGACCATATCACGTGACCTACTCACCGTTTAGTAGAAAAAATTTTCACATTATAAAATATCCCCGTATCAAATGCTTTCATCCATATATACTGCTATTAAACTACTGTTTTCGTCTGTAGTGAAACACGTACAATACAAAATAAAATCTGAGTGAGCGTTCACTTTTTTAGTTTATGTGTCACACAGTAAACACACGCAGTGTGTTAAGGTAGCTAGTTTAGTGGCAGTAGAGGATCTCTCTTGGTGTAGACAAGGATAACGTAACAATATTTATTTATTTTTTACTTTCTCCGTACTATATTTGTTCACAGGGTGTAAAGGAGTCCGGATCTTCGTGAAATGGTTCTCAAAACGCTGACATGTGTACACAAAATTTAAAACTAACCTTGTTTTAAATTTTGAACAGCTCTTGTGAAAGGTTTTTTTGCATGTAGCCTCATCCTTGTACCGGGAAGGACGGGGTTCAAATCCCCTCGGATGCAATATGAATGTGGGATGTCGTCTGCCTCTCTTTCTGTTTTTTTTGGTGATACGAGTCTGCCTCTCTTATTTTATTATTGTAGATGTTACATTTTACCTAGCTGTGCAGCTGTCAAGTCATGTCGATCCTTAGTGGCCTGATAAAAAAGAAATAAAAATCAGCAACCTTATCTTTCATCATGGGTCCATACCATACGACTAGACTAAGTACATAATCTTTCAAACTTTGACAACTAAAATAACAACAGCAACACTTCTGTGCTCCGGTGGTTGAGGCATCATCCTCACCTTTGGAGGTCATGGGGTCAAATCTATACGGTTTTGTTGTGTGAGTGTGTGGGCACTTGTTTGTAAGGTATAGAGGGAGAAAACCATTGTTTGATAGAATGACTTAATTTAAATTAAAAAAATGTTATTAATATAACATTCCACTGAAATTTATCACAGAAGGTGGTTAAATTTTTTTTGGAAACACCTATTTTTATTAGTATTATAATATTCTTGTAGTTGTAGCCTCTAGGTTTGTCTAATGGATCCGTTGCCCATGTTTTGGAACTTTACCCTCGTAAGTGAATGATTAATATCTTGTATTAGCACACAGATCAGTAACCACCCATCTTGTGGTCGGATATCCGTCTCCATGTCTTATATACACTTATTAAAACGGATCTGAAGATGGATACAATTTAATATGTCTAGCCGGGTCTTGGATACTGGATCTGTGTTTATTTTTACGGATCTGAGATACCAGATCCATGCATATCCAATCTGTTTACAGTCCTAATGGCTTGGGTATCTTGTCATAGTATGGGTTATTGTGGTATCTTGTCATAGTATGGGTTGTTGTGGTCTGTGAACTCAAATGGCCAAAACATATCAAGTGAAATATATGGAAAATGTACCCAAAAAATGTATATAAAACGTCTTCAAACATAAGATCAATACTTATTTGATGTGCAACCCTCCATTTTAATTATGATAATATGATACCAAGCAAAGCACATGAAATTCATGTAGGCGATTAAGGTATCCTTATTTTCTTTTTCTTTTTCTAAAACATTTTTCTTAATAAGTCAAAACCTTATCGAACCACATAGAATCAGTTACATGGAATTCTATTCCAGTACTAGGCTATATAGGGCTATGTCTTTCATTAAATCCTATATCTTTGAGTCTTTTAATATTATTACCTTAGCCTATATCTTTCTCCATTTTCCCTTAGAATTTTAACATGTACCATATCACTATTTTTTATCGATGTAATCATTAGTCGTCATTAAACAACAACTTGGACGACAAGTCATTGGCAAATGTAACAAACAAACACTGAAAGCTTTTCTTAGACGTAATCATAATATCTATCACTTTACCACTAAATGGAATAACAGCTAGACTGGGTTCTCTGGCTTTATGAGACTACTTTCACTCTACAATTACAAGAATAAAAAAATAAATACGAGGATCTTCAGTGTTTTACTTGGGGTCCATTTGGTCAATATCCTATAATCTGATTATGAATTCTAATTCTCAATTCTAATAATCAAATTCTAGAAATAGATTATCAAAACCTTGAATCTCATTTGGCTACTCTGTTTTTTAAAAGAAAAAATCATTCTAGATTAAAAATAAACTATTATAGGGAACGATAATCTCTAACAAAAATCAAATTCCCGTAAAGGAAAATAATCAAATAGGCAACTGTAAAACCTTAGGATTAATAATGAATCATTTTTTGGATTTTCAACACTTTTGTTTTTAGATGATTTAGGTTTTTCTATATATATATATATATATATATATATATATATATATATATTTTTTTTTTTTAATTTTTAAGATTTGGTTAACAAAAGCTATTTCACTATGTGGTTGAGGTTTTTGGAGGTTCCAATTAAGGATTGTGGTTTGAATCATAAGAGATTGTGCAAAGGACTATGATGATGGTAAATAAATGAGGGAGTTGAAGGAGAGAGACGAGGGAGAGATAAGGGGATGCTAGTAAAGGAAAGGAAGGAGAGAGATACGGAAGGAGAGATATGAGGGAGAGGAAAGAGAGTGATAAGTGAGGGAGAGGAGATAGGAGAGGAAGGAGATATATGAGGGAGAGAAAGGGGATGATGGTAGAGGAGAAGGATAGAGATGAGGAAAGGGAGAGATAAGGGAGTGGAAGGAGAGAGATGATGGTACTCAAGATTCATTCGCTTTATCAATGAGTACAAAAATACATTGCATAATCACTCGAATGGGTGTTGAAATTTTTTATGATTTTAGCTTTTGTTAGCACCTAATTTTGGCATGATCCCCATTTTTTAGCATTTCTCTTCAAGTCAATATATTTGGTTAACAGAAGCTGTTTCACTATGTGGTTGAGCTTTTTGGAGGTTCCAGTTAAGGATTGTGGTTTGAATCATAAGACATTGTGTAAAGGACTGTGATGATGGTAAAGAAATGAGGGAGTTGAAGGAGAGAGATGAGGGAGGGGAAAGATGAGGGAGAGATGGAGGGGATGCTAGTAAAGGAAAGGAAGGGGAGATATGAGGGAGAGGAAGAAGAGTGATGAGGGAGGGAGAGGGGATAGGAGAGGAAGGAGATATATGAGAGAGAGAAAGGGGATGTCAGTAGAGGAGAATGATAGAGATGAGGAAGGGGAGAGATAAGGCAGAGGAAGGAGAGAGATGATGGTAAGGGATTCATATGCTTCATCAACGAGTACAAAAGTACATCGCATAATCACTCGAATGGGTGTTGAAATTGTTTATGATTTTGGCTTTTATTATGGATAAACGAATTCTAGAATTCAAATGAGACACCTCTAAAACAACCAAAATTCATCCTTTGTTAGAATTGGATTTTAGAATCCGAACCAAACATCCCCTTGGTTATCAACTGCTAACCAATTGGCACATCTATAGACTTGGGTGTCTTGCATAATATCAATTTGAAATCCTACTTTGCACATGTCTAATATAATACCAACCAACCATTTTCATCTGCATAACTTTAAGTTGTAGTTGAGGATTTTGAGTCTTCTTTTGGGGCACCTACCTTTTGACTTAAACACTTTTTTGACATTTTTAACTCTATGCACACCATGTGTTAGCCTATGGTGTGGTCACACATTGATCACACCAATGTTAGTCATGGAATATTTGCTCTTGTCTATTTGTGATCACACCAATTGTGATCACAAAATAATCTCTCCTAGGCAGACGACATTGGCAAACATCTAAGGTAAATGACATTGACAAGATTTATATTGAATTAATGTTTCCTTTTATATTTTTAGGCAAATGTTGAATTAAGGTTTTTTTGAAGGTAACGTTTTACCTAATGAAATATAGGATTATCGTTGAAGATGATGGATTCAAACTAATCAATTCAAACCCTTCTTTAGTTGTAAGAGAGCCTATTCTTTTTCTTCTTAGATGTGATTAACAAAAAAAGGGTTTAAACCAATAGTAACTATTTTTTTTTTGTTGGTTTTTTTTTAAAGAAATTATTGGGTTTAGATAAAAGAAAATAGTGAGGGTGCTATATTTGCTAAACTTATGTTAGGGATTTGCACAAGCTTTTCGAGTTTGATGTTGGAGAAGAAGGCTTTTGAACATTGCAATTGTGGAATTTAAGAAGTAGTTTTGTCTAACTGTGAACACTTAATAGATGCTTTTGAAGCAGCATGTCACACCCTATGTTATATGAGAGGCTCTAGAGACCTTCACCAATACTTCAAGCAATTTCTACATAAGTTAGAAAAATGTATCTTAAACAATTTAGAAGGATTCAGAAGGCTCCAGAGAGTTTTAGAAAGATCTAAGGTTTAAGATGGTTCTAGAATAATGTTGATGATTTTAGTGGGTTCTATAAGGGTCTAGATATTTCTAGAAGATTTTAGAATATTTTAAGAATATGTGAAGGATGTTGTTTCGATTATTCGAAAAATCATTATTTCTTTATTTACTTGTCATGAAATTCATAAAAAAGATATAATCTTAATTCTAATACTCCCATAATCACCATATGAAATATTATGATTTAAATCAAGGAAGTTAAAGAAGAATACCTCAAAGGCTGAACCAAATATAAGATGATGATTCGACCCGGTCTCCAAAGTATCTACACCTACTTAAGAGTTCTTTGAACTTTTCTCATGTTTAGAGAAGTTATAGGACCTATCTTCAATGTGGCTAATTCTATTTATAAAGTTTTTGAAAAGCCAAAGTGACTCTAGAGTGTGTGAGATCCTTATTCTTAGGTTGTGGTGTCCAATATCCTTAATTAAGTCAAACTACATGAAAGATATTATATCTTTTATTAATTACAAATTAACATACCACTAATTGTAATAATCCCTATTATATATTGCAATTGACATCTCAAAGATAAAAAAAAATTAACAATAAGGCCTTTCCTTATACATATTTTACAAATATATTCTTCAACTATACAATATTCTTTAATGACCCTTATGATGATAAAATAATCATTGTCTAACCCCTTTGGGCATTAGAACATTATCATTAGAAACTTAATGAATTGATTGGACTTCTAAAATATTTATTTAATACTTTTTTTGTCAAAATCAATTTAATTACAAAATAAATTAATTTTGAAATCATTTGACAAACTCTTTATCAAAAACTATTGGCTAGATCTTTTTGTCCAATCAAATCATGTATTTCTTAAACCAAATATTCTCTCACTTAAGAGTATTGGATTCCCTATTAGGCATTTGTATCCTCTCAAGTATCATGTAAGCTATCCAAAATATCTATGATATAGCCTCCAATTAGGCTTCACTGGTTGGTAATTCAAAATAATAAATAAGAGAACTTAGAGAAATACAAACTCCTCAAGTTTAAGGATGGGTATGTAAATATAAACAATACTTATCCTAACAATTATGTTTTACCAGGTGTGTTCATAATGGATCCTTTTAGTGCGTTTATATAATGCATATATATGCAAGTTTAAAGTCCCACTCTAGTGACTGAGATTACTTCACTTTATCATCTGACAGCTTTACATATAGCGACCTTATAAGTTATGTATCCAGTATCACCCATTGTTGTAAAGCTTCAGGTCTACAAGAATTAGATTATTAAATATCTCTATACATTCTAATGTATTTGATACATTATATTATGTTCCCTAATGACCACCCATTTCATCTAATTAGATCAAACAATTACCCATATTAAGAAATAGCTACATAGGATAATGGAATAAATGGTTCTTATTTATTTAATAAACAAACAAATTTGCTTAAATTTTTTGTGAATGGCTTAGTCAGGACACATATTTCCTACAAAGGATTTTAGAGAAATCTAAGAAGTATTTTGAGAATTCTAAGACTCTAGAGACTTCCACTTGAGGAGGTGTAATTTAGATTCTAAAGGAAGTTTATATAAAAGCCTTAGCCATGAGATGGTTGATACTTGGTCCGAACCTAAGCCACACGGGGAGGCCATGGGGATTGATATAAAGGGGTAACCCCCTCATTTTTTTAAAATCAATCAAGAGCATCAATAAACTATCAAGTCTTGTACATGCCTTAATGAGTAAGCAACAATATTAGTCTCTTCTCTCTTTTGAGTGTGTTTATAGCCCTCTTCATACTTTGAATGTGGCTATTGAGCTAGATTGACTAGTAAATTAATTGAAAATAACAAGCTATGCACAGTCTTAGGAACTTGGAGAAGCTAATTCCGTGGCACATATACATATATACATATAGTTAGTGTATGTGGCTGACACAAAGATGAACAGTTACTATCCTAAGGGGATGGATGTGGCTGACATAACATATGCTCAAATGATACAAATGAACTTGGGTTTGGGTTTAGGGAATGAAGGATTTAGAAATTTCACTCTTTTGAACCGCTTTCGTTGAATAATTTTTTGTGTAAATTGAAGACCTAACAATGAAGATAGCCTATGTGAAAAATAAATAAATAAAGACAAAAAGATAATGAGAAGAAAGACAAGGATTCTCGACAAACTTAGCAGCAAAGTGAAAGACATTATCTACCTTGGGACCACTCAAATGCAATTGAGCAAACTTAGAGAACCAAGTCCACTTGGGACTAGTGAAAGAGTGGTTTCGTTAGTATATGACCATTTAAATCCAGAAAAGCCTTGAGTTCAAGTTCAAATTACAACCACCAAAAGGCTACAAGGCTACATGGAATGAACCCTCTCCTGACCCAAAAAGATCGTCTTCTCTGTGTTGGATGGTCCTGTCACAATATTAGATGCACACACACCCCCCTCCCCTCAAAAAAGGTTTTTTTTTCACTTTTTGTCCAAAGAATAAGGTACGGACAATCCATATTCAAATAGGTGTGAATGGAGTCAGGGGTTGACACATCAGCACCAACAAGTGATAAATGCCCCCTAAATAGTGTAAGTCACTTTTTTTGGCACTGATGTGGTCCCTTGACACCATTCGCACATATTCGTTCAGGGGGTGTTTGTACCAAATTAAAGCTCCACTTTTTAGGGTATGTGTGCATCTGGGATTGTTGCAAGATCGTCCCACTAATAAGAGACAATCCTAATTGTCTCCTGGTTATTATAGTGTTGTTAATGTCTTAGCATATCGAGACTCGAGAGTGCCTTGTGATGGAAAAAAATAAGATCATGAGGTGTTGAAAACATCCCTTTTTTGCCATCTGTTGCACTCTAGATATGCCAAGGCGTTAACATGACTATAAAAAGGAGGATCTCAACTTAAGACGACAATGTTGAAAACCCGAATCTCTCACTTTTGATTCTGTGCATGTAAAATCCATGTATGGTGCATGTGCACAGACTTGGGAGTGCTCGCATCAATACCAAAAAGTGATAAGCATGTGTCCCAAAAAATATAAATCACTTTTCGACGCTAATGTAAATGCTCACAAGTCCATACACAAGCATCATGCATAGATTTTGTGTGCATAGAAGTCGGGCCAGAATCCCTTGGGTGAGACTTTGGATTCTCAATAGCATAAGCTTATGTAGCGATCACCACTAACTGACATATGATTTTTACATTTAATTTGATGCCTTCAACTTTTTTTTTTTTAATATCTCAGTAAACCCTTTGCTTATTTTGTCATTAATCAACAATGATATCTCATAAATTAGCTAGAGACTTGGAAGTGAAACTTGTGAAACTCTTAAAACTAGTTCTTCCGACAAGGGAACAAATGTTTTGTTCAGGATTTTGTGTGTCCCATGGTGTCTTCACACCACAAGTTGACACATGATGGCTTTTTGAATTTGGTACCTCTTTTAAATAGGAAGCAAATATTCATTTGAACACTTTTTGCTTACTGTTTTAACCCTATGCATCGCATTTTTTTGGGTACCTATATATTCATTTGAAAATTGTTCTTTACAATTTTAACCCTATATGTATAAGACTTTGTGGGGGACACAAAATCTTAGATAAAATATTTGTTTCCTTAATCTTAGGAAAGGTAGGGTGGCAACGTTTGACATGACCGTGAACCTGACATGAACCCAATACGAAATAAGTGGGTTAGGATTGACTTTAAACATGTTTCAGTTCAAAGTTGGTTGACCCGTTTTGACACGATTAATAAATGCATTGGGTTCAGGTTGACTCATATAGTGGCATACCCTTAACTTGACATTACATGAATCTGACCTATGAACACAAATTACTACATAACTCATAAACCTATACGAAATAAATGGGTTAGGGTTGTTGGATTATATTCTATGTATGCACTACTATGTAAACAACAAGTATTTATTTCATATAAATAAAATGAAAAGAACCACTTACTTGACTAAATGATTTGACAATAAATCATACCCGAAATTGACCAAGGCGAGTGTTTGACACTATGTCCTAAAGATAGATTTTGCCCCTCGCATAGATGCTTACGAACTCTTCTGGCGTCTACCTCTTAGGATACAATGATTTATACACATAGAAGAAGCATTGTAATCTGTGTGCCTAACGAATCAAACTTGTGTTGTTCTCTCTCTCTCTTAGAACATGAACACACTATCATGCTCTTTATATACCTAATTCAGACATCCTCTATGATGCCTAAGGAACACTATGAATTTTTGAATTCAAAATTTTGTAATTGAAAATTTGAGTAAACAAAATGAAGGAGGGATGATTATTTATATGACTTGTTCATGTCTGTTCAGAACAGGCATAGGGACACAACCTTTAGTGTTCAAACAGACACGAATGCAGAAAGTTACAATTTAGTAGTTACCTACACACCCGTACGGAAAGGACATGTGTAAAAGGGGATGATTTAAGAGGCACCTACATGTTCGTACGGAATAGATATGTGTTAATATATGTGAATTAATAGCCACATGTGTGTCTATTCATTTATAACAGTCACCAAGGGCATAATGGTAAAATCCATATGAATGGACATACCTCCACAAGGGCAAAACTGAAAAGACATGTCCCCCACAGGGTATAACTGAATTTGGGAGATAACAGAAAAAATAAAAAATAAAAAATTTTAACCCAACCCAACCCAGCCCGATTCGGTTTAACGCGTGTATGTGTGTGTTTAAATATAGGCATGTCCCATGTTGGCTAGGTTCTCCCCCATCCAAAAAATAGCGGTACCCCGTGGGGCCCAAACTTATGTTCAACATTAGTGTATATGAACACACAAAGTTTTATGGTCTAATTCATGTGGAACTATTCAAATTTCACACTTTTACCAGTAATCAACTAGGCACTTTTGGAGACAATTTCTCATTCACCCATTAACGGTTTTGAGCATCCAAATATACAACATTGTTCTCCTAATTGAGGTGAACATGAACCCATGTAGACCCACCTTAAACAACTTGTGGGTCCCACTTTTATTTTTGGCTCAAACATGCTCACCTAGTCAGATTTTCAATCTGGGCACATACAATTTGGGTGTTTCAAAACCGTTTTCCAACAATCCCCCACATAAATGAAAATTAGCTTACTAAAATGCAAATGAAAATGCATATACAGACACTGAGAAAGAGTTCTTTTGGAAAGTTACTGTATAGGGATAGGTAGCTTGTAGCTTTGAACCTTCATTTGTGAAAGATTATCGGATTTACTAGCTAACCAATGAACGCAATGTCTTGAATTGTTCAGCCGTTTGTATAAACCAAGACAATAGAATTCACACAACTTTTTTTCAGACAATTTGATTCTTATGATTGTATTCATTTTGGTCTTGAACACTGCATGTTCTCATAAGTGTTTTAGAGAATTCAGTCTTACAATTCTCATTTGAAGCGGCCCCTTCACAATTACATAGGTAATTCTTATTAAGAGTATCCTGTTATACTCCACTTGGATTTCCAAGGTATAAGAATTATTAAAAACATACCTTACCTTGATCTTCGTTGCAAATATCACTATTTTATCATAGGAGTGGGTAGGAGAAGTTTTCTCCATAGTTATTGTAATAATACAACCAAGTCATACACAATTCGGTTGTCCTTTTGAACCTAGATCTTGGGATCTCCAGTAAGCTAAGTTGGGTTTCTATTATGATAACTTTTCAGACATAAGCTTTAAACCTATTCCTCTCAGTGAGTAGTTTACTTGATATCTTTTAAACATTTATTTTAACGGATCCGCAATACTCTCTTTTGAATTAATGAAAATAATTTCATGTGAGATTAACTGCTTTACGGTATTGTATCTCTAATGAATATGTCGAGACTTACCATGTCACACACACTTGTCACATTCATTAAATCTCAACACATTTGACATCATTATATTGTCAAAATTTTCATGCATCTTTTAGGTCCTATCTCAGGTCTTTTAAGGATAAGAGTCACCACCTTATTAAACATCCCTACACTTTTAAGAATTTTTAGG
This sequence comes from Platanus orientalis, assembly GCA_025762735.1. NCBI lineage: Eukaryota > Viridiplantae > Streptophyta > Magnoliopsida > Proteales > Platanaceae > Platanus > Platanus orientalis. Next base: position 10,306,747 of record JAOXJP010000012.1, on the reverse strand, counting down.
AAGGTTTTCGACCTTTCCATAATTTATGTAGTGTATTTTAGTTTTCTTGGGAGACATCTTGTTGAGAATATAATTTGTGGTAAGTTCTTGCTTCCCCCCACAAAATCTAAATTAAACTGGATCATTGCATTCATAATTTTCTTTAAGGTTGTATTTCCTATTCAGCAACTCCGTTTTACTTGTATCCCTTGTAAAACGCTTTAATCAAGGGATCATCCAAGTCATTACTTGACTATACAACTAATATTTAGATTTACCATTTCACATTTTATGGTAATTTTGAGATAGTATAGATTTACTATCATAATGCAAAGATATTACTGACATTGGTTCAAGTTAACTTAGAATTTTTCTCAATTAAACTTCATAACCACTTTGTTTCTTTACCTCTAGTTGCAAATGTCATAAACTCATACTCTTCATTATAGAGTAAATTATCCAGGTGACATCGCCTCCAAGAGTGTATATTCATTCACTAATGGGCTTCGAATCCTCTGATTCGGAATTCTAACAATTATCAATATATCCTTTCAAAATAAAATGATACATAAAAATCAATATATAGTTTTCTTCAAGTATTTATATACTTGGTTAATAATATTTTTATGCATGTAATTAGGTTTACAAGTTAACCTACTTAAAACCCAATATAATATGTTTGATTTTATATAACATGGTATACATAACATAAACAGTAACAACACAGTTTGCAACAATCATAATTAGTCATTGTGTTTTATCTAATCACCCTATTCGGTAATGATAACATTTATTTGTTCTCATACACATACATAAATGTTTACAATGTCATGTAGATGCTTTTATAAAATAAGATATTTCTCAATGCGAAATCAAATAAATAATAAATTTTCTTGATATCCGGTGATCCTTTTATAACTTATCACCTTCACATTTCACACAAATATTCAATCTCAGAACATATCTTATAGAAAACATAATTACATAATTTTCTCAAATGCTAAGTGATTAATCATATGAAGGGTTTATCAATCTACCAAATCTACAAGATAATAGAAATATTTAATCAAGATAAAAACCATTATGTTTAAAAAATACTCCTTACATTCATAGGTGTGTCAACCATCTTGGTGTAAGTCTTATTCACACCGAAATGTTTTCTATGGTGGGTAAGATCATTATTGTCACGCCCCGAAACTTAGACAATTTGGCTCTAGCTTTCTGAGTGGACAACGCAACATGTGTCAAACACCTGTTAAACACAATATTTTTTTATTTTGTTCTTTCTTTATTTGATCTCATTTACATGCAGTGGAATCTCTACTTTTTCATTTATTTACCACACTATCACAGCGAAGTAAATATCTTGTATAATCATCCACCAATTAATTAATAATCTAGAATTAACTGT
>JAOXJP010000012.1:10292300-10305257 GCA_025762735.1 Platanus orientalis | reverse complement strand
TAATGTTTATTATAACATTTCCTAAGATTACATTAAAAAATTCTAAGGTTTACATAGTGTTTCCATAGATTCCATCATCGACCACGTATTTCATAAAGACGATGGTTCTCTCAATCATCATAGATGGTTGTTTCCTATATTTAATGATTCCTAAGTATGAATTAGTGATTATTTTATCAAATCCTAAAGTTTCAAATCAAAATTCATTCATTTGACCCGTATCTTATCTGTCTCTCGATTTTGGACGTCGTATCTCCACGATAAGCTGCAATACGCAAGACGTACCCGTATCTCGGGTCCGCGATACGAGTCGCGATAACAATATTTTGAATCTTATCCACTAGAAAGCCCAGATGTGATGTCACTTATTTCCGACATACTTGAAACTTCAAAATAAGGGGATCACACGTGAACAAAACTTCCACAACCACTAATCTCACACAAACAACAAAGTACACGTACGGTTAAGCTTAAAAAAGAGGCTTAGGAGGCGAAAACAACCCCAAATCACAACAACAGGGAAATCACAACCACCAACACACTTAATCACGCACACATAATGATTAGCAACCAGTAGAACATGATTGAAGAGAGGAATTCAATTTTTGGATCACAAAAAACCCCCAAAAAAAGTCAGGCGTTAAGGTACCTGGACGAAAATCTTTACAAACACTTCAATTCTCCACCCAACAACGCGAGACCACTTTTGAATGATCCCTTACGTAAAAACGACCCAACTAGAAGAGATCATCCATCGAAAAAACCCCCAAGGTGATCGAATCGAGCATTTTTCTCAGATTTGGCCGTTTTTCCTTTTTTCACAAAATCTCCCAAAAAACCTTATTATGATCACTGAAAAATCATGAAAAAATATGATAAATCACCACAAACCAAACCCCTAATTTTTTTCTCTTAGTCGATGTACAGACCTGTTGACATCAACAGTGTTCTTCATTGCACTTATCCAACTCGGTCAACCTTCAATCATAATGTGGCTCTGATACCAAGTTGGAATTTGTGGGAGAGAGGAGAAAGAGAAGGAGAAAAAGATGACAAAATCGCAAAGAGAGAGTCTTGTATATCTCTCCCATACGGTATTGCTCTTTATTATATACTAGGATACAATAAGATACAAAATACCATTATACCCTCACACACACACACTACATACGCCTACACTCCCCAGCAAATGGCTTTGGACATTCGTAAAAGGGCTAAAAATTTAGAGGTGGAAATTTAGTACGATCAAGTATGGGACTGAAATGAAATATTTACTAGCTATGGGGTGAATATGTGGATGGAGCTTTCAAGGGTTTTTGAAGACTTATCAAAAGGGGAGGGGCATTAAAGATTTCTAGATCGGTACATGTTATAGTATGTCAGGGTGATAGGGGAGGATGTAAAGAAGCTCCTCAACAAGCTGTTTTCCCTTCCTTTTAAACAATGACTGCAGACAGATATTCTCAAGGGGTACCCCTTTTTTTAATGGTAACTTGATCTCCCTCCATTAGACATGATATGAATGACTAAACGTTGAAACTATGAAAAAACTGTTTGGTCAATTTGAGAAAATGGCGATAATGCAAACTAAAGAGGGCTAGTGTCCACAAAAGTCGGACAAGAAATGTGTATATACAGTTCAATCCTCAATCTATCATCTTTCTTTCTTTTCATTTTTCTTTTTTTGGCTACAAAGATTGTTTGGCCTTCCACATACCATCTAAGGTAGTCTTTTTTGGGTGCCCTACCTCATTTGAATTTGATAAAATTCTAACAGTCAATCATCTTATACGCTGACGGAAGTTCTGCATAATGTTCTAGATTCTTTTTTTAGTGGAGGATAATTAGTTTGCCCTTTTGCATGAGATATATGATGTAGCTCTTTCTCCCATACAGTGTCTCCTGGTCATTCCCAAAACCATTTTTGAACATTGGCTTAGAGTTGGCAATATGTTGACCTTGGCAAGCCTAATTGAATCTTGTGGTGGAAAATTCCTTGTACCCTTAGCTAGTGTATTCAGAAGGAGAGGAATCTAAGAATTTCCAAGAATAAGTCTGGGTCTAGCAATGTCATGTTTGATCAATGTTTTAATATATATATATATATATATAACTTGCTCAAAAATTTACTGAGTAGAGTGGATAGGTGGGTCAGGCAAGTCAAATCAAAATTAATAGAAAATTAAAAAATACTAAATTTATAGATAAAATAAAAATATGAAGAAAACAAAAAGGATAATAAAACCAAGTGAACCATTTAATCCATCAAGCAAAAGTCAAGTAATCAGGGACAGTGACACAAGGAAACTGACTAAAAAACCAACTGATCTCAAGTCAACTCACTGAATTTTAAAATACTATGGTTGATACAACATAAACTGTGACTTTTCTAGGCTTTCACTTCAGCAGAGTATAAAGGGAATTTTTTTCTTTTCCCTTCTTTTATTTTCAGTGTGGGGCCGTTTCTAGCACCCAATAAGTGACTTTGATCAGTTGCCCATTCTCAAGGTTGATCTCAGAAAGTATGGGCAATGTAGAGGTTGTTATGTTGAAGTTTAACCCCCCCTCCCCGCTCCCCCCCGCCCCCTTTTTGCAATACATATTTACTTAATTTAAAGGAAAAAAAGAAGTCATCAAAGAAATTTACAGCCTAACAATTTCCAAGCTTAAGATGCAATCTGATGTAGAACAACAATCTACAAGAAAAGTAAACAAGAAAGAAAGAAGATAAGAGAGAAGAAGAGAAGATATAGAGGGTAAAATACTCACCTCATGTGAGGAGTTGAAAGAAAACTTGGGATACCACACCCATTTCAACACACACATGCCTTTTTTTCAAATAATCATCTTCAACTCTTTTTCATTGATCTAATGTGGCCTTTAAATAGGCATTACATGGAGAATAAAATAAAATAAAATCCTAGATTCTAGATCTTCTAAAAAAATAAACTTGTCAAATAAAATAAAAAAACTTCTAAAGAAAAAAAAAGAATCTTAATTGGCACAATATTTGGCTTGTTGGCCAAGTTATTGGGCCCTACAAGATCTCAAATAATCTCTTAAAATATTATCCACAAAACTTCCTAAAATCCTAAACTTGTTAGCCAAGTTTTCTAAAAATAAAAAATACACAAACTTAAGACTTACTAAAAAAACACTATTCCCGTTTTTAGTGACCACTCCTTAGTAATTTGGTCATAACTTTCCCAAAGCACCTCAGATTTGAGTAATCTTGGTCTCATTAGAAAGGTAACTGAATAACCCATCTAAAAACACCAAAATCAAGGCAAAAAGTCAAGTTTTGGCCATAAAAAAACTGAGTCCAAAGAAGAAAAACGAGATTACAACTAAAAACCAAAAAAAAAAACTAAACTAACCATGGCATTATTGGCCTTATTACAAAATTACCACTAACTAATGCTTTTAAAAATAAGAAAATAACAAAAAAAAAAAACTATTCTACTATACTTGACAAAGAAGACTATCCTTGGTCCTCTAGCTTCTTCTTCTTAACATGGTATGCTCCCGCACCATTGTGGTGGTAGAGAGGATCTAGATGAAACTAACATGTTGGAATATAGCTCATATATTTTGTCTAAAGGAGGGAAGTTGACTATTTCAAAAGCTTCTTTGACAAACATTCTTATTTTCTTTCTTGGATAGTAGTTCTGATTTCTAAAATTCATAGCGAAGATGATTAAACAGCTCCAACGCAATTTACTATGGAAAGGATGGATGAACGCAACCAAATATCATCTTGTACCCTAGGACCTGGTTTATAGGCCCAAAAGAAAACGGGAAGGGGGGGGGTCTTCTCACTATTTCACTTACCAAGAAGGCTCCTCCCGAGAAATGGTTGAGAGGTTTGGAGTAGAAGACTCTATGTGGAGACTTACAGTCATTAAATATGGGGTACTCAACGAATGGGAAGGCTGATAGGTCCCCATGGATATGGACTCTGGAAAAGCATTATGCCAAATATGCAACAGTTCAGGTAAGGTATCAGATGCAAGATTGGGAATGGTCACAGGATACTCTATGGGAAAACAGGTATCGTATTCTCATGTTCAATTGGATTTTGCTGGAGAAAATAACGCCAACTTACAATTGAGGTGAAATTGTGAGTGTTCTCTTCTGCATGAGTGAGAGTTGGTGCGTGGGGTTACTGGGGTATCCTCTTGATGAAGAAGTGAAGATAAGAAGAAGATGAACCATTTCCCCTTTAACGTGTTTTGTTAGCTTGTTTCACTCAACATATTGGCTGTGGGGTGTGTGATTCAACATCAAATACATGAAGCATCTAATCCATGGTTTCTGTGAATTGATTAGCCACTTCAAAGGATTGTTTTGAAAGACCATTTTCTGTCACTTGTGGTGAGAGAGTATCCTGCTACTGATGTAATCCACCTCCCTTGGTGAGTTTAACAGGTACCTAAGAGTTTGTTTTTTTTCTTGATGCTACCATCCTCAAGCTACATCACTTTTATCTGGAGAAATTTCACACTGAAGGGTTTTCCATGTACAAAGTTTGGGTATGCTGTAGGTCTCTCTCCTTTCATTGCTTGTTATGGTTTTGATATTACGTTCTTCTCCATTGATTTGCAAGGAGATGAAAGGTTTGGGTTTCCCACCACAAATTTCCCAGTCTTTACTTTATATGCGACTTTCAATTGAATTAATTACTAATTTATAAATTCCTCTTTTTGCAATTAGTCTTTCTAGCTGTAGTTCTATTTTGTTAGTTCTTATTTCTTTGATATTGTTATAGATTCTTAGTCAATCCATGTATATATACAGACTCTAAGGTTTAAGGAACTTCTGATACAAAATTTGTGTTTTCACAAGGTATCAAAGCCCACATGATGCCATGGGCTGGAAGTCTTTCTCCTTCAAAACCCTACTAACTGAACCATCATTCATGCAAATGAAAAGAATTACCAACAAATTACAATGTCACCTGTTCCCAGTGTTGCAGAAAGTAAATAAACAACACAACAGTTATCAAAAAACTGGCACAATGATATGCCGGTCTGTACCTTTCTCATTAGTAGTGGAAAGCGGTATTGAAGACCAGCCATCTGAGAATCACCACCATATATTTCCCCTGCAGCAATATATATGGGTGTGTTTGATGGGTAACCAAGAGCGGTAAGGAACATTCCAACCTCCTTTGGAGTTAAGGGACAATATCCCTTGGCCCTCTGTTCCTCAGAATCGATGTCCTTTACCTTCCAATACGCAGTGTTCTCTCTACAAGAGGACGAACAAAAGGTTAAAGATCAGTGTAACTTATATGGGCATGAAGTATCAAAGAAATAGCCCCAAAAGAACTACAACTATAAACCCATTTAGAAACTTATCCTGCCTGATTGTAGTTAGTTCATCTGCTTCAGCTAGGGACAGACCATGTGTGCACCCACTAAAGGCAAGCATGTCCTTCTCATAACGTAAATGTAAAGCAATGTAAGGACCATAGGACCTCATCCGCTCCACCAACAACTACCAGTCAAAGCATTAAAAAGGAAAAAAGAAAACCCTTAGGATGCAGGTCATCATAGTAGCTGCAGTAAAAATACAGCCAACTCAAAAAACAAGCGTGCATGTAGGTTTCATTATTTACTTTTCCCATTGCCTCGATCCGAGGGGCAAAACGAAGGGCCTTATAACAAGCACGACAACGCAGCTTCTGAATGTCTGGAGGAAGGTTATTATTTGCTAGGCGGGAATCAGATTTAGCAGCTCGAATAACCTACAAAAGGCAGATTTAGTTAGATGAATGCATTGGGAATATTAATTGCATGAATGGATTCTGAACCAAACACTTTAACAAGATAGACCTGATAATCTTCCCACATGCGAGTTATCTCATCTTGGTAGTAATCTATACCAGACCAGCTTCTAAAATGCTTAACTGCTCTGGTAGCAGTCGGCAGTTCCTTTGGAAGTTTTTTTATAACTCTAACATCGTTTGCCAGGGTACTTATAAAATGATCTTCATCAAAGACATCTGAGAAATTGCTGCAATTTTAAACAACTTTTTTAAAGTGTTAACCACGTAGTACTTGAGATATATATAACAAATATGAACATGAGAAAAATATGTACCTTGAATCTTGCCAAAATGAACGTTTATCAAGTTCTGGAACAACAAGAGTGGCATTTATGATACGAGCCACAGCTATCATGTCACAAATCTGACATTCAAAGTGGGAATGTCTTTCAGCTCCAGATGATGGCTATATAGCAATGCATATATTATAAAAATGCATCATGAGATGTTATTATTATATAGGTTATACATTTATAGGTATGCCAACAGGTTATATTTTCCAGGGCCCTTAAACAATGTCAATGTCTAAACAATACAAGCAGTAGGAGGCAGGAGAAGGATAAAGTCCTAAAGAGGGAAACAAACAAGAGCACGAACAGTACATTAAATTGCAAAGGAGATGTATGGGCAACTACATCACTTTCTTAACCCACTTGGCACAAGAGAACCAGCATTTTGGGTAGAAGGAAGCTAATAATATCCTAAGACTTATAGTTTTGATCAGTAATGACATATTTAACAGTTGAGCATATTTTTATAGTAGATACTGTAAGCTCCACCAACTTTATGTGATTATGTTGACAATATCAATATCATACAGCAGGAGCTTGAAAGAAAATCTACCATACCTCATCACTACCAAAACATAGTTAACTTACACATGTAGTAGACATGTTTAACTAATCTTTCATTGTGGTAAATCAAATGTTGGTGATAGCAAATATTGCATGGAGTGCAACTGTGTGTGCATTTTCATCTCTGTGTGTGTGAGAGAGAGACAGAAAGAGAGGGAAAGAGATAGAATATACTTCTATACCACGTAAGGGCCAAACATATTAAAGATGATCCCCAATGTGCTCAACATAAAGTTATGCTGGTGAGATCATCATGCCAGTTGTTTGCAACAGACCACACAGAATTAATATCCTAATTGATATGCTGGGGGTAATGTGGTGTATGCTCATTAACATGAGAGGCAATAATGACAAATCTCTCTCTCTCTCTCTCTCTCTCTCTCTCTCTCTCTCTCTCACACACACACACACACACACACAATAAAAACAGTTAGGAAACAGCAGAACCAGTACAACCACGAGGATTGGAAACCATATTAACCCAAATGAAGGATTCTTTACTACCCATCCAAAGAAGGTATTTGGGATCAGGCTTCTTTAGTTTATTTGGTGGATGTGTTAATGAAAGTTATTTCACCAATTATAAAGTATGGAGGACATGTCCAGTTTTCTTCCTTATAAACACTGCACAAGTTACTTGGAGAATTATACAAGTATAGGTTGTGTACCACATTCTTTCCTTATAAACTTCAAATAAGAGAAATTTATTGTTTTTATTTAATTATTTTTGTTCTCCCATTTTTCCCTGCCAGAATCCTCCTGAATGCCAAAATATGACATAAGCAGGAGACTTACATCAAAGATCAAGCTGATACAGATCCTGATCATTATGAAATCTATGCATGAGAGAGAGAGAGAGAGAGAGACTAACCCCAGCCCGCATCTGGTTGAGACCACCATTAGAGTGAACAAGCAGGTAACCCCGTGACTCTGAAGGAGCTGAAGAAAAGGGGGGGAAAACATGTTTTTCCTTAATCAGCCAATAAAAAAGAAAGAAAGTACTTTAGATATGCATATATGCACAATTAAATTAATACAATAATTACAATTCTCTTACATGAATAGGATGTACTAGGTTCAACACAAGGCACAAAATCACGAGTCCGTGGAGGCTTCCACAACTTCTGAAAATCCAAAATCCCCCTTGCACCATCCAACTGTCAAGTCTAAAGGAGTGAAAACATGAAAGAAGCATGACTACTTCGTATCAACAAGCATATTTACATCTACGACACTTCATCCACAGGACATCAGATTGGATAATCACCATCATAACTGGTGCTAAGTAACAGGGAGCACCGATGTATAATTAAAAGAAAACAATACACAAAACAACATAAACATTATAAATCATCTGAAAAGATTTCTCTATTATACACAAAAAAAAAAAAAAAACCTTATGCAAAGGAGGAGGCGCTTTAAAGAATTGAGGCGGAGAGATCTCTTGTGTCCAGCTTAGCTCACTACCCCACCTCTGATGTCCTTCAGGTTGCTGCAACACAAACAATCGCAGATCAGCCCCCACAATTTCATGTCACATTCCCCACAACTCGGCACCGCAGAAAATTTAACTTAAAAACAATGAGGGAATCAGTCCCAGATTATCTATGAAAGTGGACACCTAAAGTACAAAGAACTCAAATCTGAGCCAAAAAAAAAAAAAAAAATCTTTTTTTTTATTGAAAATTCAAAAATAATAGAATTTTGCAAGCTGATCTCCAGTGGCTTCTCTAATTATTCCAAAGAGAGAAAAAAGAAAAAAAAGAAAAAAAGAAGAAGATTTGAGCACAAAACTAAATAACAAAGAAATGCAGGAAAAAAAAAACGATTATTCCGAGATTTAAAAGCAGGAGATACATCGCCAATTCATTGAACCAAACTGCAAGAGAACAAATTACAGAAATCAAAAGCAAATTAAAAAAAAAAAAAACCTAAAAATTAAAAACCCTAACTATCAGTCCCTAACCTGTAACAGGGAAGAACTCGAAACCCTATAATGGAGTAAGAATTAAAGATAGACACAGAGAGGGTATTAAAATACTTCCCAATAAAAATAAAAATAAAGTGAAGATTAGAGTGGTTACCGTCGGGAGCTTGTAAGATTCGGAAAAGGTCGAAACTTTGGAGGAAGGAAAGACGTGTACGTGCACAGAGAGCAGAGCAACCAGAGCTATAGCGCATATCGCGCACGTTAACACCGTCCGCAGCAGCAGCAATGTCCTAAACCTGCGCCTCTGCATTGCTTTCTCTCTAAAACCCAACAAGAAAACTAGCAGAAATCACCATTAGAGCAAGTTTTCTCTGTAAGCGTAGTCGGTTCTGGTTGGCTCTTTCTGCTCTAACTGCTTGCTTGAAGCCGCGGTTCTTCCTGCTGCTTTGATTTGTTGTTTTGTTTCGGCTTTCGCTTCTGTTTGTTAATTACGATGAATCTTATACATTAAAAATTAATTAAATAATTAAAGATGAAAGAGAGAGAGAGAAGAGTAGTGGAGGAGAAGGGTGGGAGAATGAGGGATCAATCAGTAACAGCCTTCCAATTGTATCAATCCCTCACGGCCCCCTCCCTCACTACCCTCCAATCTCCCCAATCTTCTTATGCCATATGCACATTCCATGAGCCTGGAATACAATAAGGGCCTGTTTGGAATTTTCATTTGGGGTAAAGACCCGTTTGGAATTTGGAAAGTAATTATATAACATGCTCGTCATAGCTCATTCCCATTGATGAGCATGTGAAGAGGGACGACTAATATTTATCCTACCAATTTAATGTTTCTTACTTGGTAGATTATTGGCAGGATTTTGGTTATGTGGGCAGATGTTTTCTTTTCACATCCCTAGGCGACAAGTGAGACTCTGAAACCCCGATTATTGTTATTATTAGCAGTTTAAGAGATCAAGTGATTACGGGGAAGGGTTCTTCTCTCTATGAGTTCATTTAACCTGTTTTAGAGACCTTTAAAATTATAATGCCAAGAAAATAAATAAATAAAAAATATTTACTAAAATAATAATATTTCATTTAGGCCCAGTCTGAGCCTGGTTGCCAAGAAAAGATTTTCTCATAACAAAATTTTCTGAAGAAATCATTTCTAAGCTGTCTAGTAGCCATGAAAAACTGGTTTTGTCATGTGTTTCTCATGATTATTTTCTTTTCTTTTCTTGTGGGATTTTATTTTTCATTCCTTTCTTTTTCTTTTTTTCTATGCAATTCATGCCAACCAGACTGGGCCTTAAGAAACAAAGTACTTATTATAATAACATGAAAAACAAAAATATAAAAAGGATGATGATAATGACATCATAACTTAGTACAGCTGACACGGTTGTAATTTGATATGGTGATGGCACTACTAAATAACCCGGGTTGCTAAAAGAGTTGCTAGAACTTAGGACAGTGCACTCTTTCGTTGTAACTTAAGATGGCAATAGAAATGTTATTGTACTACGGAATGGCAATGGTGGTGTTGCTGTGTGTCTTCGAAAGATGGTAGTGTTGTTATTATAATAATTGGAGATGGTGCTTCTATTATAACACAAAATGGTGGAGATGTTATATGCACTACAGAAATAATGGTGGGTGGAAGGTGGTGGTAAATTACGGGAATGGTACAATTTATAGAAAAATTGAATTAACTCTTAAGGTTATAAATAAGGACAGTGTTGATGCCAAAATCTTCACCGTCTGATAGATGGTTAAAATTAAGACTTATAGTATAACAAGAACATTTAAGGTGCCATGATTTGAAATTTTAAGATGAGGGACAAAGGAAAAAACCATCCTTTGTTGCCAAACCATAATAGAAATTATTCACTCCAAAATATTATCATCAAGAACAAATATGGTTATATATGATTGGTGAAAATCCAACATGAGTTACAAGATTTGATTACAAAATATCATTGGTGGAAATCCGACATCATTTACATTTACAAATGGTGGAATATCATTGATGGAAATCCAACATTAGTTACAAGAATAAATGGTGGAATATGATTGATGGAAATTTGAAATTCAAAGAGACATTAATTATAAAATATGTGGTGAAATTACATTGAAGGAAATTTGAAATAAAAGTTACATGAACAAGTGACAGAAGGATATTAAAGGAAATTAGAGAGATTGATTTCAGTTTTGAGGGCAAATGACAAAAAGAGTATTTAAGAGATGGTTTCTACAATTGATTGATGTTATAGATCATAAGATATGTGGTAACAACTTATAACTAAATTCAATTGTCCATTTTATCTATAAATACCAACGTGAAGAAAAATGAACCAATTCCAACACAACACAAACTCCAACATAGTATTACACTACCTTTATCTATTTCCCTGTGAGAGATTTTTATCTTAGTTTACTTTAGTTTCCTCTTATAAGAAATCTTATTAGAGATTATTCAATTATTCTTTTAAGTTTCATTTCAACTTATATCTAAAGAGTTGATTTCAAATTAGCAAAAAAAAAAAATCTATAAAGTTGATTTAATTCCTCTATAGGTATGATATCACCATTTCATCCTTTGGAATCGATTTAATTCTTCCATAGGCACCCACTACATTTTCATCCTTGGGAGTTGATTCAATTTCTCCATGAGTACCACCACTTTTCCATCATTTGGAGTTGATTTAATTCCTCCACATGTTACGCCACCACTATTTCTACAAGATGCAACAACATCCCCACCACCCCATGGTTACAGTAGCACCACCACCACTCTCATATGCTTAGCTTGCGATAGTATCACAACATTGGGTTTCTCCAATAGTAATATACAATCTCTAGTTTTTGTAGCACCCCACCACCACCATTGTCCCGAATTAGAACGATGTCACTCTTGTGTTGAATTATGATACCATTATCATCGTCTTTTTTATGTTGTTTTAAACATGTCATAAGTATTTTATTCCATAAATAGAGTATCATTTTAATAACGTTTATTTTTCTGTCAATGTCATGGCTTTGTGGCTTTAAAAATCTCCAATCTGAAAGCAAAACATACTTATAGAGCGAAAAACCTTCCCTTTCATAATCATCTAATCACTCTTGATTTTGGTGGATGATTAGACGGCTGAGAACAATAATCGGTCTTACAATTTGACTCAATGTTTGGGATCAAAGATAAAAAAAGAAATTTATGCCCATATAACACTAGCACACTTGCATACCAAAATTTCTACCAACAGATGAATAGTGGTGGAAGATTGTAATGGTGTGACATGTAAAAGAATTGAATCAACTCCAAATGATAAAAGAATAATGGGTTAAAAGCTATAGATGAATTAAATCAATTTTAGAAAGTCTCTTGTAAGAGAAAAACTAAACTATGATAAAATCACACATATCCATGGATAGAAAAATCTTCTTTCTCCTCCTCCTCTCCCTACCATATATTTCAATAAATCATAAATTTGGCATTCGTACCATGGATTTTAGAGAGAGAATGATTTCAAACTTGTATTATCAGCATTCCTTTGGTAATCGACTGTTTATACATATAAGATTACTAACGAGCTAGCCAGGCCTATGAAATCACACATATCCATGGATAGATAAATAAGACATTTATGTAACACACACAGGTATATAAATTAGCTATGTACCTCATTACCAAATATGGGCGTTGAGTGTCAGGATGGGAGTGTAGGGACCATAGCCATAAATTCGTGCTGCTTTGAATGATCTTTATTCTTGATAACAATTGGTCATGTTCATATAATAATTAGACAATTGGCAACACTCCCAGTGGATATCGGTTTCTTGATTTTGGACAATCATTGGATCTTTGAGAATTAATCCACAATAAAATTCATAGATCCAATACTCACTGGAAACACAATCAATAACAATTAATATTCACGAGTACAAACCATGTGTTTTCTCGATATGGATTCGGACCCTGACAAGATGCTAATTTGAGAATGTAAATTGTTAAATTTATCCTAATAGAATTGAGCTCTCTCTCTCTCTTAAATTTGTTGGAGAAACAGAGATCACGTGAATGGAGAGTGAAAACCTAAAAGGGTTAGGTGAAGTGACTTTGATACATTTGAATGTAAATGGATACATAAACTGTCATTTTGTAAAAGAGAAGATCAAAGTGTAGACTTGAGAGGATAACGATAGAAGACGGGGCTTGGATTATGTGAGAATGAATCTCCTGTGAACCGCGAAAACAGCACCAGAGGGCTGACGCATCAGTACCAAAAAGTGATTTGTACTTTTTGGGGGGCACTTATCACTTTTCAGCTCTGATGTGTCCGTATCCTGAT
>JAOXJP010000012.1:10265822-10284479 GCA_025762735.1 Platanus orientalis | reverse complement strand
ATACTTTTTTATCATAGAACATTTTCTTTACACACACATACACATATACATACATGTATATATGTATACTTATCTATATATGTATAAATGTATGTGTATATATGTATTTATACATATATGCATATATATATATTTGCATTAATTATATAATTCGGGCTTCGGGCCAGGCCTCGGGCTGGGCTGAGGTAAGCCCGAGCCCGGCCTTAATCAAGTTCGGGCCTTCAACTTGGGCCTGGGCCCTTATTGGGCCTAACTTGGGCCGGGCATTTTGGGCCAAATTTCGGGCTTGGTCGGGCCGAGCTCGGGTTGGCCCGAGCCCATGCTCAGCCTTACCTACAAAGGTCTTTGGTGTGGATATCTTGCTTTTTAAGGTCTAGGTTATGTCTAAGGGATGATTTGAGGTTTTGAGAGTATGGTTTGACTGAAAATGGACTGCTGCTACTGCTATCTGAAGCTTGTGATATTCACCTATATTACCGAGTCAAAATTTGGGTGTTGACACATTCCTTAAGGCCTATAATCCATTGTTCCCGAGAATTTTCTTTGGCTGAGATCCTTTATCACAAATTCATTAGATGTAAATTCATCCAAACAAGAACAATCATCAGTTAGTTGAATAACTTATAAGAGATTCTTAGTAATATTAGGTATAACCAAAAGTTTCTTCAATGTCCAATTTTCATGAGAAGTTGCCACACTAGTACGACCCGTATGAGAGATAGATAATGTATTTCCATCACCAATAAGAATTCTCTTTGATCCAGTGTATGGAGATATAAAGTGAAGAATACTTGTTTTTTTTTTTTATCATGTGGGATGTTGCACCTATACGAGGGATCCATTATGGAATATGAGTATCAGTAATTGACATGACAACCAATGCTTGGGGTATCTCTTATGCCTAATAGGAGTGGTTGAAATGATGTTAGTATTGGAGTGCTTCATGTCCATGTTGCTTGCATATATAACATTGTGAAAGATTAAAACAAAACTTTTGAGTAGAGGTGTTACATTTTCCTTGTTGAATGACACATTGAGTATTAACCCCATTAATATTGGATTTTTGAAATTTTCTTTTACTAGATTAGGTAAATCCACATCCTCTAAAATTAAAAGACTAACCTCTATAGTCATTCCAATTTATAGTTCCCTTTATTAGATTTGGTTTATCTTTGACCTACGTAGGCTTGAGACCCAGATATATCACCTTTTGTGGCATTATTATTTATTAATTGTTGTACATTGTTCTAGTGCATGAAGTGAAGCTGAAAGCTGTGAAAACGTTGACAGGGGTGATCATGCTATAATAACATCTACAAAGCTATCAAATATAAGGTTTATACCATTAATGGTCCAAAAGACCTTGTTTTCATTAAAGATAGGTTTTTGCATGGCCGAGAACTCATCATATTTTTTCTTAATTGATTTAAAGTAATATATAATACTTTGATTACCTTTTTGTATTGTTTGGAGTGGGCGGGTTAATTTGAGTTCTCTCTCTTAAGATGCTTCAGCAAAAGTCTCTTTAAGACACTGTCAAATTTTATGAGAAGTTTCAAGGTCGATTACTAGACCATGAACTTCTTTAGTTAGAGTTCCTGACAGGAAACTATCCAGTAACATATCATCCTTCCTCCAATTTGCATATGTTGTATTTGTCTCATTCTTGCCATCCACGATCTTAACTGTTATGATTCATTTCCTTTAAAAGACATATGGTCAAGTAAGTTGATGTTTTCAATTAGATGAATGGCATGGTCTTTTCAGACAAAATAATCATTCTCAATAAACTTTGTTGTAACCATGAAGGTTATTTGTGTGACAATTGCTATTATCAATTACTCCATTGAAGAGGAGAAATTAATCATTGAACATGAAAAATTGACACTCAGATATGTGCAGCTCTAATACTATAAATACTTTTAAAAAATTCTAACAATGAGAATTGATTCTCTCCCTATTCAACCGTAGAGAAGAAGATATTCATGGTATTAATTTATAATGTTTTTATAGTGAATCTTACAGAATAATTCACAATAAATGTACATGAAATACATGGTAAATATTGATATATTTTATAATTATAGCAAATCTTGGTGTGTTATGAATCTTGGTCTCACTTGAATCAATATTATTTCTTTGATTGCTTTAGTCAAACTTTCTTTTTTGGTCACCTAAGTCTGCCTTACTTCATTTATCACCTGAGATAAACTTAATTCTTTGGTCATTTGAGTCATCATGCATTATTTTGTTGCATGAATCAGTTTTCCTTATTTGATATGATCATGATTCTTTGGTTGAGGATCAAGATCACAGTCACCTTTATCATGATCATCTTTAAGCTTTGCTTATGCTTCATTTATCATATGTTAAAATAGGTTTTTTTTTTTTTTCTTTTGGATAAAAAATGTGTTGAAACAAACCAAGGAAGAATGGAAATGTCTTCCTTGCATTCAATCATTATACCATAATGCTCGAAGAACAACAAAAATAAATAGAAGGTCATCCTGGTGAAAGTCAGGTTTTAGGCAAATAAGGCTATAAATTGGCCAAATATAAAGTTGATTTACATATATAGACCCGTATTTGGTGCATTAAGATTAATAATATATTTGCCTTTATATTTTCTTTTGTCGCTGGTGCCATTTCTTCTAGTTCCTATGATATAAATATCATCACCACAACAGCACCTTGTTGGTTTCTCTCTATGGCAGAACACTAGTTGAAGTTGTTGGGAAGCATCAAGGCTTTATTTACTCCACAAAAATCCTTTATTATGACCCTTTTCGCATATATGGGAGTAAACCAAAGATTTCACGAAGAAATAAAGGGTAAAGAATGAATCAATTTCAGTCATTCAAAGTGCCATTCTCTTGGAGATTAAAAAGCTATCTTTGTGCTCAAAGTCATTCCATAATTTGTTTTGTTAATACTCAAAGTTCACGACCAGTGATTGGGCTGAAACCGAAATAAAATCATTGTTAGCACAATTTTGTTGGTTTTTTGAGATGCTAGTTTCGTTGATGGAAACTCTACACCATCAACAATCCTTTATTATAACCTTTTTACACATATATGGGAGTACACCAATGATTTCATGAAGAAATAGAGAGTAAAGAATGGATTAATTTCATCCATTCAAACTTCCATTCTCTTGGAGGGTAAAAATATATATTTGTGCTAAAAGTCATCTCATAATTTGTTTTGTTAATACCCAAGTTCATGACTAGTGATTGGATTGACATCGATTTTTTTTTTTTTAATTTGATAATTAAGATTCAATTCATAAAACTAACCAAGGGCAAAAACAGACAAAGAATCCTTTAGCGAGGCAAGAAGATTCAAGGGCCAAACAAAAGTCATCTAAGATTTCAAACTGAAATCAGCTGACACATGCACCGACCATTCACCGGATCTCATACTCCAAGAAAATTAAGGAGATCACATCAAATTTCAAAGCCGACATCTTACAATTCTAAATTAGACACTTTACAGACCGTGGACAATGACGCTAAATCATTTTTAAGATAGGAGATGGTGTTCATGCATTCTCTCTCAATAACAACATATTATAACCCAAACTCAAGGGCTTGTAAAGACGAGCAACCGAACATTCAGCCGCTATAACAAGGAGCCGTAGGTTAGCCACAGACACAAGGGGGGTGTGGGGCCCACATACTTTTTGCGGGGCCCCAACCCCTTTGTGCCTATGGCTCACCTTATGGTGGTGCAGAGGATACACGTCCTTATAACAAACCCAACAAAACCTAACCCCACCTAGGCATACAGAAAACATCCTTCCTCATTTCTTGTAGCGATACCAACACAAGCTTTACTCCTTGAAGAGGAAAGAATCATCAAAATTGACGTTGGAAGGTGACTCTGCCAAGGTGATCAATGCAATGAAAAATCCTTTGAGGAAATGTTCAATCAATTAGGAATTGTGCGGAAGATTGTAAACTTATATGTCAATTTTTCAATAAGATAGATTAAGACACGTGAATAGAAATAAAATAAAGTAGCTCATTTTATATCAGGAAATGGGTTAATCGTCGAGAAATCAATAGGTTGGGCCTCAAACCCACCTAATTGGTTAGTTAAGGCCCCCAAGGAAGACATGCATTATTGTAATTTTTAACATTTAATGAAAATCAGTGATAAAAATGCCCTTTATATATTTATACAGATATAGAGATAAACCACAAGAAAGTAAACAATGATAAGTAGTTCCCTTTACTAATTTACATTTGTGCATGTATTCAAATATAATTGGATATACCCTAAATGGAATTAATATTTAATATGAACCAGTACACTTGAATATGTAGTCACCGACTCTGAATCCGCTACAATAAGCTGAAATACATTTAACACGTTTTTTTCTCAAAATAAATGTATGCAAAAAATTTGAAAGTCCAACCAAAATTGGGCGAGTTAAAATTGTTATATATGTGTCACCCTGTTGACACTTGTTACATGTTAATGTATTTTAATTAACTATAGAGGATCTGAGTTGGGTATTCACCCCTATGGGCACCCCCAATCCAAAAATCCGGGTTTCCGGTTTGCAGTCCCACAGATGGAACCTTGGAAAATTGCGTTGTGATCGGTTCAAGCACTTAAGCGTACTGTATGGGAAAAAAATGGGTTTTTTGTCTTTTTGCGGGTTGGTTTTTTTTTTTTTTTAATTCATGCAGTACGCATAAGTGCTTGAGGTCATCAAATCCCCCAAAAATTAATGGAAATAGTTACATAACAATCATCTTAACGAATAAAAATAAGAAAAGGGTTACGTAACCGTCAGAGGTGCCTGTGGATAGAGACAGAATCCCAGCCGTCTATTCATTATGCCTTGGCGGGGCAACGACCCTTTTAGCGCCACGCTTGTTGCTTGCCCACCCCTTTCCGCTCGCCGTCTTAAATTTTTTCGAAGCAAATGTTCTGTGATAAAGATTCCTCTGTAATGAATATGGTGAATTATAAGCAGACATGTTTTGATTTTGGAGTTAAAAGAGTAAAAAAAAGTGTTCAGTTGAAACAAAAGTGGTCAATAAAAAGACATCAAATTCAAAACAAATCATGTGTCAATCAATGGAATGCCTTTAGAGGTCTGTCTCGAAACAAACAATCATTCTCCAATTTTTTTTCAGTGGTGCTTTCCACCTTATTTTTGAGTTGGCTTCTCTTGATAAGAACGGGCGGTATAAGCGAAAGCGCTTCAGATTGGAAGGTTAGAGAAGGAGTAATGGCGTCCATCAACCTTTCTTGCTCTGGAATGGCTCAATTCAGTTATCAGTAAGCTACTCTTTTCTTTCTTTTATTTCCTGTTTTGGGTTCTATTTGGAAAGTTTTTCTGTAGATTGCCTTGTTGTCTATTAACATTTTCATGGAAATCACCTTTTTTGAGCTATTTGGATGTGAAGTGCATCTGGGTTATGATGATATTTTTTTTATAGAACTTTTGAGGGTGGTTTTTCTCTCCTATTAGTAATTAATTTGAATTTTTTATGGGGAACAATACAGTTAAAGGATTTAATGCACAATTTCAGGTCTTCCCCACTGTATCTTGTTTAATTTTTGGTTGTGGATTGAAAAAATGTTTTGCTTACTTTGTTGGGTTTAAAGTTAATGGTTGGATTTTTTTTAATTTACTTTTACATAAGAGTATTTCCTGTCGGGGAAGTGACAATTGCAAAAATAGATAAAAGGCCCGCCGCGTTGTTGTCATGTTTTTGACCTTTTTATTTTATTTTAATCTCAACATATCGTGCTTCTTTCATGTCTGATGTTGGTCCAAATGTCAACAACTTTAATTTTCTTAAATTTTAGATTCAAATTAAATTACCAGGATCAAGGTATTTTTTTTTGGGTACATTACCAGGATCAAGGTTTAGATGTGCAAAAATGCTTCGTGAAGACAATTAGATTATTCTCATGTTGTTCATTTAGGAATCATGGCTACACTATCATTCAACCAAGTCCTAGACTCACTTAAATCTGAGACTCTGTGAGTTGCCGTACCGACTACTGTTGTACGAACCTATGTCAATTTCCCATAAAACTTGATAATCAACTTTAAAATAATCCCAGGAATTTGTTGAAAAACAGATCTCAAATGTGAACAATCTTGAGGAATAATAAGAATATACTTGAGGAATTAATCCTAAG
The DNA here is from genome assembly GCA_025762735.1 of Platanus orientalis. Taxonomy (NCBI): domain Eukaryota; kingdom Viridiplantae; phylum Streptophyta; class Magnoliopsida; order Proteales; family Platanaceae; genus Platanus; species Platanus orientalis. The sequence continues at coordinate 10,278,311 of JAOXJP010000012.1, read as the reverse complement.
AACTGTCAAAGGACAGAGATTCGAAACTTGTTCTTATAATCTTAAGAAGTTATCAGATAGAATTGAGAAATTAATACTAAGAATGACAAACTTAAGAAATGATTGCCAAAGGAGTGCCCAAATAAAAGATTAAATGAAACTCATCAATCAAGGCCATGAAAAACATAGTTTTCGTGAGCAGACGTCTATAGTGATATGAAGAAGGAAGAGCAAGGAAGAATGCAGTAAATTTTTTGCAGATCTCCGGTCAGCCATACTTGTTGGATTGCTTTCTACACACAGATGCTTTTCTTTGTTTATCTCTCTTAGCTGTCTGGTTCTCTTCTGGGCACTTGAGAGCTCATAGGACCCAGCTGATTTCTTTATATAAATAGGCCACACCTACTCATGTGTATGTGAATCATCACACACATTTCTAGGACATGGTTAGACAAATTATCTCTTAGTATGCATCAAGCTACCCTCACACACATTTCTTTTTTATTTTATTTATATGTGAGAGATCAGTAATTAACTGATCCTAGGGAACCTATGAGTAACCCCACTAGGCTTTGTCATGTACAACGAAGGCCAATGACACTCCAATGAGATGGAGTGCTCTGATTGAGGAGGAAGACCCTAAAGGACAAGGAAAATGTCAGAAAGGACGTGCATTGAGGTAATGGAAAAAATTTGAAGATTCACATTTTAACTGAAGATATGGCTATGCATAGAGTGTGGTGGGGGAGCTAGATTCATGTAGTCGACCCCAAGTACTTGGTACAAGGTAACTGATCGAGGGGGAAGAAAAAAGGTTGTTGGCACAAGGCTCAGATAATTATGATGATGATGATGATGATAATGCTATATGTTACTGCACATTGATAAAGTCATGAGTTCATCAAATATGGCCAGATATCAGAACCTTTCCAGCAAGTTCAGTCTTAAAGAAATTTAAAATATAATAAATCTTAAATACAATGTGTAGGAAACTGATGTAATCTTTCATCTTTAGACAGGTTGATACTTAAAATCTGAATCGCTAATGCCTTGATAATGCATGCTAAGGTTTATGATCATCTGATTATTATTATTTTTTTCTTCTTCTAATTCCTTACTCCCTTTTTGATTACACACAACTCTGCCTAAACAATAATGCTTTCTATAGACAGCACAAATACTTCAGTTGGTTCAACGGATTGCACTATATGAATCCATTTGGAGCAATTGTGAAAACTCCAGATTTGGGCCTGGTCCATCTGATTAGAAAATCATCCTCCAGTCTCAAGAGTAATGGTAGGGCAGGGGCTGCACTAATTTCTGGAGAAGGCAATCTTCTAAAAGGCAGTACCGTGGCCAGACGAAGTACTTCTATTGATGGGAAGAACAGTATTGAAATGCAAACTGATGCAACAGCATTTGATACAATTGCGGTAGAGATCACTCCTGCAAGTGATGATTTTTTTGTTGATAATGATGAACGTGATTTGGATCGTCCTACAGAAGGATTCTCTTCCATCCCAGTGGCCATTGAACACATCCGCCAAGGCAAGGTTTGTTGGGTCCTTATCTTGTTTATGTTATACCATCTGTTTGTTTTGTAGTTTAAGTCATTAATCACCTTGATTTAATCTTGCAGATGGTCATTGTTGTAGATGATGAAGACAGAGAAAATGAGGGAGATTTGATAATGGCAGCATCATTGGTAACACCTGAAGCAATGGCTTTTATTGTGAAGTATGGAACTGGAATCGTATGTGTAAGCATGAAAGGCGAAGACCTAGATAGGTTACAACTTCCTTTGATGGTAACACAGAAGGAGAATGACGAGAAACTTTGTACAGCATTCACAGTGTCAGTTGTATGTAGTTTGCTCCAGCTTGAATCAGTTGAAAGCAATTGTTTATTTTATTATATAGGTAACAATGAAATTTTATTAAAAAAGAAAGAAAGCGAGGTACAAGTACAACAACAAAGGCCCAAGCAAGGCCTGAAGCAACCTACAGACAGCTCTAGGGATCTCACTAGAAGTACAAATAGTTGAAAGCAATTGTTTATCCTATCATAAAGAAGCTAAAGCACTGATTACAAATTGGAATTATTTATTCATGACTTTCAATATAAGTTTAACTTGTCATCTGAAAAAACCCAGTTGTAATTAAACCATATCAACATTTCATCATTAGTAAGTGCATCTTCTATGGAAGTAATATGTTTGGGGAAAGGATATCACTTCAAACTTTTTTTTTTAATACTGAATAATTATTAGAAAATTAGAATTTTTTTATGGAGAATAATTGTCTGTGTTGACACAGGCCTATGTATGCGTGCCATTGATTGACAAATGATGTATTTTTGAATTTGGTGTCTCTTTTTTTACACCTGAACACTTTTTTGAACCCCAAGCACAACATGTGTCGGCTTATAATTCACCATAAACACTACAGACACTTTATCGTCACGGAACATTTTCTTCCTTTTTTTATTCAGGGCAGTGAACCAACTAGGGATTGTTGTTATTTAAGTTGTTTGTCAAGGAATTTTAGTTTTCTTAGAGATATTAACACAACGTTGTTGTTTTTGTTTATTTGGTATTAAAATTAAATTTTATTTATCCATTTTTCTTATTTAACTTAATTTAGTGAAGTGGTTTTATTCTCAGGTATCCGTAATGGAGTGACTAATGTTTTCCTTAAGCCTCAAGTATTTACCAATGGCAGCCTGCCAATTTCTTTACTCAATTTGGTGGCTGACTAGTTGGAATTTTATTTGTAAGCCAAAACATATGCAGTTATTCTTGGTAACTGGATTCTATTGATGATCTGGAACTAAAATGCATGTTTTCTTAGATAATATGATAGAAGAACAGTTGAATCAGTTGGTCTTTAGAAGTAAAGAACTGTCTTCTGCCTGCTCTGTGCTTTTGAAATTTTTGTCAACTCTTTTCTTTGGTCTTTACTATACTTTGCTTCTATAGGATGCAAAACATGGTACAAGCACTGGGGTATCAGCTCATGATAGGGCAACAACGATATTGGCTCTTGCCTCTAGTGATTCAAAACCTGAGGATTTCAACCGCCCAGGTCATATCTTTCCTTTGAAGTACAGGGAGGGGGGTGTTTTAAAAAGAGCTGGACATACAGAAGCTTCTGTTGATCTTGCTGTGTTGGCTGGCTTAGATCCTGTGGCAGTTTTATGTGAGATCGTGGATGATGATGGTTCCATGGCTCGATTACCAAAGCTTCAGCAATTTGCACAGAGAGAGAACTTGAGAATCGTATCAATTGCTGATTTAATCAGGTATATGATCATGCCATCCTTTAATTATTAATCTCCTGCCAAGTTATAAGGAGGTGTTAAGACGTCTTTCCATCATTTTACCTGAGAAATGTTGCTCATTTTTGTTGGTTATATTCTCATTTCATAAACCAAAATAGTTTCTTGCAAATTATATGCCATTAGTTTTATTGAGATGCTGCACACAAGTTGTTTTTAATGTTTTTGTCCAGAAGTAGCAAGTATATTAGCTTGCAATATTGGAATGTAATAAACGCCTAAACAGAGACACTGAAATGTAGTGTTTTGCTATTTGCAGAGGATTATGAAGAAAATAGAAAAATAAATAATACTCATTAACTAGGTAGGATATATGTTTTTTTATTGATAATACTTTTTTTTTTTTGTTTTTATAAGTAAGATAATTTATTGAAAAAAGCTGAGAAAGGGAACTACAAGGCCAAGGGCAGCATGAGAAATACCCTACACCAACAAAACCAAGGACACCCAAAGACAAATACAAAGAACCAGTTTAAGCCTTTACGGCTTAAATTCCAATCAATATCCACACCCTATATAGAATCCTGAGACTGCAATAAGCTGAAGAAAGCCAATTGTAAAGCTTAGACAGAACATCCTCCACACGCTTTGGATAAGACGCGGACAACCCTTCAAAAAATGCACTTGTTGTGTTCCTCCCATACACACCAACAAATAGCCAACAGGATCAATCTCCATATGTCCTTTCCCAGGGGACTCAGGGTTGAAAAAGAATGGCACAGCCTGCTCTCCAGCAAGATTTTCACTGACCCTAGAAGTGCCCACTTCACCTTGAATTGAGCCACCATATAGTCCCAAAGAGATGATGCAACCTGATAGTGGATGAATAGGTAGCTTGAATGGCCCTCCGCAGAATAGCACATGGAACACCGGATCAGGCCAGGCAAGCCCTATAGAAAGAAGGTTATCAATAGTAGGAGCCCTATTCCACCATAATAGTCAATGAAGAATGAGACCTTCGATTAAACCCGATTGTCCCAGATGAACTGATTGGGAAAAGGGGAGGACCCCCCGGAGATAGGGCCCAATATAAGGAGCTGACCGAGAAACCTTTGTCCTCATCCAACAACCATACTCTTTCATCCTCTGTTCTGCTGTAGAAAGACACTTGTGTTATTTCTTCATTTAATAACTAATACTTGCATTATATCTTACATTGGTAGATAAATTTTGCATTACAATGCATATATTGTAACTCTACAGTTTTAACTTGATTAACTTGAACCTCCCTTTTAAATTGACTGTAGCAATTACTGCTCATCTAATCTGGGTGGCATTTTATGGTTGATAGTTATCAAGAATTCCTTTCCTCTTGCAACATACCTATTGATGAGGACATCGGATCTAGGCATGAGTTCTAGGTCTACCAGAGGAGGAGTAGGAGGGATACGACCATGTTATGGTTCCATTAGATTCATTCTTTTATTTTATGTCACATGTAGTGAGGGTATTATAGTCATTAGACATTATTTAGGGGTATTTTTGTTATTAGTTGTAGTTGAGGGCTATTTTAGTCGTAAGAGTGGTAGAGATAGGTTGTTTTAGTCAATTTCTATTTTTGAAATAAACAACCTAGCCGTGGGACTCTATTTATAGAGTCCACGACCAGCCAAGGTGATTTATGCAATGCATATTAAAAAAAGTATTTCACAGCTTGGCTTCTCCTTCCTCTTGCTTTTGTCGCAGCTTGAAGAACACCAAAACCCTGAAATGGGTCTAGTCTCCACCTAATTTAACGCTACCGGTGGAGGTCACTCCTTTCCCCTTGGGTTAAAGGTCTTTATCCCCATATTCTTCATTTTTTTCTAACTCTTCAAATTTTTTTATTGCATATGGACCTAATTTGAAGAATTGTCTGAATTAGCATGTGAACTTGCAAGTAGGAATCTTGTTTACTTTCTTTTATTACTTTATTAGTTTTATTTCTATTTCCTGAGCACACACTCACTATCCTATATGCATGCTGCATCAGATTTGGTATCAGAGCCAGGTTTAGGGTATTAGTTACCCATAGGTTGCATTTAGGTGTAGTTTTTGCATAGTAGGTTAGTTTTTCATATTCTGACATAGTATTGCATGCTTTATTTTATTTATTTATTTTCCGCACTCATATTTTCTTTTAGATCATTCTAGGGAGTCTTTAGAGTCACCCATCCCATGCTCTTTGGTGTATGCCCCCTAGATCCGGACTAGATTATCACCGCAAGATGTCCCTAGAAGCAAGAACTAGCTCACAGCTCACTCAGGATCCAACCTTTAGGGACTTGGCAGAGAAGGTTGATAGATTAACCCTAGCTATGGAGGCTAACTTCAAGAACACCCTCGAGCAACTCTGTAAAGAGTTAGGTCCCCATTCGAGGAGAGGTTCTCAAAAGAGGAGAGGGAATCATACAGGACCTTACCTGGACCACCACTCAGGCCATGGATCCATAGGAGGTTATGGGCAAAGGACTCCTAGTCCTGAGCCTGAAGTTAGGAGGACCCCACCCAGGGGTAGATCTCCAATCCCGCCTAAGGGACCCCCTCACAGCCTCACCTCATGAGGAGATCCCTGAATTTGAGGATGATGACATGGATCCTCGGGGTTATAGGCAGCAGCGAGGCATGAAAGATCACAGAGGTCCGAGAGATCTCAAGGAAACAAACCTAAAAGCCATGCGGGTTGAGGTGTTCGCTTTTGATGGGTGCTTAGACCCCAAGAGCTTTTTGGATTGGGTCCGCGGGATGGACTAGTGGTCCAGTACTTTGACTGGTATGATATCTCCCCTCACAAGCAAGTCAAATTCGCTAAGATGAAGTTAGTTGGGTCAGCTCAGCTTTACTGGGATTCAGTGAAGCAGCAAATGTATTGGAGACAAGAGAGACCCATTGTTAGCTGGGCAAAGATGCACGAGATGCTCAAAGAGAAGTATGTACCATGTCATTACCACACTAGACTTCTCAAGTAGTATCATGTTATTCGCCAAGGATCATCTAGCGTCATGGATTACATCACGAGATTTGATGATGGTAGATTGAGATGTGGAGTCCGTAAGAGTCCAACAATGACCATCACTCGCTTCAAGATGGGGCTCCGACCTGAGATTCAAAAGGAGCGTATACCCTTCTACATCACCACCCTAAAGCAGATTTGCAGGATAACACAGGACATGGAGAGGTATGTGAGGCCTTTGGCTTCGCGATCTCAGGATCATAGACACCTGGATAGTAGATTCACATCAGGAGGCCAGCCACCCAGAGTTAGTCCTGAGCCTTCTAGGACTGGCCCGATGCTTAATCGAGAAAAAGATGAGGCCAAAGTTCATTCTTTGGGCAATACTGATAAATGCTACAAGTGTGGTGAGGTAGGCCATAATTCCAAGGTGTGCCCACGCAAAGAACTTGCTCTTTGTGCAGAGGACAATATTGAGGAGGTTCATGGAGATCAACAAGCATTTAATGATGAGACTAACATTGATGAGACTGTTGATCCTATGTAGATCCGATCCCGAGTGATGATGTTGGAGAGTAAGAGGATAGTTACCTAACTGTCATGAGACCTTCCTAATCTAGCTATCCCTCTTCCCCTTCACCCCTCTGGGTGGTGAGATGTGCTCTCACTTAGGTTGCTCCAGAGGAGGATTGACGGATGACCACTATCTTTTGTATATTTGCCAGATGTGGAGAGAAGAGTTGTAGAGTTATCATCGACAGTGGAAGCTGCATTAACGTGGTTTCTACTGAGAATGTGAAACGGCTCGAACTCACCACCATCCCACACCCTCAGAGCCCTACAGAGTGTCGTGGGTAGATTCATCTTCTATTCCAGTCACCCGTAGATGTCAGATGCCTATTGAGTTTGATTAGTACAAGGACAAGATATGGTGTGACGTCGTGCCTATGGATGCAGGGCATATGATCCTATGTAGACCTTGGCTCTTTGATTTGAACGTCACGTTGTATGGTAGATCCAACATGTGTGTGTTCGAATTCAAGGGCAAGAAAATCAAGCTCACTCCTCTTTCACCAAAAGCCCAGTCTGGAGGCAAGAGTCTGGTAAATAAAGGGAAAGATGTGAAGGGTTCTCAGACAAACCTTGAATATTCTTAGCCCTAAGGAGTTTGAGCAGGAGGTTTAAGGTGATGTACCAATGTTTGCATTAGTCGTTAGAGCAATGACTCCTATTCCTATTTCTGATCTCCCGACGGATGTGGAGCCTCTCATTAGAGAGTTTGGAGAGATGTTTCCTGAGGATTTCCCAGATGAGCTACCACAGATGCGTGATATTCGGCATGCCATTGATCGAGTTCCTAAAATAACTCTTCCCAATTTACCCCACTGTAGGATGAACCCTACAGAGCATGCCAAGCTGAAGCGACAAGTGGATGAACTGTTGAGAAAGGGTTTCATTAGGGAGAGTATGAGTCCGTGTGTCGTATGTGCACTACTCACGTTGAAGAAGGATGGTTCTTGGAGGATTTGTGTTGATAGTAAAGCCATCAACAAGATCACGGTACGGTATAGGTTTCCCATTCCTAGGCTTGACGACATGTTAGATATGATGGTGGGAGCTACTATTTTCTCCAAGATTGATCTTAAGAGTGGCTACCACTATATTAGAGTCAAACCAGGAGATGTGTGGAAAACCGCTTTCAAGACGAAGGATGGACTGTATGAGTGGTTTGTCATGCCCTCTGGACTTTTCAATGCTCTAAGTATTTTCATGAGGGTGATGACACAGGTATTGAGGCCCTACATAGGGAAGTTTGTAGTTGTATACTTTGATGACATTCTTATTTACAGCCCTAGTAGAGAGGTTCACCTGAGTCATTTGCAGAGTGTATGACTCCATAGAAAGAGCCTATACGCGAATCTTAAAAAGTGTGCTTTCATGACACCGAGAATTATCTTCTTAGGATTTGTTGTATCAGGTGAGGGAATGACCACGGATCGTGACAAGATCAAGTTTATTGTAAAATGGACTGAACCCACTAGCATTCATGAGGTTCGTAGTTTCCATGGCTTAGCTACATTCTACAAGCGATTCATTCGGGGCTTTAATTATATTATGACACCTATTACGAACTGCATCCGTAAAGGTGAATTCAAGTGGACCTAGGCAGCAACTAAGGCCTTTTAGGAGATCAAGTCGAGGATGATTGAGGCTCCTGTCATGTGACTTCCAGATTTTTCCAAAGTCTTCGAAGTTGTATGTGATGCATCTGAGGTTGGAATAGGAGGTGTTCTCACTCAGAAAGGACATCCAGTAACTTATTTTAGTGAGAAATTAAATGAAGCCAAATAAAAGTATTTCACCTATGACAAGGAATTCTATGCGGTGATCCAGTCCCTCAGGTATTGGCGACATTACCTGTTGCCGCAGAAGTTCATCCTATTTTTTGACTATGAGGCTTTAAGGTATCTAGGCTCTCAGAAGAAACTTAACTCATGACATGCCAAGTGGGTGGAGTATCTTCAGGAGTATACATTTGTCATTAAACACAAAGCTAACTCAAAGAACAATATCACAAATGCATTAAGCAGAAAGGTCTATATCTTGCATACGATGAGCATACAGGTTACCGGATTCGATAAACTCAGAGAGGATTATGAGTCGTGTCTGGACTTTGGTACCATCTTCCACTCCTTACAGGGCGATCAACCAATGAGGAGCAAAGAGTTTATGATTTAGAATGGGTATCTCTTTCGAGGTACACGATTATGTCTTCCTCGCACCTCTGTGAGGGACTTTCTGATCTAAGAGATGCATGCAGGTGGTGTGGCTGGTCCCTTCGATCGAGACAAGATCATTGCTTTAGTTGAAGACCGTTTCTACTGGCCTAGTTTGAAATGGGATGTGGTGAAAGTGATTAAACAATATCGTACTTATCAATTGGCGAAGCAGAGAAAACAGGGTCTAGGTCTGTATTCCCCTTTGCTAGTTCCTCATAGTCCATTACAGGATGTGAACATAGACTTCATGTTAAGCCTTTTTCTTTCCTCGAGACAACATGATTCTGTGATGGTTGTAGTGGATCATTTTTCCAAGATAGTCCACTTCATACCATGTGCCAAGACTTCGGATGCCTCCAAGGTCGCTCGTTTATTCTTTGATGAGGTAGTCTAGGTCTGTATTTCCCTTTGCTAGTTCCTCACAGTCCATGGCAAGATGTGAACATGGACTTCATGTTAGGCCTTTTTCTTTCCCTGAGGCAGCATGATTCTGTGATGGTTGCAGTGGATCATTTTTCCAAGATGGTTCACTTCATACCATGTGCCAAGACTTCGGATGCCTCCAAGGTCGCTTGTTTATTCTTTGATGAGGTAGTCTGTTTACATGGGGTGCCCAAGTCCATAGTGTCTAACCATGATGTCAGATTTGTCAGTTATTTCTGGAAGACATTGTGGAAGATGATGGGTACCAAGCTAAAGTTCTCTACTCACCATCCTCGAATAGATTGGCATACTGAGGTGGTGAATAGGAGTCTAGGGACATTACTTCGTTGTCTGGTCGGTGAAAATTTTAGGTATGGAATACAGTTTTGTCTACTGCCGAGTTTGCATATAATAATTCGGTCAATGGGACAACTGGCATGAGTTCATTTGAGATAGACACAGGTTATAAACCCAGGGCTCTTATAGACCTTATTCTTATGTCTGCATCCCAGCGTCTATTTGAGTCTACATATGCATTTGCATCACATTATACCAGATCAGGCATAGAATTGCTATGAGTAATGAAAAATATAAACAGTCGGCTGATTTGCATCATTCACATCATGAGTTTTAGGTCGATGATTTAGTCATGGTTCATTTCCGCTTTGAGCGATACCCAGTTGGGGTCATGCGGAAATTGCATACGAGGAGTTTGGGACCTTACAAAGTTCTAAACAAGATTGGACCTAATGCATATGTTTTGGATATTCCGATTGATTTAGGGATCAACTCTACCTTTAATATAGAGGATCTTGTACCTTACCATGGTCATTCTACACTGGGCTTTGAGTCTTTTGCAGACCCACAAACATTAAACTCTCAGCCTCCTCAGCCTATGTCAGCATTGCCACCAGTCACTACTTGTAGGGAGGAGATTAAAGCTATTTTGGAGGACCTGATTGTTTCTGCTGGACGAGGAGGTTATCAGAGGTACCTCGTTAAGTGGAAAGACCAACCGGATATTGACAGTACATGGCTGACTGAGAGCAAGTTGCAGCATTTTGATCTTGACATTTTGGAGCAATATCGTAGCCGTTTAGCGTCAGAGGTGACTTTTTCGCAAGAGGGGCGAGTTGATGAGGACATCGGGTCTAGGTGTGAGTTCCAGGTCTACCAGAGGAGGTGCATGAGGGATACGGCCATGCTATGGTTCCATTAGGGTCATTCTTTTATGTTATATATAGTGAGGGTATTACAGTCATTAGACATTATTTAGGGGTATTTGTTATTAGTTGTAGTTGAGGGCTGTTTTAGTCATAAGAGTGGTAGAGGTTGTTTTAGCCAGTTTCTATTTTTGTGGGACTATTTATAGAGCCCATGACCAGCGAAGGTGATTTATGTAATGAATATTAAAAAAAGTGTTTCACGGCTTGGCTTCTCCTTTCTCTTGCTTTTGTCGCAGGTTGAAGAACACTAAAACCCTGTAATAGGTCTAGGCTCCACCTAGTTTAACACTAGTGGTGGCATGGTTCAAAAACTCGGATCGGCGGAACAGATCATCCAAGTTTAAAACTGATCCAGATCTTTCGGATCATATCGGCGATCCACAAGTGTGGTCCGAACCCGATCCAAAGTCAAAAAAATCTAAAAAAATTCGTAAAAATCCATAAAATTCTTACAATGTTTTTCATGAAAAGTTTGACTAAAAAAACTTAATTTTGGCTATGTTAGGTGCATCATACATGAATAAACACAATTACAAGTATGTATATTGTATAAAGATCAAGATTGTATATTTCATAAGGAAACATCCAATATGCTTACTTCTAGTGCATCAAAATCAAAACATACAAAATAACAAACAAATAATGATGAAAAATATAAACGTACCTAGCATGGTATTACCACTTCCACCGTAAACATCGCGGTGGATCAGAAACATAATCGCCACTAGAATATTGTCGATACTCATGAATGTATGGAGATGGCATTGCACGTGGCTCATTAAGATTGAAGTGAAAGCTCATAAATTCTCAAAAATTGCATTCTTGATCAGGCTGAGGCTCATCCCATCCTATAGGTGGAGGAAGAGGAACTGACACATAATGATGCTGACAACGTCGATGGCTACAACTTCCTTTAGAATTTGTCTTTGACTCTGTAGCTCTAGGGCTAAACAGTACAGATGAATTTGATGATGGAACAATGACTGGATATGGTGGTTGTATATGAGGAATAGGGGCACCATACTCTCCAAATCCAAATTGCATCTGTGGTGGATTAGATTCGCTAGAGCTCGACTCGTCAACATTCCCTCTAAACTGCATCTAGGGAAAAAAATAGTATATGGTTGTGGTACATAAGATTGGCTCGAGTCGCCAACATTGTCTTCCAACTGCATTGGTGGTAGAAAAAAAATAATAAACTATGGTTGATAAGACTGGCTACTAGAGCTGGACTTGCCAATATGCTCACGACCAAACTGCATCGGTAGTGGAAAGAAATTTATATGTGGTCGTGCTCGTGGATGATCCTGGCTAGTGGAGCTCGACTCGTCAGCATACCTCAACTGATCATAGGACTGAAGGTGTCTGCCATCATGTGAGAATGATTCAATACCACTCATATCCATGTAACGCAGTCGTACCTCCACATCATCAATGTATCCATGTCCACATCGTTGTCGCCTACTATAAGTAGAACCACCGGATCGCTAATGCTGAGCCGGTGGAGATCGAATTTCATGATTAGTGTCCTCTGTAGATATAAACCTAGAATCATACTTTGTAAATCCACACGAAATCAAAGATCCACCAGCAACACTTGGATCACCAGCACCACCGCAAACACCATAACCACCAACAACATCACCATCACCACCACCAGTAGATCTAGTCTCTTTAATAGCAGTCCCCCCTATAGTACCATTACCGCTCACACCTGCTGCATCATCTTTAATCGCACCCTCGCTTGCATAAACATCATGTGTATAGAATATGGCATGGGTCTCTGCATATAGGTCATCATCATCATCATCAT
>JAOXJP010000012.1:10243910-10265722 GCA_025762735.1 Platanus orientalis | reverse complement strand
CTTAAGGAGGAGTATTGATGTATATGGGGGTACAACATAAAAGGGTATACTTGTACTTGGATATATGATGGCATACTTGTAAATATACCCCTCTTGTATTGTAATCTCCTTTCGAATAAAAGTATCATACGCATGAGAGGAGAGTAATACTCTAACAATTTACCCTCTTCTCTTTCTTTCTTCACCTACAAACCCTAGCACATATCTACATAAATCCACTCTAGGTTCTTGCATTTGTTGCCGCCTAGACAAATAAGCAAGATCCTTCGTTTGGCTTGCCTACGCATTTAAAAAACACTGAATACAATGTACATACAAAGGGCAAACTCAAATCATCCTAATGACATTGCAGCAAAAATTATAAGAAACGGAAATGAATTAAAGCAACTGATTAGGCCCAATCTCACAAATGCACACAAGTCTCAACAAATTAAGTAATAAGTGTGGATCATCTCTGAACTAGTAGGCCATTGCACATGCCAAACATAATACATATATACCTGCTTAAACTTACCAGGAGTGTACAAGCAAGACCAGTGGCCAAGCACGTCACGAAACCATATAATCTCTGATCAGATGAAAAGAAAAAAGAGAAGGAGAAAAAATCAGTTCAAGAATCTTTAAAAATAGTAATAATAATTAAGAAAATTTGTTAATTTATAGCATTCCTAAAAGAGGATATGGTCAAGACTATGAGAAAATTTTGAACAAACCCATATAAAATATTACAAAGTTCTCTAAGTGTCCAACAATATTGCAAAACAAAAAGGAATGTCAGACCAATTTAAGGAGCTTCTTTTTCAACTATGAATGTTAACAAGTTTTATATACAAAAAGACAAAATAAGTTCAATAGAAAACCCTCAGATTTTAAGTAATAAAATTCTGCAACCACAGAAAATGTTATCTCCACTGGAGAGTTCTATAATTGCAATCTTTAAAGATTCCAAGCATGAGACAATGCATCTTTGAGTAGATGATAAAAATAGCAAGAATGATGATGACGATTACACAATGGTGGGGTTAGGTGGTATTGATGTTGATGACAGTGACTAGGACAACAATCAGGATAGCAACATAACAATTGTGATTAATATAATGACAGTCATGGCAATGCTGATTTGGTGGTTATAACAAGGATAACTGGAGGTACGATGACTGGTAATAACTAAATAACCAATAAATATGGTGACGATGGTATGGCAGACCCACCCCATCTACACTAAAGGCTTATTGCCCCATGATACAATGGAACCACAACGTAGGTTTTTCATTCATGGTATTGCAATATTTGGAGTACTAATCACACGACACAGAAGTATAATATAATTGAAGTTGTAATTTTACATTCTAAGCTAAATGACAAAGGCAATAAAATAAAGCTGCAAAAAAATTATAGATCCTAAAGGTTTAAAATTGAAACTTTATAGATTAACTTACATTAAACTGCAAAAATTATAGATCCCAAAGGTTTAAAATTGAAACTTCATAGATTATCTTATGTTAAACTGCAAAAATTATAGATCCAAAGGTTTAAACTTTATAGATTATCTTACATCCAAATGCAACTAAAGAAAAAGACAAGGAAGATAAATGCCGATTCCTATATACAATGCTTGTCTGGTAAATGGTTCCTCTATTCTGGTACATTGCAGTAGACCCCATGATCTCATAGTTTTCATGCAGAGTGTCAATCCATTAAGCTAGGGACTTGAACCTATTGTCTGCTCACACCTTCTTCAGCTAATGAACCTACATCCCCATTGCAGTTCTAAGCATATATACGCACCTCACATTGAAAACAACTCTAAGATCCTGATGGAAAGCAGCTTCAAAAATCTCTGAAATCAAGACTTCAGATTTGGCTTGGTTGAATGTGACAAGGTAAAGAATACAGACCCACAAGCTAAAGAATTGCCATACCAACCTCTACATACATGAAGTATTACAATAATGATGTGCTCTCACATATACATATATTCCTACACTCCCTTCAAGCTAAAGAATACACATCCAACATTCCCAACTTACCAACAATGGAAGTGAATATTGATGCAGCATGCATATAGGCTAGTGGGTGTGTGCTACGAGAAAGGAATAAAATTAGTAAGAGTAATGAATAAACATAAACACAATTCCTACTCGCAAGTCCACATGCTAATTCAAGTGATTCTTTATATTAAGTTCATTAAGCATGATTGGAGTTAAGGCCTACAAAGTAATAAACAAAATCAAATCTAAATAATATGAGAGGTATTTCAACTAAGGGAATATAGAATTGCTATGTTGCTGTCCAGAATTTTTGGTGGTGTCAAAGGGTACTAAAAGTGATTAAAACTTGAAATTAAAGTGGAAACTAACAAATAGATGTGACATGTATTGAGAATGACTTAAAAGAAGGGTGGGGAATGAATAGGACTTAAGTTATGGGCTGAAAACATAACAGTTATACTCAGAGATTAATTTATCAGCCATTAAGCCCATACCACCACAACCCAACAGTACCACTTTTAGGATTCAACAAAGAATTCACTAGAGAAGAGATAGCACCTGTTATATGCACAAATCACCCTCAAACAGTCTTCTGTAGTTGCAGTCCTTGAAACAAATCAATTAGGGAAACCAAAGCAGGTTAATAGAAGGAGCCGCCAAATCTGATGCTTGAGCAAAAGGTGCCGCCAGCTGATATACCCTGTGGGGTATTTTTTTTTTTTATTTGAAAATTTCAGAAGTGGGTCCCCCACACCAGTGTCGACCAAGAGGGTAGAAAAGAATGGTAAAAGCCTCTTTTAAAAAAAACTGACTCTTAGAATTTAATAACCATTCTCGTAGGATGTCTTCAGCACACATGAATAACGCCTCCTTCGAATTCAGAAGAGTATAACTTGGATTTGAATGCAGCTTTTTCCAGTCTTCCACTCCCTTTAGGATCGTCCAAGGGATAGTATAATCCTGTGTGAGTAGCTCTGGCTAAGACCCCTAGGTGAAGGAGCAGAAGAGGATCTCCAAAATTCTATTCCAGTCCATGATTACCGCCTGGTATTGATGCTCAGCAACTCTGCAGCAATCATGTGATGAGTTTGGGGCAGGCTTTCTGTGGTTGAGGATCTTTTAAGGGTTAGAAACAACCCTATAAAATCCCTTAATCAAACTCCTAAAGAATAGGAGTGAGAAAGCCAATCTCTTGGAAACACTTTTCTGCCTTGTTTCATGCTTCCTGCACAAGTCGTGGGATATATCTCAATCTGGTGGTACTTTGTGGAATGGGTCCCACCACTCTCAATGTCGTATGGAGGTGTACAACACCTTATGAAGCTCCAACCTGTCGAAGTCCTAACTGATTAGGAGTAGTTATGAATCTCCCGAAATCTGTCTGCAACAGATTTCACGCCTATCCCTGAATTAGGCAGCCTTAACTTCTCCAAAATTGACTCCTACAATTAAGGGCAAGCCTGTGTTGAATCGTACAGCTGTGGGTAAGCTCCAGAAGATGTTAGAACCACCAAAAATCCCAAAACACAGGTCTATTAATCAATCCCTTACAAAATTCTCAATTCAGTAGCAATAAATTTGAAGAAAATTAGAAAATAATGAAAGAAAAGAGAAGGAAGAAAGTGAGAGAAGACCTTTGACCAAGGGGAAGAAGTAGCCTCCACTATTATTGTTAAACTAGGGATTTCCCTAAACTCATTACAGGGTTTTGTTTGATCTTCAACCTAAGACAAGAGGAAGAAGAAGCTGAAAACATGAAACCAAGTTTCTTTATTCATTGCATCATAAAGAGAGAGCTGGTCGTGGGTTGCTCTTATAGAGTCTCATGACTAGGTTTGCAATAAGAAATCCCTCACTCTATTAACTCTTTTCTAAATTACCCATAAACTACAAACAATAACAAAAAATACCTTATATAATGCCTACAGACCAAAATACCCTCAAAATTCTGCGCCCCCCTTTACATGAGACACAATGACACAAAAAAAATAAAAATAAAGAAATAAAACTGGGACAAGGCCCAATCATCATCTCAGTCATGATATGTCCGCATCAAATATTCTGTGTAACCCTTTGGTGAAGACGTCTACAAGCTGATCCTCAATCTTCACAAATGGCACACAAATAATGGCGGACTTCATATAATCTTTAATGAACTGACGATCTACCTCCATGTGCTTGGTTCGATCATGCTAGACCGGACTGTGAGCTATACTAATCACTACCTTATTATCACAATATAGGCTCATCAGTACAAGAACGGGGAAACCAAATTCAACTAGAAGCATCCGTACACATATCAACTCGCAAACCCCATGTGCCAAGATCGGAACTCCACCTTTGCACTTAACCTAGTCACAAATGACTTTTTTACTCCTCCATGTAACTAGATTCACTCTTACAAAAGGGTAATAACCAGATGTAGATTGACAATCCTTAATAAAACCGGCCCAATCAACATTTGTGTATGCCTCCACAAATAGATGACCTCTTCCTGCAACAAGAAGCCTTTCCTTGGGTTGTCCTTAAGATATCTAAGATTCCTATACATAGCCTCTGAATGAGATCTCATGGGAACATGCATAAATTGGCAGACGGCACTGACAGCGTAGGTAAAGTCCGGTCTAGTAACAAAAAGTATACGAGACGGCCCACCAATCTCTAATATCTCCTTTCATTAGGAAAGTATCTCATCTTCCTTTAGTTTGTAATATGGATCAATGATGTGGACAATCTTAAGAGGCTCTTGTATGTTCTTCCACACCAAAGAACAAGGTTAAAGACTTGTGTAATGTGTGCGTTGTTTAGGGTACTTTAGGGGCTGAGGTACACTTGTAATAAATAAGGCCTTGAGTGCCCTGGGTGTTTAGGGGGTTTTATTGCATAAAGGTATTTTTGTAATAAGGAAAAATTGTCAAGGGTAGTTTTGGGATTTCAAGGGCCAGTCGACAGCTAGTGTTTCTTGTCTTTATTTGGGTTTCAAAGTCAACATGTGGGAACTACAATAAGGCTGGTCAACAACCCCACTTAGAGTAGGTATTTTAGTATTTTTTAGTTTTAGGAAAGTTTTAGATAGTAAATACTTCAATTATTTAGGACTTCCTATTTTAGGTAATTTCTTATTTTTGCGTTTTAAGCCTATTTAAGAGGCATGATCAATTGTAATATGTACACATGGATTATTGAATTTGAATTTGGGTTTCGTTCCCTTTCTCCCATGGTTGTAGCCGTGTGGATCATTAAGGGGGCATCTTAGTCTTCTTCTCCCTTCTTCTTATTCTTCTCCTTGCTTCTTCTCTCATCTATTCTTCTTTCTCTTTAATCTCTTTGTTTCTTCTTGCTACTCATATCCTCTTCCTTCTATCTACACTACCAATTGTTGGATCATCACTAGAGCTTGATGTGACCTGAAGTCTCCAAGATAGATGTTGTTCTTACGAGAAAAAAAAAAGGTGATGTTGTACCTACTGAAATCTGCAGGCAAGTTCTACCATTGGCTCGATATTCAGCTTATACTTTCTTCTCCAATCGCCCTCCCCTTAAACAGATAATCTAAATTCGTTTTGTAGAGTTTTTCTTACTCATCTCCTGCCTAGTTAATCCCCTACATTTCATTTGATTATCCTTAATTTCTGCTAGGTTTTCTATTGTTTAAACTTAACCCTCAAAGCTGATTTCTGATATATCAGATTACCTACATCTTAAAATCACCCCATCAAAAGGGATCTTTTTTATTCTTTTTAATTAGGGTTTTCTCTTCTTCATATGCCCCTGCTAATCATCTACATTCCTTTCAATTCTATGGCTGTTTTGTTAAATTTCGAATACATTCTCTCTAGTTCTTTAAGTTCTTGGTTGAATCTCGACAGCGGCAAATTTCTTATTTAAATTTATATAGCTCCCCTTATCGGATAGACCTGAAATTTTGAGTACAAAACACTTTTATATCCATGTACTAGCCTGTAAAATCTCATACCCTTCTGACATCATGTCAGGGGTACTTTGGTCATTTCACCTCTGCTGCCCTGATTTCCAGAATCTGCACCAGCAAGGTTCTCATTCTACTCTTTCCTTCAATTTCTTGGTTTGAATCTTGATCCCTTTCCTAACTTTTCCCTAATTTTCTTTTGAGTTTGAAAATATTTGGGTGACCCTAATGCCTGCTCTTGGATTCTTTATTCTGTCTTCGCTTTCGTACCTTTATTTGGGACTATAGTAACAGGATCCTATATCCCTAGACTGTCCTATATAACTTTAGTATCAGAGCTTATCATCCTGCATCAATCAGTATGAATTTCATAAGGCTTACACCTTGTCAATCCTGTCTCTTGCAGAAGATCAAGAACACACTTCCATTGTAAAATAAAGATCCCTTTCTTAGAACTAATTACCCCAATTTTAAGAGCGTACTTCAACTGCCCCAAATCCTTGATTTCAATGATGCAGCAGCTCTACATTTGATGGACGGGAGGTACCCCCAATCGGAGGCCTAAGCCCAAATTCAAGATGTCTCCTCTCCTGTTTGTGATCCTTCTCCTGCAGGTCCTATTCTACAATCTATGTCTATAGGAATGATAACGCCTGAAGGAAGGGGGGGATGAGGATATGGAGTTAGTGATGGAAGGATGTGGGGGTGATAAAGAATGTGGTTGTGTGAAGGGCAAAGAAGTGGATGGAATGATAGACAAATTGAGTTTCACAGCTTGTGACAAAAATGATAATTCCGTCAAATTATCAGAATACAGTTTGTGACAAAAATGATAATTCTGTCAAATTATCAGAATACTTGTCTGATTCAGGGTGTAAGGCTAAATTTCAAAAACCCCAAGAAGGGTTAGGGAGTTAAAAAGAAAAATGGCATGGGATATGAATGATGGGGTATTGGGGTGTCGGATGAGAAGAGTAAAAGATCGGAAAGGGGCAATATGTCAAAAGTTAAGTAATGAAGATTCTTTCCAGGAATGTCAGGGAGCTGGGTGGGTTTCAAAAGAGAAGAATGGTTCGTGCATGCATCGAAAAGTGTAGTCCAGATATTGTTGTTTTTCACAAGACTAAAAAAGAGGAAATTTTGAACAGATTGAGAAGATGGACAGTGGGTAGGGATTTGCAGGATTGGTGTACTATTCCATCTATAGGGGCAGCTGGGGGTGTTCTTTGTGCGTGGAACCCAGGGACCATGTGCAAAATGGAGATGATTGGAAACTTTTTAATTCCCCTTATCCTTAAAGATTTGAGTTTGGGCGTCACTTGGATGTTTACAAGGGTGTACGGGCCGGCTTCTACTTCAAATAGATCTGAGTTTTTGGCAGTGTTGCATAGTTTGAAGGAAAGATGGGAGGGCCCTTGGGTTATTGGGGTGATTTTAATGTCATCAGGTTTATTCGTGAGAAAAATTCTAAAGGAAGAATTACAAGGAGTATGAGGGAATTTGATTCCTTTGTGAGACATGGAGGATTGCGAGATAGTCCATTGGTTAATGCGAGATTCACATGGACTAATGGTCGGGAGAATCCTACTCTAAGCCAATTAGATTCTTGGTCTCAAGGGATTGGAGGACTATTAACCCCCTTTACTATCAGGAAACCTATCCAAAGCTTACTTCAGACCATTGGTCAATAATGCTAGGAGGAGTTTTGGTCCTAAACCTTTCAGGTTTTAGAATACGTGGACCACTCACCCATCTTTCAAGGAATCAGTGGAGTCTTGGTGGAGTGAATGTGCTGTTGAAGGGTGGGAAGGCTTTTGTTTATGCAGAGAGTCAGAAACGTCACCATGTGAAGATTAAGCTTAAAGAGTGGAATAGAACAACCTTTGGAAAGGTTCATGAGAACAAGAATAAATATTGGGGTGAATTCCAGGACATTGATTTTAGAATTGAGGAGGAAGAGAGGTCTAGTGAGGTGGTGGAGAGAAGAAATGAGATGTTGGCTAAGATGGAAAGGTTGTTAAAGGCAGAGGAAATGTTTTAGCACCAGAAGGAAAAATGCAATTGGTTGAAAAAAGGGGATGGGAACACGAAGTTCTTCCACAAGTGGCTAATGACAGGAAAAGAAAGAATTTGATTCCTATCTTGGGGGTGCAAGGGGAAGGAAGCGGATAACTTTGAAGATATTGTTGGGGAAGCAATTAACTTTTTTAAGAATTTGTATTCTAAGGAGAATGCAAGAAGACCTTTCATTGAGCATCTGTTTGAGTCTCAGTTGCCTACGGAAATGGTGGATGCTTTGGAAAGGCCTTTCAATGTAAAAGAATTAAAGGATGCCATATTTGCAATGGACAAAGCGAAAGCTCCAAGGCCGGATGGTTTCACTATGCTCTTTTTCCAAGAGTGTTGGGATATCATTAAGGAGGATATGATGAGGGTGGTTAGGTAATTTCATGCTACGGGAGAATTAATGTAACCCATACCTAAGTTTGGAAAGTTTAGAAACCTGAACCTGACACCATGTGTCCATTTGTGAAACCATAATGTGGATGAGCTTGAGGACTAGCCTCAAGGCTTGTGAGACCCAAAATAGGGGCTAAAGACCCAAGGTGAAAAGCACAAGGAAAACCCAAAAATTAGAAAACTGGACTGGGGGAGCCGAGGGCGAGCACTCGCAAGGGTGCACCTCAAGCGCTCATGGCGCCGAGAGAGCAGTCGCGATCCCTATGATGCGGTAGCATTAACTTGGCTTGAGAAAGTCCAACTATTATGGAAGCCTAAAACCAAGAATATGGAGCTAAAGAGGAGAACCTAAGTACTGTCCACAAGTTCTTTTAATTAATTTTCTATTTTCAAGGGTAGTTTAGTAATTTCCTATGCTACAAGGCCATTAGAGCCAATTAAAAGTTGGTAGGGTAACTTAAGAATGTTTTTCCTTTATTTTTTTGCAATTCTTTCAAGTCTTTTATGGGCTTTTATGGTCTGGCCATTTACATATAGGGGAGGGGTATTTTGGTCATTTTTGTGAAAAGGCTTATAAAAAGCCACCTAAACCTACATGTACGATTAGATTGGAATAGATAGATTTTTTAAGTTTGTGCAGCTCATGGAGTGCCTCTCTCTTACATCACTCACAGTTAATAGGTGAGATTTCATCTCTTCTCTCTTTTATTTCTTCTTTCTTTCTTCTCCTCCTTCCCCAATCGTGCAACCCCTTCCAACCTTTTATTTTCTTCTAAAAATCCTTCTTCTCTATAATGCTGCCCCATTACTTTTTCATTAACTTTTCTTATCTCATCAATCTTTTCTTCCTTTCTTCCACAATTTCTTGACTTTTCTAGGTGAAGAATTTTTAGAAGTCACCAAAATTCAGATTTCTCTCAAACTACCCATTCAAACCTAAAATCCTTTTAAACCTAGCATCCTTAAACCTATCCCTATCATCCCATACAAAGAACCCTAATCTTTATCCACAAAACCTTCACATTCTTTAAGAAATCACCTTTCTTGAACCCTAAACCTAACCCCTTAAAACCGTACACCCACAACCCCTTTCTTTTTAAATTTTAAAATATATATATATATATATATATAGTAGTGTACCCCTGGTGTCCCCTCATTGTGTGCTTCGAATTTTGAAAACCTATCATTCTTGATTTTGGAGGTTTTTTTTTTTCTTGATTCCAAACATTAGTTAATCATTATTTGATCATCCCTCTTAAATAACGCTTATTCTTTATATGTTTCTTGAATTTAATATTATTTTCAGCACTTTAAATTCAAGAATCGTTCTTTATTGATCTTTATTGTTACTTTTAGGCTTTTGAATCTGTTTTCTAATTGTATGAGCTCTTTCCTTTGAATCCTACATCACCCTACACTATGGATTTTGTGTTTTTGCTCAGAGGGAGCACTCGCATGACCACGCGAGTGGTCGCGAGATGATCCCCCAAGCGATCATGGGTAGAGGGACCCTGAGCGCTCGCGGTGCATGCCGAGCACTTGTGGCTAGCTAGAATCTACCTCAGAGTCGAGCTAACACATGATTTTGCCCTATTTCGTGGGGGACTCACATGAGTCGACTTTAAACCCCATATATTTGCCTCTTTTAGGGTTAAAATGACATAAGAGAAGGACTTTTGGGGAGAGAATGAGAAGCTTTGGGAAAACTTGGGAGAAAAGAGAGAATTTTCTTCTCCACAAGTAATGCGTACATCCAAGCTAAAGTGAGGCCCATGTGATATGTGGGTGGGACCCACCAGTGTGATTCTTGTGGCAGCCAGGTAGGAGACATATGGAGCATCTTGAAGTTGATTTAATTAGTATTTTATTGGATTTTATGTTAGAATTATCTTTAGCCTGATCTTTTATTTATATTTGAGTTTACTCTAGAGTCCTTATGTAATTAATAGTCATTAAATCATAGTTGTACTCCCATTTTTTTCTTTAGGCCATATTTTGAAAAGTCAAAACTTACCTGTATGGGATATTTTTGTGTCATTCGAAAGGTTATTCAGTTACCTATCCAACGAAACCAAGATCTTGAGAATCTAATGTGATTTGGGAAAGTTATGGCCAAAATATAGCAGGGTATCACTTAATTACGAGATTTTATTAATTTAGAAGTTTTATTTTTAGGAAGTCTAATTAAAGTGGGATTTGGAAAGATTGGCATGTAAAGTCTATATATATGCTTGTAACCCTTATTAAAGAAATTGATGAATAAAGAATTTTCTTGTTTTCTAATTCTTACCTATTGTGTTCTTCCTTTATAAAGTCTAAAAACCAAGAGTGGTTTTCTCCAAAGGTGGATTCCTTGGGTTTATTCAAGCTTGGTGGAGGCCAAGATCACCTGTTTTGGGTTTGGAAAAGTTTCAAATCAGGTTTTTATCTTCTTTTTTTTCTCTTTTCTTGTTTCAGTTACATCACTATGGGTTTTATTGATATTCTTGGTTATTATTCTACATCAACTTTAGTATCATCTCTATTATGTTGCATCATGTGCAACAGATGAATGGGATAGCAGTAGCAGGAAAGAATGAGGGAAATAAAAGAGGTAGCAAGTAGGAGCAAAGATGAAGAAGAAGAAGATTAGATAGAGGGGAAGAAAAGAAGAATATAGGAAGAGGAAGAAGATAAAAGAACTAAGGAAGGCCCTAGCATTCGACAAGGCTTACCACCCATGGGAAGGGGGGGAAATAGAAGGGATAAACCGAAACAAACCAAACTCAATTCAATAATTCATTATGTCTCCTTTATTACAAAACATACAGCCCTTTATATAGGCTCAAAACACTAAGAAAATAGCAAGAACTAAAATAGAAAGTCCTAAATAAACTAAACTACTTGCTACCCAAGAGTTTTCAAATACTTAAACTACTAAAACCTAAGACAAAACCCCTAAATTCCCTCCCAAATAGGAGCTGTCGACCAGCAGGACCCCACATGTTGACTTTGAGGCCACTAAAAGACAACTTTTCCTAGCTGACGACCACCCTAGAAAAACTAATACTACCCTTGGCTTTTCAGCCTTATTACAAGCATACCCTTACAACTAAAACCCTCAAATAACCCATGGCACTATTGTTCTTATTAAATGAATACCCAATCCCTAAAACACTCTAAATAACCCACACATGACACAATACTTGAACATTATCCTCTTGTGTGGTGGCACATATAAGAGCCCCTTCACAATGTCCACGTCATGATTTATAAGGATGAGAAAAGGACAGTTTTTTCTCCAATTATATAAGAAGCTCTATTCTTTGGAAGGTGGCCAATGCCCTGCTTTTAGTAAATGTTGAATGAGAGAAACAAAAAAAAAACTGGCTAGAAAGTCAGTTTAAGGAGGAAGTGCTTCTCCAATTATGGCCTCAAAAGGGGATAAAGCTTCTGGATTAAATATTTAATCCAAGCTTTTAATAAAGCATGTTTGCATGTTATAAAAGATGATATTATGAGAGTGTTTGCGGAGTTCCATAAAAGGGGAATTTGAGACAAAGGTTCTAATAGACCTATCAGTCTTACCTCATGTATGTATAAGACTATTGCTATCATACTCTCCCCTTAAGTGGTGGGGAGTAGTGGTGGGAGCTTATCAAAGTGCATTTATAAAGGGCCGTCATATTGTTATAGAGAGTTGTTTGCATAGGGAATCTTGGGATTCATGATATATATAGCCCTGTTTCACAGGATTTTGAGAGGTGAGAGGTCTTTGGGTTTTGAGATAGATTTTGTTCTGGGGTTTTGAGAGAACTCTTTTTACTTGTAATCTTCATTATAGTGGAAGCTTTTGATTGTCTTCGTCTGTGGATGTAGGCAATCTTGTTGGACCACATAAAATATTATGTTTTGTGTGATTTTTTTTTGCATTTCTGTTTTCTTGTTTCGTTTCATGTTGCCACTGATCCAAATCCGATCTTTGTAAAAAAGGTAAAGACGACCAAAACAAGATAATAAAAACAAATAACAAAAACTTTTCTTTTTTTTTTTTGAAATATAAGGATTTCATTAAAAAAACAAGGAACAAAAGACAATCACTGGGCTGGTGAGCCAGAGAAAAGAAAGAATACAATACAGAAAAAAATAAATAAATAAACAGGAAAAAACAAGCAAGAAGAGAGAGCACAAACAAACAAAACAGAGGCTAAACACCCCAAAAAGTATCAAAATCCCTTGAAAAGAGTAACCAATCATGCAAAAGCATAACCACCAGATGACTGTCTTTTGTTCCTCTGTTTTTCAATGAAATCCTTTTCTTCCAAAAACTGAATTTTTAACCACAATAAAATAATATATATCCTTGGACTAGTTGTGTGGGAAAAAAAATGAGTAACTTTTTCCTTGTATATTTACCAGCTATGCATCTGTCTATCCAACGAAGAGTGCGATACATAGCCTCCTCAATTCTTGGACCAGTAATGGTGGTTTTCACAACATCATCAAGGGCCATGATGATATCTGCTCCAATTCTATTCTGCAAAAGTTGTTGGCAGGACATATAAATACAAAAGATACAAGAGAAGTATCATGTATATGATGGGAAATTATGGAATCCAGAAAACTCAATTGTCTCATTTATATCCAGAATAGATTGCTCCCATTGGAAACAAAAGTGTTTGGTCCTACATAAACATGCCTTCCTAATTGTTAGACTATACTTCTTGTGATAAAAATGCCATAAATGCCTGCCCATTGCAACAAAATTTATTTATTTTATCATTAACAGAATTATATTACAACAAAGAAAAGGAGACACAAAGCACAAATGAAGAGGCTCAAGAAGAACCCGATGTAAGAGAAGAAATTGAAGCGAAAAAAAATAAAACGATACCAAGCAAAGCTCCCAATGAGAGGGAAAGAAGTGGTTTTCCAAAAATATTGAGGGACTATTTTCAGCAAACATACGAGTTGTGTAACCGTTGTTGTCCCTATTAAAAGTAGGTACATCTGAGGCACAGAAGACCACAAGGTGTTCTATTTTGTGAGATTATATAAGCTTTTTGTATAAATGAGACATTACTACAATATTTACTTTATCATTCACCCATTTAACATAAATGGGTTTTGGGTTGGATAAATAGTGGGGAATGGTACATTAGAGATAGAAACTCTAAGAAAAAACAGCTATAGTGTTGCACTGCCTCATAAGTTCTTCATTGCTAAGATTGATTTGTATAGCCTCCAAACATTGTCAGTGTAAAAATAGGACACAGAATGCATATACCCACTTGGATTTGAATCGACTCCTCGGGCGTAAGAAGCATTGGCTTTCCATCAACGGGAGACTGAAATTAAGACAATGAAGTGTTAGTTCACAAGCATGGGATACCAAAAATACTACCATATTCCATTTTCATAAGAAGCGCAAATGGAGAAATCAATAGAGGCATTCAATCCTGCATATGCAGCCATGCAGGTAAAACTGGTAGTAAAACGACAAAGTAATTAAGCATTCCCCAAACGTCATTTCATTTCACAAAACAGGAACATGAAAATAATAAGAGATAAAAAGAACCTAACAAAATGAACAGAGTTGAAAATATAAAACAAAGTTCACAATTGGCAAGACAATAATCTCATGAGGAACCAATATAGGGAGGAAGACACTTTTCTTTTTGTGTGTTTATTAATCAAGTGTGGGCCATTCTTCTCCCTTCATTTATGCCTAACACGTCGTCAGGTTATCACAGATTCATTAAGCACAAAAATAAATCCCACTAAAAGCAACTTACAGGCTCAACTATCAATATTGTTTACTTTTTTTACTTGGGGACAGGTTATTCCCCGAAGAGAGGAGACTCAAGAATTTAAGAAGTGTCAAATGGGACAAACAACACTACAAATAGAATCATGGAACTTGCACAAGGGGTGAGACAGCAACCTCCCCTAAAGCATAACCTTTTGTTTCAAATCAGGCTATCTTACCTAAAAGAAAAAAGAAAAAGAAAAAGAAAGAAAGAATAGAATGTAAACAGACACCAGTAGAACTTCCTGAAGTTTGAATATAGCAGTAGCACATGGAATTACCTGAAACGTCACTCCTTTTTCAGTAATATCGGCCAAATGCAGCAATGACACCTGAAATAGCAAAGAGAAAGATTCAGGGAAAATCTTTTGAAAGTTTATTTATATTTATCATCTCAAGGTAATGAATGTGTACATGCCAAAGTATTTCCCAGAAGATAGTTATCACCAGATAGATAATGACCTTTTAAAACTGATATCATTTTTTTTCAAATTAACATAAATTAAGAAAGAAAAAAAAATTATAAGAGGAAAGGGGTAACAAAAGAAAAACATATTACAAAGGTACGGTTGAACCGCTACATAAATCATCTCTAAACCCCAGTTTTTAGCATGGGAACCACCAAATCGTTATCCAATCTAAGGACTAAAAAGAAGAAAATATTCAAAGAAGCCACCAAGACCTGAATTGCTTTGACAATGTGGAAAGTCCTCCAGGTACCCAATGTCCTCCCCAAAGCCAGCTCAAAACATTGTTACATTGAGCTTAATTACTATCCTTCAAAAGTTGAGAGCTTTGCTAATTTTAAGCCTAGAGAAAAGCAAGGGTTTAACTCTGGTACAGTTAAAGCTCCTTTATATTTTACAAGGACCCTCCACTGTCAACCAATTAACCTTGAGTTTAATAATAAAGCTTCAAATCCTTCTTGACAGTTATCTCTTGATTTTGTCTTCTATCACAAGATCCATAGATTCTTCAAACTCAACAATCCTCCTTTTACCCAATGTACCGAGTTATTGACTCCCCAGCATAGCTGAAAATAGACTTATTGCACTCCTTAAGCTTGATTAAAGAAAATAAAGTTTCTTCCCAAAGCAATGGACTACACATCCTCTATTTAAACTATTGCCAGTTAGAGAAATGATTTCATTCATCATAACAATTTTTTCCCCAAGTAGTTGGAATAAGGCTTTGTTGTTGTTGATGTTGATACCAAAAGTTAAATCGAAAAAAGAAAAGATGGGATACAATGGTCGCCAAGAGGTGCTTAAGAGGAGCCACAGACACAAAGGACAACACCATACACCCCAAAAAGCTTTATGTTGTTAATTTTTCTTTCATTCTTAATTCTTCTTTTTTTCTTCAATAAATTTCTCATTAGTGACATATGTAAAAGAGAAGCATCGGATGACTTGAAGCCTTTAATGTTTCCTTATACATTTCAACACCATGAATTCCACATCCCATGATTTCCAAAAAATGATTGCGTGTCAGTTTTTTTTTTTTTTTTTAAAGGACACGGCATTCTAGGGAGTTTGGTAAAATAGCTAGAAGAATGGGGATCAATTGAAGAAATATTCAAAATATGTATTATAGTAAATACAAATAAAAAAGAAATGAGAAAGGAAAGGGGGGCTTCGCATGAATCAAAATATTGGGATCGGAATCGGGATAGGACAGAACCAATCCCGATCCAATCCTTGTCTGAATCAGGCAATCCTTTCAAAAGGTGCAAAATAACAATTTGCCTCGTGGCTTGGGATAGGGTGTGCAAGCCTAAGGAGCAGGAGGGAATGGGAGTCCGAAGTCTACACCTCATGAACCAGGGGGTGCTATGTAAATGGCTTTGGAGGTTTGGGGAGACTGGAGAGTGATGGTTGTCTATGGAAAGGTGTGGTGGTTGCGAAATATGGGTCGTTTAATGATTGGACTCTGGCAGTTTCGAGGGGGTCTTATGGTTGTGGCCCCTGTAGGGCCATTTTGAAGCTTCTTTTTATGTTTAGCTGTGGCTTGGCTTTTGAAGTTGGTGACGGCAGCGTATCAAGTTTTGGATGGATTTATGGTGCGGGGAGAGGCCTTTGAGGGTGGATTTCCCATAGATATTTGCCATGGCAGGGGACCCTGGTTCGGTGGTGGCCTCAAATATGGCAATCCATGGGGGGCCTGTTGTGTGGCAGCCAAGGCTAAGGCGTGTAGCTTTTGATTGGGAGATCCCAAGATTGATTGAGTTTCTAAACCGCCTTCAAGGTGTTCGGGTTAATATTGGTGAGGAGGATCGGCGGGTGTGGAGGAAGGGCTTGGGGGGTTCTTTCTTGGTTAGATCTTGTTATGAGTATGCAACCGTAGTCGATGAGGTGTCAGGCCCGTGGAAGATCATGTGGTATAACGCAGTCCCCTTGAAGGTTCAATTTTTTATGTGTACAAATACTTTCGAGAAGAATTCTACCATGGATATGCTTCAGCGCAAAGGCTTTCTCCTCTCCAATATTTGCCTCTTTTGTTATCAGAATTTGGAATCTTCATCCCATTTATTGATCCACTGTCCTTTCTTGTGGAAAATCTAATGCGGTATAGCAAGAGACTTTGGAGTTCCATTTATAGCTCCTTCATCCTTGATGTGGCTGCTTCAAGGACGGAGAACTTCGTCTCTTACCCCTATTGGGAGAAGGATTTGGAGGCTGGCTCTTGCCGCTATGTGCTAGGAAATTTGGTGTGAGCATAATAACCAAGGCTTTAGATCATATTATGAACCGGTTTTTCAGGTGTATAGGAGAGTTAAGGAGTTAATTCATTTTTGGGCGAGGTGGTGCAAAGGCTATCATGGTATTTCTAATGGGGCTCTTTTGAGGGATTGGGATATCACTATTAAGTGCGCTTGAGTTGTTTTTGTGGTTTTGTTTTTGCTCTTGGTTGCTTGTTGTAGGTTGAGCTCCTACTGGTTTTCTCTCTCCTTTCTTTCCTCTCTTCTCTTTTAGGGATCTCTCATCCCCGACCCTTTGTCTCTTTCTCTTTTTTAGCAATAAAGTATTTTTTCTCATTAAAAAAAACGATTTGCCTCGGATCAGCCAATCCTAATCCGATCGCTCAATTTAACGCCAATACATCCGATCCATGTAGGGCTGTCAATTGGGCCAGGTTGGCCCGAAGCCCGACTTGTCCAGCCCGAATAATGGGCGGGCTGGGCAAGTTGAACTTCGGGCTGGGCCGAGTTCGGGTCTAGGATTTGGACCCGAAGTGAACTTCGGGCTGGGCTCGGTCACAACTCAATTTTACCCGAAACCCGACCAGGCCCAGCCCGAAATATATATGTAATATAAAAAACCAAGACCCATGTTAAATATGCACCGTTGGATTATTGCTAATCCAACCATGTATAATCAATATAACTCTCTAACCCTAGTTTTCAGTGTTTGATTCCCTAATTTCTCCTTTTTCCTCTTAGTTACCAACTCCATTTCCTTTTTCGTTAAAGGGGTTCATACGTTAAAAGGGGCAATCATGGATTAACATTATCCTTGTTTGTTGTGCCGTTGTATTTTTCCAATTTGGTAGTTCTCATGATTATTTCCTTACTCGACACACCTATATAGGTAAGTTTTGTGAATTTTTTGAACTTTTGGCCTTTGGAGAATACTTTCCATGTGTACTTCCTCCATGAGCCATTAGAAGATGATGCTTCCTTCATGCCAAGTCATTGGATCCCCAACCCCAGCTATATTGCATTTTTGTGATTATCACGTTCCTAGATTCTTTTGTTAAGTCCACTCATTGAGTTCCTGGTCGGTCTGTGAATCGAGGAGGGAACTCGGTTCATATTCTTCTTCAACCTCCACGCTATGTGTTCGACCTCTGTTCTGCAAGGGATTTGATGTTTTTAAGAGGGTATTTTTAAGCCATTGGAAGACCATGTAAGTTTAAATATGCATCTGTAATTTGTTTTGATTTTCTATAAAAGAGGTTTTTTGATCAAATACATTTTTCTCCATCATCACCCTTTTTCTCTGCAACTCAGAAAAATAATGGAGTCACCGCAAAATCCCAAACCTAAAAGAGAGGGTCGTTAACTTCGGGCCAGCCCGAACTCAGCCCAAATCCCGATCTATTAAATTGGGCTGAGTTTGGGTTCGGGCTGGGTTTAGGTTCAACTATTTTACCTTGGGTTAGGCATGGGTTAACCTTAACCCAACCCAACCCGGCCCGATTGACAGCCCTAGATCCATGGGCCATCCGATTCAGCCTAATCCAAGGTTGATCCTCTTCTAAGGCCGATCCAACCTAGGATTTGGGATCGGGGTTGGGTGATCCTAATCCAATTGGGCCAATACCAAGCTAGATCGGCTGATTTTTCGAACCATGGGGCTTCGGGTTACAAAACCAACGACCACAACCACAACCATAATTGGATGATCTTGAAGACTTGTCTTCTCTTTTCTTTTATTTATTTATTCTTTTTTTTTTTTGTAATTTATTTGAACTCTTAGTACTTTGTA
This sequence comes from Platanus orientalis, assembly GCA_025762735.1. Taxonomy (NCBI): domain Eukaryota; kingdom Viridiplantae; phylum Streptophyta; class Magnoliopsida; order Proteales; family Platanaceae; genus Platanus; species Platanus orientalis. The sequence goes on along the minus strand of JAOXJP010000012.1, from coordinate 10,247,065 downwards.
CTCTAAAGACTAAGTCACTAAACATCATTGTATGGATATGAATGTCCTTCTCTATTATTTCTTTTAAATTAGCTTTAGATATGTTTTCAAACATTTTGATGCTTGTGATTTATTTTTAAACATAAAATATAGCTAAAAGTATTAATTAATTGTCAAATCCCTGCTATATTGTATCCTAGTTTTTCAAGAATTGTCGTGTCGCCGTGTCTGTATCATATTGTACCCATGTCAATGTCCATGCTTCCTAGCTAATACCTATAATCCAGACCAATCCAACAACATGGGGCAGAATTGACAGAGTTGGCTTCCATAACCATATCGAACATACAGAGGGAAAGGAGGCTGAGCATTGGTAAACAGATATAGGTGATTCATATTTATGACTCCAATTCCCAGTCGTGGTTGGCAATGCCATACATCCAACAACTTTTACTTGTGATCAACATCAATATAATTAAGTCCTAACATAAATTGCATATGTTATAACAAAAAATAAAAATCAGTACTGTGCAAGAAAACTCGTAAGTGCAAATAAGCTTCTGATAAGATCAAATGGAAAGGACACATGTCCACAACTGTAAAACAGAACAACTTGCAACACTCAACTTAAAAAATATTTGCCATTAAATCAAGCAAAATAACAAAGTTGAAAGGATCGAGCAAATGAAACATAATCCATTTTGTACCACATTCAAGCAGAAATGCTACAAAACATATAGTACTACACAAGGGATTGCAATAATAGACACAAGTGAAAAGAGAATTCAATTGCTTAATAGAATAGCCATATAAAATAAGAAAGAAAAAGAAAAAAAAGCAAACATGATATGAAGTTACGGCAATAAAAAGAGTGAATTCAGGACAACAAATACAAAAATGAATCCAACAAAGAGGGACAACCATCTGAAAGCCACCAGAGTCAGTAAGCAATGCTCGTGGCCAATTCATAAATTTGTGAAGACCCCCCAATTCATCGATAAGTTCTGAACTAGGACGAAGTGCCAAGTGGTATGTATTTCCAAGTATTATTTGGCAACCAATTTCCTCAAGCTGACTCGTTGTTAAACCTTTTATCGTACCTGTAACAAAGACATGTGTAGTAAACTAGTAATAATTAATACCATCAATATCACTACATGTACCATAACAAAATTTATACATGAAGATATATAAAATATATATCAACATTTTTATTTCTAACAAATATAAACAGCATAACACTAATTTCAAGAAACTGTTTCAGTGTTCTACAGAAAAATAATATGCAAGTATATACAATCCATACCAATAATCATGTTAGATGGTGTACTTATCCCGGCCTTCCAATAGATAATACACCTCTTGGATGAGCGCCAAAACCGATCAAACAATCCTATCCATTTGATCAATTGCTTGCATCTGGACCATTACTAACAAGATGCCAATGATGCGTAGAAAATTTGTTTCCATCAACTTAGATATTTTAGTTTTTTTTTTTTTTTCAATTATTATTGACTAGTGATGAACTGTTACTCTTCCAGATTTGAATAACAAATACAATGCACAAACTAAATAGAAGAAGAAGAGCTATTGAAAACAAAAACTGGAAAAGAAAAAGAAAAGCAAGAACAACTAACTATTTATCAAAGTTTAACATGAGGTCATCATTTACTAGTGGTGTACTTCATTCTTATATAGTATGGGTCAAAGGTAAATGCAACAACTTAGAAGGACATGCCATTTTTTCAACAATTTGCAATGTGGTGATGAGATGGAGGAGAGGACCGGTGATTGAAAATCTAACCTTGCGTGCCTACAGGCATAAATAGGGGTGTCTGGCACACGAAGTGAGGAAGTGTGAGTTGAGCTGCCCGAGCACGATTGAACCTCCCCAGTATCTGCAGACACAAAACTCAAAAATAATCCACAAAAGAAATGAAAAAAAAAAAAAAAAACCTTACCATTGATCAGAGTGATCAGACAGTTACGATCATGTGTCAAGTGATTATTATTATTTCTCTTTTTGAATGGTTGCAATTCATATATAAATAAATATACATATATATATATATATATATAGAGAGAGAGAGAGAGAGAACAAAAGAAACAATTTCAGAAAGAAAACCTAAGAGGGAAAAACCAGAGCAGCAAAGAAAAAGAGAATATAACAAGCAGCCAACAAAAAATCATTCCCAGCCCACAAAGATGCCCAATAGGCCTCATCGAAGTCAACTCTCATGAAATACCACTCAAACTATGTCGAGTGAATATTGGGATGGGATTCATCCAAAAGGTATGCCCTGGTTTATCAGCTGGCACTGATCTATCAGCGGATATGTTTATGGCATGGGATGCAGCACACCGCCTTTGTGTCCCTCAGAAACATTATGGTTTCCATTTCTGTTATCAGTAACAAAGGATAGTAATAGAGAAAAAGTTATTACAAAATTTGAAAGTGAACCCTTCTCGAGTAAGCAGTAAAGCATTAGGCAATAGGCTACCAAAGTACAGCATCAAAACCAGACCTATTGACCCCTGCTTGGCTACCTTGTCACATACTGAGTTGACCGACCTAGGCACCTGATGCAGACAATCAAGCAAGACTTATGTATGTGCTGCCCCACAAAAGAGCTAGATTCAAGCAAGAATATTATGTGGGTTTAGTAAGGGTCTTATAAGGGGTAACATTTATTTTATGTGTCCATTTAATAAGACCAATAGTACCAAAAAAAATTGTTGGGTTTTTTTAAGAGTAATCCCGTTTTTTATGTTTAGCGCATTTTTCAATGGTCAAAACTTGCCCTTTTGACTTGATTTTGGTGTCATTAGATAGGTTATTCAGTTACCTCTCTAAGGAAACCAAGATTGCGCAAATCTAAAGTGATTTGGGAAAGTTTAGACAAAATTACTAAGGGGTTGTCAGTGATTTGAGTTTTAGTAATTTTAATTTTTAGGAAAATAAGTTTTTAGAAAGTTTTATGTTTTAGAAAACATGGCTAATAAGTTTAGAATTTTTAAAAAGTTTACAATTTTAGCAAGTTTCTAATTGTTTAAGGTTGTAAACCTATTTAAAGGCAACCCCTCCTCCATAATTTTACACTGAATAGTAAACAATTTTTTGAAGAATTGGGTGGTTCCCAAGGTGTAGCTATGGTCATGTTCTCCTTCTCCAAGGG
>JAOXJP010000012.1:10226314-10243810 GCA_025762735.1 Platanus orientalis | reverse complement strand
TTGTAAGACTATTTAAAGGCAACCCCTCCCCATAATTTGAGAAGGAATGAAGTTGATGAATAAATAATTTTCTTGCTTTCTAGCTCTTAGCTACTGTGTTCTTCCTTTGTGAAGTCTAAAACCCATGATTGGTTTTTTCCAAAGGTGGATTCCTTGGGTTTATTGAAGTTTGGTGGACGCCAAGATTCCCTATTTTTGGTTTAGAAAAGCTTCAAATCAGGTCTTTGTCTTTTTTTTTTTTTCTCTTTTATTGTTTTCATTACATCACTTTGGGTTTTATTTATATTCTTGGCTGTCATTCTACATCAACTTTGGTATTATCTCTATTGTGTTGCATCAAATTTGGTTTCAGAGTCCGGTATAGGGTATTAGTCACCCTTAGGTTACACTTTAGGTGTAGTTTTGCATAGTAGGTTAGTTTCTTGCATTCTCATACATTGCATTGCATGCCATTACACTTTCATTAGAGTTTTAGGTATTTTTCCAGCACTTAAGAGTTTAGGCATTCTCTTAGGAAGTTTAGAGTCTTAACTATCCTATGTCCTTCGGTGTATGCCCACTAAGTCTAGACGTAATTATTACAGAAAGGTGTACATAGGAGAAGGAACTAGTTTTCAACTCACTTAGGACCCAGCCTTTAGGGACTTAGCGGAAAAAGTGGATAGATTAACTTTAGCTTTGAAGGCTAGCTACAAGAACATCCACGATCAGATATAGAAAATCTGTAAAGAGTTGACTCCCCACACCATGAGAGATTCTCAAGAAGGGAGAGGAGTTCACATAGATCCTCATCTGGACCACCATTCGGGTTAAGGTTTTATCAAGAGTCATGGTAGAAGAACTCAAGTCTTGAGCATAGGCATGATCCTAGGAGAACCCCACCAAGGAGTAGGTCTCCACTCCACCCTGAGGGACTTGAGATGAGGATCCCACCTAGGGATGAGACCCCAGAGTTTGAGGATGAGGATGAGGATATAGATCCTAGGGGTTTCAGGAGACAGCGAGGGATGAGAGATCATAGAGATCCTAGAGATTTAGAGATCACGCTAAAAGCCATGAGGGTTGAGGTGTCTACCTTTGATGGGCGCTTAAACCCTAAGTCCTTCTTGGACTGGGTTCGAGGGATGGATCAGTACTTTGGCTGGTACGATATCTCCACTCATAGGCAAGTGAAATTTGCTAAGATGAAACTAGTTGGGTCAGCTTAACTGTACTGGGATTTAGTTGAACAACATATCTATTGGAGGCATGAAAGATCCATCACTAGTTGGGCATACATGCGTGAGAAGCTCAAGGAGAGGTATGTTCCACGACATTATCCCATTAGACTTTTCGAGTAGTATAACGCAGTCCATTAAGGATCATCTAGTATCACAAACTACATCACGAGGTTTGATGATAGCAAATTGAGATGTGGATTCCGTGAGAGTTCTAATATGACCATCACTCGTTTTAAGATGTGGCTCTGACCTAAGATTCAGAAGGAGTTTATTCCCTACTACTTCACCACTTTAGAGCAGATCTATAGGATAGTACAGGACATGGAGAGGCATGTGAGGCCTTCGGCTCCACGACCCCAAGATCCTAGACGTCCGGATATGAGATCTACATCAGGAGGACAACCACCTAAAGTTTTCTAGGAATGACCCAGTTCTTAATCGAGGAAAAGAAGAGGCTGAGGTTCATTCTTTAGGCAATCCTGATAGATGTTACAAGTGTGGTGGGGTAGGCCATCATTCTAAAGTTTGTCCTTTGCACAAAAGAGCTTGCTCTATTTTTATAGGACAGTACCAAGAATGAGGTCCATGGTGATTGGTAGGTAGATGATGATGAGACTAGTATAGATGAGACTGTTGATCCTATTTAAGCTTCGATTGATGATGATGGAGAGGGGGAGGATGGTTGTCTAGCTGTCATGAGATCTTCTTATTCTAGTTATCCCTCTCCCCAGACACCCATCTGGGTGGTGAGATGTGTTCTCACCTAGTTTGTTCCAGAAGAGGATTGGTAGAGGACCACCATCTTTTGTATCTTGGCCAAGTGTGGAGAGAAAAGTTACAGAGTCATCATTGACAGTGGAAGCTGCACTAATGTGGTTTCTATTGATAGTGTGAAGCGGTTTGGACCACCATCTATAGAGTGTCGTGGGTAGATTCTTCTTCCATTCCAGTCACCCATAGATGTCATGTGTCTATTGAGTTTGCACAATATGGTGTGACGTCGTGCCTATAGATGTAGGACACATGATCCTAGGCCAACCTTGGCTCTATGACTTGAATGCCATGTTGTGTGGCATAACGAACACGTGTGTGTTCGAGTTTAAGGGAAAAAAGATAAAACTCATTCCACTTTCACCAAAAACCCAGTCTGGAGGCAAGAGTCCTGTGAATAAAGGGAAAGATGTGAAGGGTCCGCATACTAAGACTTTGAACATTCTTAGCCCTAAGGAGTTTGAGCAGGAGGTTCGGGGAATACACCAATGTTTGCATTAATCACTAGATTAGTGACCCCTTACCCCATTTCTGACCTCCCATATGAGGTAGAGACTCTCATTAGAGAGTTTGGAGAGATGTTTCTTGAAGATTTGTTAGAGGAGTTACTATCGATGCGTGACATTCAACATGCCATTGATTTGGTTCTTAGAGCAACTCTCTCCAATCTACCTCACTATAGGATGAACCTTACGGATCATGTCGAGTTGAAATGACCGGTGGATGAATTGTTGAGAAAGGGTTTCATCAGGGAGAGCATGAGTCCATGTGCCGTACCTACACATCTCACTCCAAAGAAGGATGTTTCTTGGAGGATGTGTGTTGACAATAGAACCATTAATAAGATTACGGTACGGTATAGGTTTTCCATCTCTAGACTTGATGACATGTTAGACATGATGGTTGAAGCTATTATCTTTTTCAAGATAGATATAAAAAGTGGCTACCGCCAAATTCGTATAAGGTCAGGGGATGAATGGAAAACCGCTTTCAAGACGAATAACAGACTTTGAGTGGCTTGCCATAAACCCCTTTGGACTATCCAATGCTCTTAGTGTTTTTATGAGGGTTATGACAGGTTTTGAGGCCCTACATAGGGAAGTTTTTCATTGTGTATTTTGATGACATTCTTATATACAGTTAATAAAAAAAATGACATTCTTATATACAACCCTAGTAGGGGACCCACTTGAGCCATTTACAGAGTATATGAGATACTCCGTAGAGAGTCTTTTACGCAAATCTTAAGAAGTGTGCATTCATGACACCACAGATCATTTTCTTAGGATTTGACGTATTTGGTGAGGGGATGACCGCCGATCCGGAAAAAATTAAGTCAATTGTAGAGTGGCCTAAACCTATCAATATTCATGAGGTTCGTAGTTTTCATGGTTTAACCACCTTTTATAGGAAGTTTATCTGGGGATTTAGCTCAGCTATGACAACTATTACGGACTTCCTCCGTAAAGGTGAATTTAAGTGGACCAAGGTAGTATCCAAGGCCTTCAAGGAGATCAAGTCGATGATGACTGAAGCTTCTATCATGCTACTCCTTGACTTTTCCAAAGTCTTTGAAGTTGTATGCGATGTATCTGGGGTTGGGATAGGTGGTGTCTTTAGTTAGGAAGGACATCCTCTGGCTTATTTTAGCGAGAAATTAAATGAGGCCAAACAAAAATATTCCACTTATGACAAAGAATTCTATGCGGTGATCCAGTCCCTTAGGTATTGATGACATTACATTTTGTTGCAAGAATTCATCTTATTCTCTTATCTTAAGGCTTTGAGGTATTTAGGCTCTCAGAATAAACTTAACTCATGGCATGCCAAGTGGGTGGAGTATCTTTAGGAGTACACATGTATTGAAACACAAAGTCGGGTCAGAAAATAACGTAACAGATACATTGAGTCGAAAGGTCTATATCTTGTATACCATAAGCATTCAGGTGACTGGATTTGAGAGATTCAAAGAAAATTATAAATCTTGTCCGGATTTTGGCTCTTTCTTCCACTCCTTACAGGGCGATCAACCTACAAGGAGCAGAGAGTTTGTGATTCATGATGGGTATCTCTTTAGGGGCATGCGCTTATGCCTTCCTCGCACTTCAGTGAGGGACTTTTTGGTTTGAGAGATGCATACAGGTGGCGTGGTTGGCTACTTTGGTCGAGATAAGACCATTACTCTAGTTGAAGACCATTTCTACTAGCCCAGTTTGAAAAAGGGATGTGGTAAAAGTAATAAGCAATGCCGTACTTGTTAATTGACAAAGCAGAGGAAACAAAGTCCAGGACTATATGCGCCTTTGCTAGTATCTTACACTTCGTGGTAGGATGAGATATGGATTTTGTGTCAAGCTTTCGTTGTTCCTCGAGGCAACACAATTCTGTTATGGTAGTAGTGGATCATTTTTCTAAAATGATCAATTTCATACCATGTGCCAAGACTTCAGATGCCTCTAAGGTTGCTCGTTTATTCTTTGATGAGGTAGTCTGTTTACATTGGGGTACCCAAGTCCATAGTGTCTGACTGCGATGTCAGGTTTATCAGTTATTTTTGGAAGACATTATGGTAGATAATGGGTACCATGCTACAATTCACTTTTGCTTATCATCCCCAGACAGATGGACAAACTGAGGTAGTGAACAGAAGCTTAGAGACTTTACTGAGATATCTGGTTGGTGAGAAGCTTAGGTCATGGGATAGTGTTTTATCCACAATAGAATTTGCATACAATAGTTCGGTCAATAAGACAACTGGCATGAGTCCATTTGAGATTGTTGCAGGTTATAGACTCAGGGCTCCTATAGAACTAATTCCTATGCTTGCATCCCATTGTCCATTTGAGTTCGCATTTGCATTTGTATCACATATTCATTCACTACACCAGGAGATTAGGCGTAGAATTGCTATGAGTAATGAGTGCTATAAACAGTCGTCTGACTTGCATCGATCGTATTACGAGTTCCAGATTGGAGATTCAGTTATGGTTAGATCCTGCCTTGAACAATATTCAACAGGGGTCGCGCGAGAGTTGCATGCGAGAAGTTCGGGACCTTACAAAGTTCTGAACAAAATTGGACTTAATACTTATATTTTGGATATTCCAACTAATTTAGGGATCAACTCTACATTTAATGTGGAGGATCTAGTTCCCTATCATGGCCATTCCATACCAAATCTTGAGTCTTTTGCATATATCCATACTTTAGCCCCTTAGCCTCCTCAGCTTATGCCACCACTTCCACTAGTTACTGTTCACGGAGAGGAGATTAAGGTTATTTTGGAGGATTAAATTATTTCTACTAGACGGGGAGGTTACTAGAGATACCTCGTCAAGTGGAAACATTGTCCAGAGATCGACAACACCTGGCTAAACAGAGAGTGATATATAGCAAATCGACCCTGATATTCTAGAGCAGTATCACAGCGATTTATCATCAGAGACGACTCTTTCATAGGAGGGAAGAGTTGATGAGGACAACAGGTCCATGAGTACTTTTCAGATCTATCAGAGGCGTTACAGGAGAGTAGAACCAAAGGCCCACATGTTGTTTCAGGCCCGGGAGACTCTTCTTTTATGTTTAGGAGTTATTTTTACTAGTTAGTAGTTGTTTAGTTTATTTGGTACACTTTTATTTATGTCACTTTGTATGGGGTGCATATTTGGGGGTATTTTGGTCCTTAATTGTTTGAATAGGGATTTTTATGTCTTTTAGTTGCTTTAGGGGTATATTTTGAGATTTTATTATGTGTTTAGGGATATTTTGGTCCAAGGGACCCTAACTTGTAATAACCTAGCTGTGGGAAGCTCTATAAGAGCTACTTCACACCCCCTCTTATTTTCTATGCAATAATATTTGAATTTTTGATGACTTCTCTTTCTTTGGTTCGGCTTGTGCTAAACAACCCTGGAAAGGGATTTGGTTACTCCAAGTTTAACAGTGGTGGTGGAGATCATCCCCTTCCCTTTGGGTTAAAAAGTTTTCCTTTCTCTTATTCTTCTCTATTTTATCAATTTTTGCAACTTTCCACATGCTGCAGAATTTTTTCAACTTCACAAAAGTGATCACCAATTGAAAGGGAGGTTGTTTTGGAGTGATTTGAAGCTTCTTGGAGGTTATACACTGCTGGGCGACATGTAGGGAAGTGGAGGACATCTGATAAATTTGATCATAAGAAACCTTCTTTCTTAGATAGGGGCGGCACACCTGGTTTTCTCGGCTGATTCCGAGACTTCTTCAAATCAAGTTGCTTTGATTGATTTAACCTGGGATTTTGAAGGGATTCATGCTTGAAGACATCAAGGGTTCATTTAACATAAAATTCAGGTGCTATTCTTCTAGTTTTAATCGCTTTTGAATCCCTAGTCAAGTGATAATTTGGTGGATTATGTTGGCATACTTTGTGGGCTGTTGGGTTTATTTTTCTAAGTACTATTAGTACGTACAGTCCCTAAAAATCTATAATGTGGGCTGTTGGGTTTATTTTTCTAAGTACTCTTTGAACCCCTATAAAACCTCATGTTTTAGTTTCCCTATTATTGTTATTTGGTACACTTGGAATTCCCTGCACACTACATGTTTGATTAAATTCCTAAGATGCATGTTACTGGATTTTCTATTTGGACATTACCTAAGAACTTTTCAACTTGTTGGAAAAGATCCCTTGAGCATATGAACCATCCTAGTTCAGCCCCTCAATAAGTTAGTTCTTTGTGTTTCTACACTAATTCCTAATTTTAACACTTTGAAATTTGTGTTTTTTTGACACCTAGAATTTTTGGACAGCAAACATGTTTTTTAGTTATCACTAATTTAATTGGTTATTTAGGCATATTGATTAGGTTTCAATTTTGTCATTTATTTTGTTTACCCTAACCCTTGTATTGCACATCTACTTTTAATTGGAAAACTACCTAGTCTTGTTTGTTTTGGTGCATAGTAGGAATCTTGGTTATGGTGCTATATTCATTCATGATTCAATGTTTAAATTTCCTATTGCACACACATCACTTACCTACATGCATGCTGCATTAAGAAACCTTTGAAGTTCCTTCTTATTTCTTGGTGCCTTAGCCTCTCTAGTGGCTTTTACTTTATTTTGGTTGACCTCGATTCTTTATTGGTGTACTAGGAAGCGAGTACACGAACTCTCTTTGAGCTAGTTCTTTCTCTTTCTCCAATATTTCTTGAGGTTCTACAAAGGCAGTTATGCTTTCAACCTTCCCATACTTGTTTCTTTCTTTCATTTGAACTGGGCCAAGCTTTCTATTAAAGAACATGGCTTCGACCGTGTTTGAATCAACAATGAAAGGTCTCTTGTCCGCCCACACGACTTCAACTGTGTTCCCGTTCTAGAATATCAAGAAATGATGCAACAAAGATGGCATGCATCAGCTGGTATGAATTTAGTCTCTCTTTAATGGGGCATTATAGTGGGACTTGGAGTTTACCACTAAAAAGCTGATATCACTTTCGATTGACCATCAGTTCGATCAGAAGGACCCCTCTCATTGCCGTTACATCTCCGACATAATTATTGATTATGATCTTTGTATGAACAAGTTTTTGTTAGTTTTACCCAATACCTTCTTCATTTTATACGACATGATATTCAATGTTACCCTGTTATTGATCAATACTCTTTTTACGAGACAACCATCTATATGAGCCATGTGATGTATGATGACTAATCACTTGCTCTAAAACCTCGAATTGATAGAGGAAGACAAATCAATCCCTTTATCTTATAGCTCAGGCTAGGCAAGGCCCTCGGTTAAACCCTCCTTTATGGGTCCCACCTCACATGGATCCCGCCTCACACGATTCGCTCGTCTCTCACAGGTTTCCCCACCCTGAGTGTGCTCCCATCTCACATAGGCTGTCCCATTTTAGCCTGATGTGAAAATGCCCTTACATTAATCACTCTCTGTGAGGAGTTGCAAACACGAGACTTCCTGCTCTAATACCACTTTGATATAGGATGGCTAACCACTTGATATAAAAGCTTGAATTGATAGAATGAGGCAAATCAATCCCTTAATCTTATAGGCTAGGTTAGTCCCTCAGCCAAACCCTCCTTCGTGGGCCCTACCTCACATGGGTTCTGTCTCACACGAGTCACCTGTCTCTCATGGGTTGCCTCACCCTGAGTGTGTCCCTATCTAGGCTGTCCCATTTGAGCCCAGTGTGAAAATGCCCCTGTATTAATCACCCCCGGTGAGGAGTTTAGAACATGAGACCCTTTTGCTCTTATTTTCGTTACTTTTCTTTGTGCCTTATTTTGGGGAGTCAAAACCATAATTACTAGAGCGAGAAGCGAAGGCGGGAAGCGAGGCTTACTAAATCATTGGGAATCGAGAAACGAGAAGCGATTGTGGAAGCGAACAAGGTACAATTACAATGAGTGATATAACAATGAATTGCAATGAATAAATACAACTAGTGCAATAAAGTGAATAACGTTGACATGGTAATAAACAAACCAAAATTATAGCTATTATAAGATGCAACTAACAAAGAATCATGACATAGATATGAAACTAATTATGAATAAAAATACCTAAGAATCATTATTATTTTATTGTATGCTTGAGTCATATATGCATTGGAACTGTAGCAATATCACATGGGGCCTTAGCTTTATACTAATTTTTACAATATATTGCTTGCATACTTATTTGGGTTTTTAGTTAGGAGTTTTACTAAATTGCTAAAATAATGAAATTTGTTTGCATTTTGTTAGTTAATTGCTGAAATAATTGAACTAGTGGTTTTTTTGTGTGTGCAAATAACGCTTCCCTATTCGATTCCCACGCTTCCACCAAATGCTTCCCATATTTCTTAAAATGCATTTTCACGCTTTCCAAAATGCTTCCCCAAAATTAGGGAAGCTAAATCGAATTAGCTTCCCCAACGAGCTTCCCAAGAAGCGAGCTTCGCACCCTAGGTCAAGCTTCCCTACAACTATGGTCAAAACTTACAAGTTTGGCTTAATTTTGGTGTCATTTGAAGGGTTACTCAATTACCTTTCCAACGAGCCAAGATAATGTAATTTGGGAAAGTTATGGCTAAAATATTTGCAGGTATTAGAAAATGATGGGATTTGTAATGCTTTTTTTTGTTCTACTATATTTAGGAGTTTCTTAGGGCTTTAGAGTTTGTCTATATGGAGGAGATGGAGTGGTTTATCAAACACAAATTATGAATGAAAGTTTATTTTAGTTGAAAACTTCAATTGTGTGAAATCTTAGGTGATCCTGGGTAAGATTTCTCTCTTCTATTGAATCCTTATCGTTTCTCCTTATCTAAATCTTCTTCCATCTTATTCTTTATCTCTTTATTTTTTTTTTAATTGATCTTATTTCTTCTTCTATTAGTTCTATTCAACCCAATATTATTCATTGTAGTTCAGTACTAGATTCTTTAAATTCATAGACTGCTACATCAACTTGGTATCAGAGCAGCTACATCAGATATGTTGCTGGTATTTTGGCCATAATGCTCACAAGTGAACTTAGTTTCATGAGGTATTTGTCTTGTTGGAAAAGGTAGTTAATGACCTTTTATATGACACCACACCACAATTGAGTCAATTGGATGAGCTTTTGACCCACCAAAAATGAAGCTTAAATAAAAGTGATGGAAATAAGACTCCTCAGTGAATTTTAACTCAAAAAATGATATTGGCCCTGCTGAATAACATCCTGATCTGACTTACTGTTACTCCTACTTACAAATCACCTCATTTAGACTCAAACTTGTACCAAACAACCCAAAATATCAAATAAATATAAAATTATAGAATTGTCATCTGAATATCTTGCGACTGGAGAAAATTAATTTGTAGCATCAAACAAAGAAAGAAGTGGGGTCCAGGGTTGCCACCCCTTGTTTTGGATTTCTGAAGAGGTTGGTTGGATTGGTGGACCCAGAGGGACCTGATGGAACCCTAGGATAAGGATGTTCTTTTTCTCCAGATCTGTTTTTCCACCTTGAGGCCTTCTTAAGAGCTGGTATCTCTCATGCTAGGTGAGGCTTATTGCATCAAAGCACCAATAGGTGACTAGGACAGGAATGTTTTTTTTCTCTAGATTTGTATTGCCACCTTGAGGCCTCCTTAAGAGCTGGTATTTCTCATGCCAATGAGTCTAATTGCATCAAGCACCAATAGGTGACAAGATGAGGGAAGGCTGACTGAGATGGTTTAGTCATGTGCAACGAAGACCAATGACTTCACTGGTGAGAAGGGGTGATACGGTGTGATTTGAAGGTGCTAAAAGGACAAGGTGAAGGCTAAAAAGGACTTGGGTTGGAAGTATTTAGAAAAGACATGATGGGTTATGATCTTATGGAAGATTTGGCTTTATATAGAGTGGAATGGAAGAGTAGGATTCATGGAGCCAACCCCAAGTGGTAGGTGTAAGGCTTTGTTGAGTTGAGTTGTTGAATTAGGCTATACTACAACACTCGTTGGCCAATGTTAATGGCTGTTATGATTATTGTCTTCATTGAAGCATCATGTTGTATGGTTACTTGCATGGTCTATCTGTTTAATTCTGAGTTTCATCCCTTGTGTGTTCAAGATGTATTCTGAATCATACAATCAATCTCTAGCAGAGTACTGAGTATTTTTGTGTGTCTGTATCAATATTTTGTTCTCACTTCCATTCACACAGGTAATGGTCTTGATTGGAGAGACTGGTTCAGGAAAGAGTACACAGTTGGTTCAATTTCTTGCTGATTCAGGAGTAGCTGCTGATTCGTCCATTATATGCACTGAGCCTCGAAAAATTGCCAGCATCTCTTTGGCAGAAAGGGTTGAAGAAGAAAGTAATGGGTGTTACAAAGAGACTTCCGTTGTCTGTTATCCATCATATTCCTCTTCTCAGAGATTTGACTCCAAGGTAATATTTATGACGGACCACTGTCTACTGCAACACTACATGAAAGATAAGAATTTGGCTAAGATTTCATACATCATTGTAGATGAGGCTCATGAGAGAAGCTTGAACACTGATCTCTTATTGGCATTGCTAAAGAATTTACTGAAAGAGAGGCTTGATTTAAGGCTTATTATTATGTCTGCAACAGCTGATGCAAGCAAGCTTTCAGACTACTTTTTTGGTTGCAGAATGTTTCATGTGGTGGGAAGAAATTTTCCTGTCGACATCAATTATGTTCCTAGTGCATCCGAAGGGACTTCTGGCATTTCGAAACACAATTCTCGTAATTGTGCTTCATATGTTTCTGATGTCGTGAAGAAGGTGACTGAGATTCACAAGACTGAGGAAGAGGGGGCCATACTTGCATTTTTGACTTCTCAGCTGGAAGTGGAATGGGCTTGTGAAAACTTTCAAGTTCCCACTGCTGTTGCATTGCCTTTACATGGAAAACTTTCTTATGAAGAGCAAGGTCATGTTTTCCAAAACCACCCAGGAAAAAGGAAAGTTATTTTTGCCACAAATCTAGCAGAGACATCATTGACTATTCCTGGGGTTAAGTATGTTGTCGATTCTGGAAAGGTCAAAGAAAGCAGGTTTGAACCTAGCACTGGTATGAATGCCCTTAAAGTTTGCTGGGTCAGCCAGAGTTCTGCCGAGCAACGAGCTGGCCGTGCTGGTCGAACAGAACCAGGAAAATGTTATAGAATGTACTCAGAATGTGATTTTCAGTCAATGCCTTCCCATCAAGAACCTGAAATTCGTAGAGTTCACCTTGGTGTTGCAGTTTTGAGGATTCTTGCCTTGGGCATCAAGGATGTACTGGAGTTTGATTTTGTTGATGCGCCTAGTCCCAAGGCAATTGACATGGCGATCCGGAATCTTATTCAGTTAGGTGCTATTATGAAGAAAAATGATGACCTTGAATTAACTGATGATGGTTGGAGATTGGTTAAATTGGGAATTGAACCCCGACTTGGGAAAATTATTCTTGATAGCTACCGTTATCGTTTGTGCAAAGAGGGTCTTGTTCTTGCTGCTGTTATGGCTAATGCCAGTAGCATTTTTTGCAGAGTTGGTAATGATGAAGACAAGTTAAAATCTGATTGCCTTAAGGTGCAATTCTGCCATCGTGACGGAGACCTCTTTACACTGCTCTCTGTTTACAAAGAATGGGAAGCTGTGCCCCAAGGAGAAAAAAATAAATGGTGTTGGGATAACGGTATCAATGCAAAAACCATGCGAAGATGTAGAGAGACAGTATTAGAATTGGATCGTTGTCTTAAAAATGAACTACACTATATTGTCCCTAGTTACTGGCGTTGGGATCCACATGTGCCTTCTGAGCATGACAAAATTCTGAAGGGGGTTATACTTTCATCTCTTGCAGAAAATGTAGCCATGTATTCTGGATATGATCGACTTGGTTACGAGGTGGTCTTAACTGGACAACATGTTCAACTCCATCCTTCATGTTCTTTGTTAATATATGGTCGGAAGCCGAGTTGGGTAGTTTTTGGTGAACTTCTATCAATATCAAATCAGTATTTGGTTTGTGTAACTGCTTTTGACTGTGAATGTTTGTCAACTCTCTACCCTTCTTTGTTCAACATCTCACAAATGGAGAACCGGAGGCTGCAGGCAAGCTTGATGACTGGATTTGGCAGTATTACCTTGAAAAGGTTCTGTGGGAAATCAAACAATAATTTGCTTCATCTTGTGTCACGTATTCGAGAAACTTGCATGGACGAACGGATTGGTGTAGAAGTTGATGTGGATAAGAGAGAGATTCAATTATTTTCCTCTGTAGAAGATATGGCAAAGGTTTGTAGCCTTGTGAATGATGCCTTAGGGTATGAAAAAAAATGGTTAAGAGATGAATGTATGGAGAAATGCTTGTATCGTGGAGGACCTGGTGTTTCTCCATCTGTGGCATTGTTTGGAGCTGGTGCTGAAATTAAGCACCTTGAACTGGAAAAGAGATATTTAACTGTGGATGTATTCCATTCAGATGTGAATTCTCTTGATGATAAGGAACTTCTAAAGATTTTTGATAAGTGTGCATCTGGTATTTCTGGTTTCCACAAGTATGCAGGTGTTGGACATGATGGCGAGGACACAGAAAAGTGGGGAAGGATAACATTTCTAACTCCTGAAGCTGCTGAAAAAGTTGTCTCAGAGCTGAATGGTTTTGAATTAAATGGCTCCTTGCTGAAAGTATTCCCTTCCTGGACAAGTTATGGAGGTGATCATCGAATGTTTTCATTTCCTGCTGTAAAAGCCAAGGTTTGTTGGCCACGTAGGTATAGCAAGGGTTTGGCAATTGTTAGATGTGCAAGGCAGGATGCTAATTCTATCATTGATGACTGTTCTAGTCTGCTGATTGGAGGACGGTTTGTTTGCTGTGAACTTAGCAAGAAGTTCCATGATTGTGTTGTCCTAAGTGGACTTGATAAAGAAATTTCAGAACAAGAAATTTTGGATATTCTGAGAACTGTGACAGATAGGAGAATTCTGGATGTTTTCCTGGTGAGAGGAGATGCTGTGGATAGCCTGTCATGTGCTGCTTGTGAAGAAGCACTTCTTAGAGAGATTTCTTCTTTCATGCCTAGCAGGGGTGGCCTTTACCGGGTACAGGTGTTCCCCCCTGAACCAAAGGATTCTTTGATGAAAGCTCTCATAACTTTTGATGGAAGACTACATTTGGAGGCAGCAAAGGCTTTGCAGCACATCCAAGGGAAAGTACTCAATGGTTGTCTTTCATGGCAGAAGATACAATGCCAACAGATGTTTCACAGCTCTGTATCCTGTCCTGCTCCTGTATACTTTGTTATCAAGAAACAGCTGGATTCTTTATTTGAAAGCTTAAAGCATCGGAATGGTACTTCCTATATCATAAAAAATAAATTCCTTATCTTTGTGTTTTTGTATATTCTACTTAATGTTTATTGTCATGTTGGAATTGCTTGATATTATTGTTCATTAGACATATCTTAGGTTTATTCTTTTATATAGCCATGGTTAAATTCAAATACTTGTTATGAAATGCTTGACACCTTTCTCTTTTAGCATCAATAAATAGAATTGTTATTCTTCTTATTATGAAAATGTAAATTATGCATATGGATATCAGATCATGCACATGTGGTTATTTTATTTTAATGTTTGATTTTTATTTTCTTAAGTTTTTTTTTATTAAATTTAAAATAAATATTATTTTCCAGTTTTTTTGTCTACCTGACTGTAGGTCTGGCAGAAACATGTACCAAATAAAAACTAGCCTTAAACATGTAATATTTTCAGACTTACCGAGGTTTCCCTCAAAATGATGTTCAGACTCAAATCTTTAAAGTGCTACCCAATCGGTGTTTTTGATTCAAAGGGACTCAAATGAAGTCCTAGAATTTGCAGTTCAAACACAAGGCTTCAATCTACACATTCCAAAAGTATTTATTAAAACATTTGAAATATTTTTAAAATATTAACAAAATATGGTAGACAAGGGGGAAACACAAGGGTTGTACACTGTTTCATTATGTTTTTCTACCATACATAGTATTTTTTTAGCATTTTTAAAAAAATATTTTTTATTAGTTGGTATAACTGTTGGGAAGTTATGGATTTGTTGTTCGGCTTTACATATTTTGTGTGTGTGTGTGTGTTTAATTTACATGTTATTGTCATAATATCCTAGGGTTTCAGATATTGTGGTATGGTATTGATCTTCTTAAACTGTTATAGATAATCATTTAGCCTATGTAATAATTTTTATGTGTGTATTAACTCTTATTCTATTATTTTCTAAACTTTCATTCAAGATATCCAATGTTTCATTAGATCTGATAATTTTTCATTAGTTCTGATACTTTTACAATGTTTTGATGGACTTTTGTAAACTTCTACGAATTAATTTTTGAAGTTTAGACCGAAAACTATGATTCAAAACGTTAGTTGCCTAGATACCTAGGATCCATCTTTGCTTAGTCAACTTCCTGCACCATAGGCAATATATTTCCATATGAAGGATAAAGTGCCAGAAAGGGTGGCTTGGCTCAACGGTAAGGCTTGCCGTTAGTGTCCCTGGTGGCACGGGTTCGAGTCATGGAAACAGCCTCTCTAGAAATGGGGGTAAGGCTGTGGACATCTTGCCCTCTCCAGACCCCGAGGTAGTGGGAGCCTCGTTCATTGGGTCACCTTTTTTTTTTTTTTTTTTTTTTTTGTTTTTTATGAAGGGCAAAATGCTAGTGCTCATCTTAGAAAGCATCTTATATCCTAAAGCAGATTTCCTGTAGTCTGCTTACTGTAGTGAGACTGTAGTATCAGGGCACTGGGTGACACGTGAGCGGAAAAAGTCAAAACACTCAGCAGTGATTCACTTTTCTTTTATGATGGTTCATTTTTTCCGGCCACATGTCATCTGGTACCCTGGTGCTACAGTCTCACTACAGTAAGCGGACTACAGGAAATCCGCTTTACTTATATCCATGTTTTGAAACTACTTGGCCGAAATCAAGGCAGTGAATTCCCTAATACCATTTGAATTTTTTAAAGAGTTTTAAGAATCTATTTTTGTACTTGAACGGAAACAGCCTCTCCAGAAATGGGGGTAAGGCTGTGTACATCGGGAGCCTCGTGCACTGGGTCACCCTTTTTTTATCTTTGTACTTGAAAATGTCCTTTACTACCATAGCTAATGTACCATGTTACTAAGAATGAATCCAGAACATCTTTTACCGTGTCTTTACAAATATGAGATAACTTGCATTAGCACTAGCACATGCATACATATATAATATGTATGATGCATCACAATAGAGATGATACCAAAGTTGATGTAGAATGATAGCCAAGAATATCAATGATGTAATGGAAACAATAAAAGAGAAAAAAAGAAAGATAAAGACCTGATTTGAAGCTTTTCTAAACCCAAAACAGGGGATCTTGGCCTCCACTAAATTTGAATAAACCCAAGGAATCCACCTTTGGGGAAAACCATTCCTGGTTTTTAGATTTCACGAAGGAAGAACACACTAGCCAAGAGCTGGAAAGTAAGAAATTTCTTTATTCATCAATTTCGTTCATTCATTCATTGTAAAATTATGGGGAGATGTTGCCTTTAAATAGGCTTACAACCTTTAACAATTAGAAACTTGCTAAAATTGAAAATTTCTTAAAATCCTAAACTTGCTAACCAAGTTTTCTAAAACATAAAACTAAAAAACTCACTTTTCTAAAATTAAAACAATTAAAACTTAAAACTCTCTCTCTCTCTCTCTCTCTCTCTCTATATATATATATATATATATATATATATATATATATATAACTATTTCTGTTTTTACTAACACCTTTGTAATTTAGTCATAACTTTCCCAAATCACATTGGATTAGCGGAATCTTGGTCTCGTTAGAAAGGTAACTGAATAACCTAAATAATTATACCACAATCAAGCCAAAATGATAAGTTTTTGACATTTGAAAAAGTATGGTAAACATAAAAAACGGCATTACTCTAAAAAAACAACCAACATCTTGGCACTATTGGTCTTATTACATGGACACATAAAATAAGCGTTACCCCCCCTATAAGACCCTTATTAAACCATATAACATTGCATTTTCCATAAGTCATTCCATGTGTGGACCCCACCAAGGCCAAGTGTGGGTCCCACCTTGCTCCCATGTCCTCATCAATGTATGTATATGTGCATCATAAAATATATGAGTTTCTTTCCTTAAACAAATTTTGGGCCCCCTAGTGCATAGGTGATTAAGCCTGTTAGGGTTCCATGTGGATAAGGGGGGATACTTTTAAGATATTTTTATTTTTAAGTCACAGTCTATTGGTTATGCCCTTGACCTGGAGTGCCCCCGTGTATGGGCACCCTTATGTTGACGGTAGCCGGAAAATTACAAAAATCAGATGCTCCAAATGATCTTGCTCATTGTATACTTCGTGATAATAAGCCATCTATATTATTGTTGTTTGTGGGGGGAGTTGGTGATTTTTTATATGTTAGGATCCCTAATTGGAATATTCTTTTGGCAATTTACAATTGAAGAGAAGGCCCATTTGTTGCATGATCATCCACTGAATGGATGGAGATGGCAAGGAATGAGTGCTTTCCTTTGTGTAGCATCATAGAGAGAACTTCACTATTTTGTTTTGAAACAATTACTTACAGGAGTTGACCTTCTGCACAGGCGTTTCATACAATCTTGAAAGGAATGAGAATGGCTCATTTCGAGTAAAGATATCTGCAAATGCTACAAGGACTGTTGCGGAGTTGAGAAAGCCACTGGAGCAGCTGATGAAAGGGAAGACCATAAATCATACTAGCCTCACTCCAAACATACTGCAGCTTCTCTTCACCAGAGATGGCATTGTGCTCATGAAATCGCTGCAGCGAGAGACAGGGACCTACATTCTGTATGATAAGCAAAATCTGAATGCCAGGGTCTTTGGCCCTCAGGACAAAGTTGATGTTGCTGAGAGGAGATTGGTGCAATCTCTCTTGACCATCCATGAAAACAATCAACTAGAGATCTGCCTCCGTGGTAGG
>JAOXJP010000012.1:10203075-10218575 GCA_025762735.1 Platanus orientalis | reverse complement strand
TCTCTGACCATATTCATTGGTGTTGTGTGGCAAGTTGTTGAATGTTGAGCCCAAGCCCTTTAAAATCGAGAATTTGTGGCTCTAGAGCCTGGGGTTTATTAACCTAGTAAAGTCGTAGTGGGGGTCTTCTAGTGCCTCAGGGAAGCCTGGGCAAAAGTTGAGGTTGAAGCTTAAAATGCTTAGGGAGAATATGCAAATATGGAATAGGGAGGTTTTTGACAATATCAATTGTAAGAAAAAACAATTACTAAGGGAAATCAAATTCTGGGACTCAAATGAGGGGTAGAGTCTTTCGGGTAGCGAAAGAAGCCTTTAGGATTGAGCCAACTAAGACTATGCTAAGATCTCCTTGAAGAGGTGAAATGGAAACAAAAAGCCAAGGTGAATTGGTTAAAGGAGGGCGACAAGAACACGCGATTCTTCCATAGGGTGACCTCGACTAGAAGAAATATGAATTTTATTCTCTTTAGTGGATGAAAATGGTTGAGAGGTGGAGCCTAACGCTTTGAAATCTCATATTGTTTCTTATTTTATGAAACTTTATAAGGAGCCGGGTGTAAGAAGGCCGTTGTTGAATAGTGTTCAATTCAATCAAATTTCGGCTAATGTGAGATATTGACTTCAACATCCTATTGAGAAAGATGAGATTAAAAGAGTGGTTTGGAGTATTAAGGATGACAAAGCACTTGGGTCGGAAGGTTTTTCTATGGGTTTTTTTAAACATTGTTGGGAGGTGGTTAAAGAAGATATTATGGATACTATGAGAAATTTTCATGACAAAACATTTCTTGATTTAGGGAGCAATGCAACGCACATAACTATTATTCTGAAGTCAAAAAATGCAAATAAAATATTGGAATTTAGGCCAATAAGTCTTGTGAAAAGTGTTTACAAGATCCTTTCCAAAACGCTTACCTATCGTCTTAAAGAGGCTTTGAAGGATGTCATTTTTTAAAATCAAAGTGCTTTCCTGGGTGGTTGGCAAAGTATGGATGGTGTTCTTGTGGCGAATAAGTGTTTAGATGCAATTCTTAAGAAAGGGGATTCAGGAGTTCTATGTAAATTAGACTTGAAAAAAGCCTATGACAGAGTAAATTGGAAGTTTCTAGACTATATATTGAAAAGACTGGGTTTTGGTAATAAATGGAGACGATGGATGAAAAAATGTTATGGGACGACTTCCTTTTCGATATTGTTGAATGGTTCTTCGGTGGACCTTTTTCATGGATCGAGGGGTCTAAGACAAGGAGATTCCCTCTCTCCCTTTCTCTTCTTAGTTGTGGCTGAAGCTTTTGGTGTTCTTCTCACGCGGGCCTTTTCGGGTGGTTTGTTAGAAGGACTTAAAGTTAATGATAATGGCTTAATGGTGTCCCATTTGCAATTTGCCGATGACACCCTTATTATGTACAAAGCATTGATGGATCAGATTATGTATCCTAAATGTGTGATTCGTTGCTTCGAAGTTGTTTCGGGGTTAAAGGTGAACTTGCAGAAAAGTAGAATGTTTGTGGTGGGTGAGGTTCAACAAATTGGTAGTCTGGCTAATTGTTTGGGTTGCATGGTTGGCTCTCTCCCAACTACCTACCTCTGTCTTCGTTTGAGCGCTCCCTATAAAAGCAAGGCTCCTTGGCACCCCGTGGTTGCTCATATTCATAAAAGATTAGCGAGCTAGAAAGGCATTTTGCTCTCTAAAGGTGGAAAGGCTATCCTTATTAATTCGGTGATGGCCAGTCTTCCAACATATTTCCTATCTCTCCTATCTTTTCTGATTTTGATTAAAAAAGAGATTGAAAAATGCCAAAGGGAGTTTCTTTGGGGTAAAGGTAAGTAGGGGGATGGATTGCATTTAGTGGTTTGGGATATGTTTGTAAGCCTAAGAAGCTTGGGGGTCTAAGTATAAATAAGATAAGAGATGTAAATAAAACTCTTCTTGCTAAATGACTGTGGAGATTTGGTAAGGGAAAAGAGAGCTTGTGGCATAAAGTTGTGGTGGAGAAATATGGGCTAGCTAGCGATTGGGAAACCAAAAACTCCTTGCTTATGTATGGATGTGGATGTTAGAAGGCAATTATGAATCTCCAAGCATATTTCAAAAAAGAGATTAAAGTGGAAGTGAGCTCAGGCTCTAGAACATAATTTTGGGCGGATTGTTGGTGTTCTTCGAGACCTCTCATGTTGGAATATCTGAATCTTTATTGCTTAGCCAAAAATAAGGAGGAAAAGATTGTGGATTGTTGGGTGCCGTCAGGGGAGGGCAAGGTTTGGCATATTGAGATCCGGAGAGGCTTAAATGATTGAGAAATTGAGAACATGGCAAATTTGTTGGGTAGGGTGGATCCTATTTGTTTGCGATCGGAGGTGGAGGATTGTTTACATTGGTCCCTCTCAAACAATGTGATCTTCTCTGTTAAACCATATAGGGGGAATCATTGGGAGGAGGTAGAGAATGACAAAATCTGGTCTATTATTTAGAAGACCTCCATTCCATCCAAAGTGAATTTCTTTATATGAACTATTGTCAAGGGCCGCCTCCCTACTATTGATTTACATCAGCATAGAGGTATGATCATCGCAAATGCTTGTTCCATTTGTTTGCATGATGCGGAGAGTATCGATTACATCTTCATTCATTGTTCCTATGCTATGGAGATTTGGGATTTGTTTCTGAATGAGATAGGCCTATCTTGGGTGTTTCCTAGTAGGGTTGCCTCGCTGATTGCCTCTTAGAATATAGGAAGGGGGGTCTTCTTGAAGGGTTGCTCTCATTGGAAGCTTGTTCGTCCGGCAGTGTCTTGGGTCATTTGGCTTGAGCGCAATAAAAGGGTGTTTGAGGATAGCAAGGAACCGACATTCAACATTTTTTGCAGGGCAAATGAGTTATCTTGTTTTTGGGGCTTAAACTATAAGAATATGAAGAATTGTTTGCCGATGGATTTGAAAAGGGAGTGGGGATCTATTTTCCTTTGTAATTAGCTCTTTGCTTTTGCTTGCTTTGTAGCCTTCCGGGATTTCTCATCCCTTTTCTCTTAATGAAATTTTATTATATCAAAAAAAACAAAAAATACATAATCTTATAGATACCTAATAAATTATATTATTCATATATATATATATATATATATATATATATATATATTAAACATACATGTGATACATATTATCATTAAAAAAGAAAGAATATGTGTGCTATTTATACTAAACATAAATAAACTTTATATAATAAATGAAAGTAAGCAATATGTACTATTTTATTATGAATTACAAATTATAACTGAAGTAAAATGCACATCTATAAGTAAATGCCTTTGACATCACTAGTCCTTGGGAAGTGATTGGCCAGTTTTTAAATCACAAAAGAAATAAGTACTGAACCTCTCCACAAATCCTTATATCCAGAACCTAGAAGTTCCAACAGATGTAATTTATTCCTTTGGAAAGTTTGGATCAACTCCACCTTATTTCTCCTTTTGTGACCGGTCATTCATGACACAGCTCAAGAGAGCTGAAAATTATAGTGCTATAAAATGTACTGTAAACAGTGACATGAACAGTGCTACGACAGTCACGTGAACAGTTGAATAGAATTGCCTTTGATATAATGGAAAAAGATTGGATAGAAAGGGAAAAGAACAATAATGCAGCTGATAGCTTGTACGAACCTAAAAGTAAAACAGAAATCCCATAGACTGAAAGAAAAAGAGTTAATATATTTCTGGTGTACTCAAAAAGCAGCACTGCAAGGTCAGACCATAGTTACCATGGTGAGAAGCGAAAGCGAGAAGCAATGCAAAAGTAAGAAGTGGGAAGCGAGGCTCCATAAATCTGATTTAGAACAATAGAGGAAAAGAGTGCACTTGTAGAAATATAAGTAATTTTCAGAGCAGGGGCAACTGTAATTTTGGCAGATTTGGGTAAAATTAACAAAATACCCCTTCCATGTGTTGGGAAATTACGAAACTTTCCAGATCAATTCTAATTTGTTTAAGGGTCCCAGGGTTCAAATTTCATCTAATTTGGACAAGATTTGCTAGGTTAAATATTCAAATTCCAAAGAAAGTCTTCTATGGAAATTTTCATAAACTAGTGTGATTCTTGGTTCAATAGGTCAGTGAATACAAAAGAGTTTGAAGTGGATTCTTAGGGGTTTTATAGGGGAACCAAATATCATCAAAATGCTAAAAAAAGATGGATGAAATTTATGAGGGGGCGATTTCAGCTCTATAACTATTTCCAAAAAAATCTGATGCAATAAAGAGGAACTTTTGGACCAAATAATAGGCAGAAAATTCTGAAATATGGATGAACTAACTTGAATAATATACAATGATCACCATGGTATCAAATGTCTCGAAATGTCTTATATGTCGCCCGACATATGTCCATGTCTACTATGACTGACATGACATACTACCTACACAGACATGAAACATTAACTACATTATAAAACTTCAATTTTCAGTTGACATGATGTACAGTGTCAAGTGAATATTCCCCTTTCGTAGTGTATAATTGTCTAATGTTGACAATGTGTTGTGCTAAAAAATCATATAAAAAACAACAAATTCCTAAGAAAATAAAAGGAGGGAAAGGAAGAAGGAGAAGAGAAAGAAGAAACGGAAGAGAATTTACTTGTTCCCTTATGTTTATGTAGTTAGATAATAATATGTACCAATATCCTAGTAAAGGCTTATGTATTTATTAAATATTATAATACAATGATATGAAAATAAGCTATCATTCCTAATGAATCTTTTTTTCTTATGTTTATGTAGTTAAATTAGAATATGCTTAAGTTTCCACGTTTTATTTACAATATTTTTGATACAGCACACAAACTCTTGATCTTAGAAAACTGAATACAGTCAGTATCAAGAAAATATAAGAGAATGAAAGAACAAAGAAGAAAGGGAAGATGCTAGCCTGCTAAGTTGGTCAGGTCTGTGGGTGTCATACCACAGACCTGGGTTCAAAACCTGTCTTCACCTATAATTACCTATAAAAAAATACTACTAGAACTTGAATCAATGCATGCCTGTATTTGATTGACAACTGATATTGTAATAAAGATGTAGGGGTATTTCTGTCCATGTACCAATATATATATATATAAAGGGGAGGAGGCATTGTTTTGGTTCTAACGACTCCGCATCTTCTTCTTTTCTTCTCTCTTTCTCTCTCGTCTTTGCTTTTGTCTCTTGATTCTTCTTTTTTTTCCTTTTCTTTTCTTTTTGCATATTTAAGATTCTGACATAGGGAATATCAATTAAGAAAACTAGTCTTCCCAGGGTTATACAATTATTGTGTAGGGGTGGATTTGGAAATTTGGACTAATTGAATGAAAAGAAATAAGAAATGATAGAAGTAATTGGAACTAAGAATAAACAACAACAACCACAACCTATCTCAACTATTTGGGGTCAGCTAGACGAATCCTGTCCCGCCATTTCACTTTATTTAGGGTTATATATACCATTACATAAATCAAAATAACAGATTTCCAGGATTTATATTTAAATGGTTTGAGTGGGTTTTTATGCCGACTTTCAACCTTACGCAACCCTCTTCCTTTATCCGAGCTTGGGACCGACAATGTCGGAAGATACAAACATTGATGGAGTTTAATTGGAACTAAGAATAGTAATTCATATTCAAATTCAAGAACATAACTAGTAGATGAACTAGTAGCTAGAATTTTAGCATTCAAAAAACTCGAAAATTAGAGTTAGAGTAAATGATTTCAGTGGAAGGATACACACCACTTTGTTGAATTAAGAACCAACTTTGCACCAATTCATAACCAAGGAATTCAATGATGTAGAAGCTCCAACAAAAAAAATGTGTAGAACAAAACACCCAATCAAGCAAAGCTTTAGGGAAAACTGATTTCATTCACTCATTGCTCAATTATATAGCTTCAATCTCTATTATAAACTAATATGGGATTCGCCAGATCTTATAAACTCATCTTTTGACTCCAATTCTACTGGAAATAAACTAAGATACTTGCTGAACAAGATAAGAAAGATAGAATAAAGGCACATCAATAACTTCTAGTTATAGTAGGATAGCGAATAGAAACTTCCTAAACATTATATATAAACTACTGCTAACTAATTAGGCTGTAGTTGCAGGGAAGCTTGGTACAAGGTGGAAAGCTTGTTTGCGAAGTTAATTCCATTCCACTTCCCCAAGTAGTGGGAAACGCGCCTCCCATGCTTGGGAAAGCACATAGAAATGAGTAAAAGCCTTCAGAGAAGCGAGTTGAAGCGTTTTGAAAATCAATTTGGAAGCGATCCAAGAAACAATATTGTATTTTATTTAATGTAAATTTTATGCTGTTGGCATTGAATTCTATGCTATAGAAACAATATTATCTATGAGATTTTGTAGGAAAA
Source organism: Platanus orientalis (assembly GCA_025762735.1). NCBI lineage: Eukaryota > Viridiplantae > Streptophyta > Magnoliopsida > Proteales > Platanaceae > Platanus > Platanus orientalis. The sequence continues at coordinate 10,212,180 of JAOXJP010000012.1, read as the reverse complement.
AAAAAAGATCTAGTATTCCAATAAAAAAGATTCAATTCTGATGGTTTTTATACAAGGGCTTCTATAGTCTGATTCTAAGATGTTAGTTATCTATGAAAAATCTATGTATGGTAAAATCTAAGGTATGGATGGCCATACTAATAACAAGTGGTTTTCTTATTGATTTATATGTCATGATTCTTTGTTACTTACATAGTCTCATTTTTAGGTTTTTTAGTAATTTATTAAGTTTATTCACTTTATTGAATTGTAGTTGAAACTATTAATTGTAACTTATTGTTACTTTATTATCATTATTTGCTTCTCGCTTTCCAAGGATTTATTGAGCCTTATTATTAAGTGGTTTGCATATTGATGTATATGCCATTATTCTTTGTTACATACGTAGTATAGCTTTTAGGGTTTTTAGTACTTTATTAAGTTTATTCAATTTATTGTATTGTAGTTGAAATTATTAATTATAACTTATTGTTAGTTACTTTATTATCGTTTTTCACTTTTCGCTTCCCAAGGATTTATTGAGCCTTGCTTCCCACTTCTCGCTTTCGCATTGCTTCTCACTCTTAATTATGAATTAGACTCTCTAAAAACAAGTAAAATAGAAACAGTAGACCACTGTGTAGCTTAGTCAAACTGGTCAACCACCCGTATTTCAAAATGGAAACCACAGGAGAAATTGGTGTAAGCTCAGCCACACCACATGGGATATCTATATTGGTTAGCCACACCCTTGAGAGAATTTCTCTGGGTGTGATGCACCTCATGGAACCCCATGGGAACCTGTGGGAGACCACAGATAGTTTGGGTAGGGTTTCTTGACCCTATGGTTCTATGTTTTGATGGGCTTAGCATGCTGATTCCCATCACGGTATTATGGTAGGGCCCATACAAGCTGACCCTAACTCTCTGGAAAAAGGGAGCAGCTGTATGTATGTATTTATTTATCTCCAATATAGATTCTAAATCGATCCCATGTTGTGATGGGTTGACACAGGCTCCTGTGGGGATTTGAAGGGTCTGGTTACCATTGTCTCTGATTGCCAGCTCTTGATATGCTGATGTAAACAAATTATTCTTCCATCAAGTTCTATATATTTGTGTGTTTTTTGAAACTGTAGAAACATAGAGGCAGCTTTATCACACGGGAAGACTTCAGTTTCCTGTCCTGGCATGGGATAAATACTGTGAGGATTCCTGTTGGGTGGTGGATTGCCCTGGATCCTAATCCACCGGCTCCTTTTGTTGGGGGATCTCTGGTAGCTCTTGATAATGCATTCTCATGGGCACAGTAGGTCTCGTTCCTTGTTCTTCTTCTTTTTTATTTATTTATTTTTATAATGTGGTTAAGCTTAAAAATTCATGTTTCCCATTTCTTTGGGGAGTGGTGACCCATACTTGCAAAACCTTTGGTGCAGGATCTATTACATAAAGTGCATTATTGACCTTCATGCAGCTCCTGGCTCCCAAAATGGCATGGAACATAGTGCCAGTAGAGATGGTTCAACAGACTGGCCCACATCTCCAGAATACATTTCACAAAGCCTGGATGTTATTGATTTTTTGGCTTCCAGGTACAACATCACACTTCGAATAGTGCTGCGGTTCTAGAAGTCATGCTTTTTTGTATATTTTCAATCAGTCTGGTGCACACATGGGCCATTCAATCAATTTAGCCAGCTAGAGATCTACTTTGAAGGCCAACACAGTTGGACGACTCTACCCACACAGTAACTGATTTTTCTCATGGACAATTAATTGGATAGAGGGAGTTCCTATTATTGGATGGCGACATTATTTCATCAACCTGATTTTGTAGCTGTTGCTAATCCAATATGTAGTCTTCCTTGTCCAAACCCATTTGCATATGTGCCATTTGGTGTTTTAAGAGGCATGTAAGGCTTTCCCCTTGTGGTTTGCCTTGGGATGAGGGTTAACACCTTGACGCCTGAGTCTTATGCCTCAAGTGGGAGTCACATGGCACACATGCCTCACATCATGAAATGTTGGGGCTGTATTCTTCATAAATCTATAATAAAGTTCTCACAATATTGAGACTTATGATTTTAACTTCTTTAATTTGTTTAGAAAAACATTGTACAAAGCCCGGATAATGGAGGGTTGTGTTAGATTGAATGCCAGCATAAAACCCCACCCAAACCTTTTAAAAATGCATCCGGTAATCATTATTTAGACCTTATGCTAGGGCTTCAGCTGACCCCAAGTAGTTGAGAAATGAGAACTTGAGATAAGGCTTTGTTGTTGTTCTTGCTGTAATTTGGTTAAAAAACATTCAGTTACCATGTATTTTCTTTTAAAATATTTATTCATCTTTGTTATTTATTTATTATTTCATCTTTGATTTTTTCTTCTTCATATGAATGCTATATACTATATATTTATATTTATTTATGCTTCATGCCTTCAGAATTATGCCACACTTTTAAGGCAAGTGTGCCTCACATCATGCCTAACTCTTGAAAACATTGGTGCCATCTGGGTGGTGGATGGTGAGGAAGCATGGATTTTCGTACTTTGCTACAGTATGAAGTACCACCTCTTGTATAAAATGAATCCAAGACTAAATATGGTAAGGAACATGGATTGGGATAGATGTGATATTTTATCTAGGAAAAATGAAATCTGGAGTTGATTATAGTTTCATGGAGGTTCTGTCCAATTTTGTTGTACTCTCTCTCTCTCTCTCTCCAACTTCTTCCAGAGTGTGGTTTCTGTAACTAGATCAAAACACCCACTTATTGTGCCAAATTTCTATTTGTTGTACTCTGCATTTTCTACTTCACTTCCTGTGATCATCTCTCTATGTCTATAATTTACAGCTTCTATACGCCATTTTCCCCTTCTCTTTTTCTTATTTTGAACCTGGGTCTGGGAGAACACTAGCTGAAACAAGGAAAAAACTGTAATATTACTATTATATTCCTTCTGAATTCTTGAAAAGCCTTTTTTATTTATTTATAATTAATGTCTCATTGACACATTCAACCCGGTTGACAGTACCTCATCTGTGTCGAAATTGTAGTTTTTACGAATGCAGCATTCATTGGATTTTTCATTCAAAAAGTATTCAAGTATATTAGCTAAAATTCATTCTGTGTAGGAGGAAGCTCAGGCTTGTTGAACATGTGTCATTCATTTGCAGGTATGCGAACCATCCCGCTTTGTTGGGAATTGAACTTTTGAATGAGCCATCTGCTTCCACAGTTCCACTGGATGTCTTAGTTTCATACTACTCAAAGGGTTACCAAATCATACGGAACTACTCATCCACTGCTTATGTGATAATTTGCCAGAGAATTGGCAATGCAGACCCACTAGAGCTTTACCAAGCCAACATCGGTTTTTCAAACATTGTGGTGGATTTGCACTACTACAACCTCTTTGACAATTTCTTTGTTAATATGAGTGCTGTGGACAACATCCAGTTCATATACCAGAGCAGGCAAACTCAACTACAGACCCTAAACAGTGCAAATGGTCCTCTTGTCTTTATTGGTAAAACAAGATCCCCGTCTGGGTTCTTTCAAAGGAACCCAACTTTACTTTGATAGAACATAGAAGTTGCACCTTTATAAACTGAGATTCTGAAAAAGAGATATTGTGATATATGAATTGCACTTGATCCAGGGGAATGGGTGAACGAATGGAATGTGATGGGTGGGTCTCAGATGGATTATCAAGACTATGGGAGCGCCCAGTTGTCAGTTTATGATAAAGCTTCCTTTGGATGGGCATATTGGACACTCAAGAATGACAGAAAACACTGGGATTTTGAGTGGAACATCAGGAACAATTATCTCCAATTAGGTACAAGTCTAAGCTCATCTACTCTACCATGGAAGGAAAATTTAAAGTTAATCCATTATGATGCCAATTTTTGTTTCTTAAGCTATTCTTTGTCTGCTGTTTATTTTATACCAAGTCCATCATGTATTAGGCTTAATTTACCATGTCTGAAGTTCATATGAAAAATTTTCACGCAGGTGATTCGTCAAGGAAACAAATTTCTATTAGTGCTGGGTTACTTGCACTGGCATATGGGTGTTATTATTTGCATCACCTATTGTGATAGATCACACCAAAGCTACTTCATGATATCGGCATAGAAGAGAACAAATTATGGCAGTTTTCTTTGCCTTTCATAGCTCATCATGGACAAATTATTTTAGAACTCCAGATGGTTCAAATAATGTCCAAAAAGGAGGAGCAGTCTCTACAGAAATTGTGAACAATCCTGTAAAAACATTGAGGCTCATGTTTGACCTTCATTTTGTTTAGTATACACAAATAATCCAGTTCTACTTTTGCTTTCATGGTGGTGTACAGTGAAATCTTATGAATCTATCATCAGAAGCCCTTTTTGTAGATCAGGTAGTACTTTCTTGACCACCTGGCCAAGGGAGAAATACCCAAGAAAAAACACGACCAAGAAGCTAAGATACTACTATGGCAGGTTAGCTAGTTCCATGACCTTCCCAATTGGCATGAATGGAATTGCGATCCCAATGGCAGAAATCACTACAATGGAACAGATCACTGGCCATAATGCCACTTCCTCGATAAATGAAATTTTCTCAGTTCGAATCAAATGGATGATGACGGTCTGCTCAGGGAAGCTCCCAATCATCTAAGCAGAATGGAAGAAGTTGGTTCCAATGCCTTGTGGGTCTCGTGGTGGAATCGGAGGAAAATATCAGACAGCACACTGCCTCATTCCACAACAGGAAGAAGGGTAAGCCTTGGGGGACCACTATAGTGGTATCTTCACAAAAGTCATCATCTTGTCCCAAAGGATTGCAATCTGACCCGCATTGCATAATATCAGCACTGAGCTCTTAAACTTGTAGGATAATGTTGGCAGTCTATTGTTACATACACCAATGGATCAACTGATATGCCAACATTGGCAGCATCCAGTGCAAGTCACTGATCCCATACTCCAGGAACCTGCAATGTGGCTCCCAGTTGTCAGCAAGGAATGGACCACATGGAGCTTCTGAGTTGGGTTGAGGCAGACCTGCATCGTTATTTTCCTAGTAATCTCATGGAACATTAGCATGGTCAAGGAGTTCAAGATCTGGTCATCACATGGGCAGTCCCGATATCTATCTCTTGGCAGACCTTTATTGCCAGGGCGAGTGGGTCACCAGTCAATACATTTGTTGTAACTCCCTTCTCAGCCAGCAGCAACAGAGCTTGCTTTGCAGAGTTCTTGGTCAGGGCAAAGAAGGTTGAAAGGCCACTGAAGACCATGTTCGATTCAACTGGCTCATTATTGGCTGTACTGGCACTGCTATGTTTCTGCAACATGGAAGAGGTAAGGCTACTAACAATGATAATCACCACTTTGCTGTACCTTATGTGTAGGGTGGTTTAAAAGCAATATTCAGAATAAGGAAATGAGTTGCTTCCATGGAAAACCTAGAGTAAAAAAATAATACTATAGGTTGATATTGTGGCAATGGCAATGCTAGTTTGTTGAAATAGTTTTCTAGCCTAGACAAAATGCAACCAACTAGGGTATGCTCATTGGTTGGACCAAAACAATTTGCTTACCTTGAAACCAAGGTGACAAATAGCGCACACAGGGTTAAGTAGAATGGATATTTCAGAAAGTAATAGATGACCTTTCAGTGTGCAATCAAACTATATTGACAGTGCTCTCCAAGTTTTGACAGAAACTTTCCTTCAAGGGCTTCTCCGTTGTCTTTTTACAAAACAAGTAAACCATATATGAGTGAAGATATAATGATCTATGAATACATATGGTACTAAGATTGTAGATTCTGTCATCCTTGAGAAATATACATATTTTTTGGTTTCCCTTCAAGAGCCTTTCGTCATTGCTATTTAAACTGGGGATAAAAATACTAATCAGTTGCTCTCTAATCTTCTTTTCTTGTCATTGCTATTTAAACTGGGGATAAAAATACTAATCAGTTGCTCTCTAATCTTCTTTTCTTTCTTAATTCTTATAATTGTTTTACATAGGTAACCTGGGATCAATCTAATGTTAAAATTGAGAAATCTGCTCTACCCTAGGCAGGCAAGATATTTTTATGGTAAAATGTGAGGTGACATGCTAGAAACAAGACAGTTTGAGGCTTAGCTATCAAACTTTCTGATCTCTCCCTCTCAAAAAATGAGGGGAAGGAAATCCAATAGGTTTTTGACAAGTTTAATGCATTCTGCTACAACTTCACACTCGAAGAACTCATTGGTCTTTGTTAGACATGACCAAAACATTTCAGTCTACTTCCTAATCTTGTCATCAATTTGGGCTATCCTAAGTTACACAATTGCATGGAATTATAAATTTTATCCTTCATATTTTTGCCCCTCATTAATCTTCATCATTTTCATATGTATGTATCAAAAACATTGTCATCTTTGCTGCCTTCATTCTATGGATGAGTTGGTAGTTAAATTTCCATGATTTTGCTCCATAACGCATTTCGTGTCTAAATCATCTTATAAATTTTTTCTTTAATCCACTATGTTCTAATTCTATGTCAGTTTTGTTGGCTATACTTTTTTTTGGATAGATACGGAAAGATTTTATTGAAGCTGACAAGCACGAGGAGATTGTGCTTCTTAAGTGATTGTGAGTTCTTACAAACAATTAGAAAATGGAAATTATGCCCTTTAAGAGTGATCATACGAATAGAGGGGTTAATATCGGCCTGGCTAGGCCAGTGGCATAAGAGCCTCCTCCACTGTGGGCAGGCGTGAGGTGCGTGTTCGGCCCTGGAATGGGCCTGGGATTGAATTTGGTCTGGTAATGAGATGAACTATTCTTAGGCCTAGTTTTTGCAGGTTTGATGGGCCAAGTTCTTGGGTATTTATATGAGCCAAGCTTAACCTGATTTTTTGTTTATAAAATAGAAATAATTGCTTGGAGAGTTGGAGTATCTTATGGCTTCTCATGATGGTGGTACCTTTTTTTAAAAAAAAAAAAAAAAAACTAAAAATTTAATACTTCTATGATTGGGCTTACAGGGTGTGGCCCATCTGATTGATGGTCGGGCGTAATTGCATCATCTCTTCATGTGGCAAGATTAGTAGTCACCTAACAAAGAAAATGTAGGTGACGTACCTCAACCCAACCTACTGAGTATTTCATTTTGTGATTTCACCCCAAACTGTATCCTAATCCCAATAAAGTTTGTGTTGCATATTTGATATTTGTGATTCAGATTGAGATGAATCTGGATCCTCTACAATCATTAAAATACATTAACGTGCAGCAATTGTCTATTGTGTGACAAGTATACAAAAAAAGTTAAAACACCCACCTAAATCTGGGTAACTTTAAATTTTTCTCTACTTGTCTCGCCGTAGACAATTGCTGCACACGTCAACATATTTAAACAATTGTAGGATCCTTGAAGATGAAACCAAATTGCCGCCCACCCCATGCTTAGGAATCCTTTTGTAGTCTTATATGTGGCCGCCAAAATGGACTTTTTGGTAATTTCACTGGGTGAGGTGAATTTCGAAAATACCAACATCACCAGCATTTCTCTTTCTTTGAAGAGATGAATTAAGCTGAAGGAATACAAATCTTTTGGCTTACTCTTCTAAGTTGTTATGATGGTTAAGCCTGTAGGAGAAACCTTATAGTAAAGTAGAACTTTCTCTGTTAGTATGGTTAAGCCAACGCCCCGATTGTGGTCCAGAGGAGAGAAGATCCTTCCACCACACCCCTTGTGTAAGTAGACCCTGTGGCATCATCCTTCCACAAGGAAGGTCAGAGATCAAATCCCCTTGGATGCAATTTGTTGCCTGCCTCTCCCATTGCTGTATGCGTGTTCAGTTCAGCTTAGGATCCTGTCCAGCCTGTTAGGACCTGTCTGGCCTAACTGGTTGACATGTCAAGTGTCGACCTGATAGGCCAGACAGGTCCTAACAGTCCATAAGGAGGCCGGATAGTATCAAACTGGTTCAGTTCCAATTGTGCCAACCAGTGCGGCTGTCAAGTCATGTGGGCCCAAGTGGCAAGATCCCCCAAAAAAAAAAAAAAAAAAAACTCCATTCTATCACGACCCAATCCGAATTCATAACTTCTTAGAAGATTGAGGCACCTATCTGCAAGTTTGGTCTTGTAAGGATCGGTGAAGGTGGGGTTGTTGGAGCTTGCCATTGTATTCAAATCCAAATTTGACGCGTTGTTCTCTGGTAAGCCTGTTTGAAGAGGGATGTAAGTTGGCGAAGACCCTTATAAACCAAGCTGAAAATTGACGATTTTTCCAAGAAGATATGAGGCAGAGCCATCCTTGTTTTATTCTCTTCTACTGTAATGAAAGATTATCAAATATTATACTTTAAAGATTTGAAGCTGCATGGAAGAACCCAGAATCCTTTCAACACCCTTGGGTCTTTTGTCTTCTCTGCATTTATTTCTTCACTCGTTTGGTTTTTATAAATATTGGTTTCTCAAAGTCAAAGCTGGCTTGAGGACCATTGTAAATGAAAGTTCCGAGTCTGTGCAGGCACTCCTACATGTCGTCTTGCTTTCTAACCGAGCGGATTTATCAGAAGGGTTCCATTATTTAAGCCAAGAATTGTAAGTGATCTAGAAGGAAGGTCCACCCATATAAAAAGGACAAAAGAATGGAAACTTTGACTATAATGAATTAAAAAAGGAATTGACCGAATAAAATGTAGTGGCATAAAACGAATACACGAATAGGAGCTTTTGGGTTATGACTTGACTGAATCAAACCAAATAAATTAAGCAAGAAGAATTGAAAGGAATATTAATATTGTGTTGTAATTTTTTTAAAAGTATTTATTGGTGTTAATTCAAATTAATTAAAAGCATTCTTGTATTTATTTGATTTGTTTTATTTACCGGTGTTTTTTTTTTCTTCTTCTTATTGAATCCTTTTATTATTATCTCTTTATTTGTATTATATCTACTTTTACCTGTTTGTAACTTTTGTTATATATAAAGATTCACTATTTGTTACCAACGTCCCTGTGCTCGGGTGGCTGTGGCATCTATCTATCTTCCCTAGGCAAGACATTTTCAAATCTCTGGTGTGAGGGGAGGGGGGGTATGTAGTAGGCATTGTGGTGTAGTCA
>JAOXJP010000012.1:10188159-10199972 GCA_025762735.1 Platanus orientalis | reverse complement strand
GTGTAGCCCTAATTATATATAATGTTGAGGGCGGCTGTAACAACTGATCGTCTTGTACTTTCTATTTTTTTCGATCATAGTGAAAAATCGCAACGACTCTGTGGACGTAGCCCAAGTTGGGTGAACTGCGTAAATATGGTGTTTTCTGTGTTTTTTTCTTTGTTCTTGATCTTTATTTTGCTTCGTTTTGCTTCCTTACGATCCTGGGATTAGGGTAAACCCCTAACAACTGGTATTAGAGCATTCAGGTTCGAGTGGGAGCGATGGTTGCAGATGAAGGGAAGGTCAAGATCAATAAGTTCGATGGTTAGGACTTTGGGTTCTAGAAGATGCAAATTGAAGATTATTTGTATTAGAAGAACTTGTACAAACCGCTTTCAGGAAAGAAACTAGATAACATGGAAGAAGATGAATGGACCCTTCTTGACATATAGGTACTAGGGGTTATTCGATTGACGTTAACTCGTAACGTTGCCTTCAACATAACGAAGGAGATAACCACATCAGGTTTGATGGCAGCTCTTTTGAATATGTATGAAAAACTCTCTATTGTTAATAAGGTGTATTTGATGTGGCGATTATTCAATCTAAAGATGTCACAAGGCATGGCTGTGACTGATCATCTAAACGAGTTCAATCTAGTTACATCCTAGTTAAGTTCTATAGGGATTAAATTCGAAGATGAGGTTAGAACTTTAATTCTTTTATCCTCCTTGCCGGAAAGTTGGAACGGTACTGTAACTGTAGTGAGTAGTTCTTTTAGAAATTCGAAACTCAAATACAGTGATGTTCGGGACTTGATTCTAAGTAAAGAAATTTACAGGAAGGAATCAGGAAAAACATCAGGATCTGTTTTGAATACAGAGAACAGGGGAAGAACATCTGAAAGAAGTGCAGACCGTGGTAGATCAAATTCCAAGAAAAGGAGCAAGTCGAGATCTGGAAAACCTTTTGACAGTTGTTGGAACTGTGGAAAGAAGGGTCATCTGAATAAAGATTGTCGAGCACCAAGGAGGAAAAACAAGGATGAGTGGGATTCAGTGAACGTCACAATAGAGGAGGTCATTGTTGCTCTGATTTTGAGCGTTAACAGTCCCATTGATTCATGGCTCTTGGATTCAGGGGCATCCTTTCACTCTACCCCATATAGAGAAATCATGAAAAAACTATGTTAATGGTGAATTTGGAAAGGTTTATCTTGCTGATGATGAACCTTTGGACATTGTGGGCAAAACAGATGTTCGGATTAAAACACCCAATAGGGTTGTATGGAAGTTACAGAATGTCAGACATGTTCCTGGCTTAAAGAGAAACTTAGTATCTGTGGGATAACTTGACGACGAAGGGTATCTAGTTACTTTCATGGATAGTTACTGGAAAGTCACCAAAGGAGCCATGGTTGTAGCTCGTGGAAAGAAGACGGGTACTTTCTACATAACGGCAAACACTAGAAATTTTGCTGCAATTGCTGATGCAAAAGAAGATTCAAATTTGTGGCATTACAGGCTTGGCCATATGAGTGAAAAAGGGATGAAGGCACTTTTGTCTAAAGGAAAATTGTTAGGTATAAAATCAGTGAACATTGGTTTGTGTGAGGACTGTATCTTTGGAAAACAAAAGAGAGTTAGTTTCTCAAAGGCTGACAGAATACTCAAGATAGAAAAATTAGAATTGGTTCATACAGATGTGTGGGGACCTTCTCTAGTTTCATCTCTTGAAGGCTCATCATATTATGTTACCTTCATCAATGATTCAACAAGAAAGGTATGGGTTTATTTTTTGAAAAATAAATCTGATGTTTACAACACTTTTAAGAAGTAAAAATCCATGGTAGAAATTGAGACAAGTTTAAAGATAAAGTGCTTGAAATATGATAATGGAGGAGAGTATGAAGACAAGGAGTTCAAAGAATTCTATGCCATTAATGGGATTAGAATGGAGAAAAATGTTTCTAAGACACCATAACACAATGGGGTGGTAGAACGCATGAACATAACTCTTAATGACTGTGCTAGAAGCATGAGGATACACTTTGGACTGCAGAAGATGTTCTGGGATGATGTAATTAATACTGCAACATACTTACTCAACCGTGGACCTTCTATTCTTTTGGATGAGAATCTTCCAGAGGAGGCTTAGAATGGAAAGAAGGTATGTCTTTCACATTTGAAAGTATTTGGTTGTATTTCATATGTACATATAGATTCTGATGCTAGGAGTAAACTTGATCCAAAATCTAGAAAATGTATTTTTATTGGGTATGACACTGATGAGTTTGGTTATCGATTTTGGGATGATCAAAATCGGAAAATAATCAGAAGTAGAGATGTCATATTTAATGAAAAAGTTATGAATAAGGACATGTTAGCTATAGAATCTGATAATGCAGGCATTCAAGCTGAAAAGAACAAGTATGTTGAATTGAAAGAAATTTCTGACAGTGATGTGCTGAGGAGAGTTCAGAATAATCCAGAAAACATAGTTCCATAGGTTGAACCAAACACTCTTGCTATTGAGGTGAGACGGTCCTCAAGAATTCCCAAACCGATACAGCGGTATTCTCCATCTTTATATTATTTATTACTGACTGATGATGGTGAGCCAGAATGTTATGTAAAAGCATTGGAGGTTGATAACTCAATTAAGTGAGAATCAACTATGCAAAAAGAGATGGACTCACTCATGTCAAACCAAACATGGGAGTTAACTGAGTTACCAAAAGGCAAAAAAGCTCTACATAATAAATGGATGTACAGGATCAAAGAAGAGCATGATGGTAGTCAACACTACAAAGCAAGATTAGTTGTGAAAGGATTTTAGTAAAAAATAAGGTGTTGACTACACTGAAATCTTCTCTCTAGTTATGAAGTTGACAACAATCAGAGTGGTATTAGGAATTGCGGTTATAGAAGATTTGCACCTTGAGTAGCTAGATGTGAAAACTGTATTCCTCTATGGCAATTTGGAGGAGGACATCTATATGATGCAACCACAGGGATTCATAGTACCAGATAAGGAGGGATTGGTATGCAAACTGAAGAAAAGTCTGTATGGTTTGAAACAGGCTCCGAGACAGTGGTATAAGAAGTTTGATGGCTTCATATGCAACAGTGGTTTCATGAGATGTCAGACAGACCATTGCTGCTATGTTAAAAGGTTTGATGACAGCTATATTATCTTACTCCTATATGTGGATGATATGCTTATTGCAGGGTCAAATATGCAGGAGATCAATAACTTGAAGGAACTGTCAAGCATTTTGCAATAAAATATCTAGGTGCTGCAGAACAAATTCTTGGAATGAGGATTAACAGAGATAGAGCATCTGAAACTTTGGTACTCTCACAAGCAGAGTATGTAAAAAGGGTTCATAACAGGTTCAACATGCAAGGTGCAAAACCAGTGAGCAGACCTTTAGCTAGTCACTTTCGACTATCTAAAAAGAAATCACCTAAGACAAAGCAGGAACAGGATGACATGAAAAGAGTTTCATATGCTTCAGCTATTGGTAGCCTAATGTATGCTATGGTTTGTATCAGGCCAGACAACACATGCAGTGGGAGTTGTGAACAGGTACATGAGCAATCCAAGCAGACAACATTGGGAGGCAGTAAAGTAGATCCTAAGATATTTGAGGGGTACCACAGATAAGACACTTTGTTTTAAAGGTACAGGAATAGAAATGAAAGGTTTTGTTGATTCAGACTTAGTCGGTGATGTTGATAATAGGAAGAGTACTATTGGGTATGTGTATACCTTGGGTGGTACAATAGTTAGTTAGGTTTCTTAGTTACAAAAGATCATAGCTTTCTCTACTATAGAAACTGAATATATTGCAGTTACTGAAGCTATTAAGAAGATGACTTGGTTGCAAAGCTTCTTGGAAGAGTTGGGTAAGAAATAGGAAAATAGTGTTTTGTACAGTGATAATCAGAACGCTATACATCTTGCAAATAATCTAGTGTTTCATTCCAGGATGAAGCATATACAGTTGAGATACCATTTCATACGGTCACTTTTAGATGATGGGTTGTTGTCACTTAAAAAGATCCCTAGAAGTCAGAATCTTGCAGACATGTTAACTAAGACAGTCATCATTGAGAAATTGAAGCTGTGTTCAGCTTCAATTGGTTTTCGACCTTGAGGACAAAAGGGATTAATCGTTGCGATGTTTGTTATGTTTTGAAGGCATGGAGAGTTTAGAGTTTTGTTGTTATGATCAGTCTTCAAGTGAAAGATTGATGGGAAGTGTGGAGCCTAATAATACTGTACACTTTTCCTGAATTTTTTAGCAAGGATATTATGGTAATTTCACACTTGTATGGTGTAGCCCTAATTATATATAACGTTGAGGGTGGCCACAACAACTGATTGTCTTGTACTTTCTGTTTTTCGATCATAGTGAAAAATCGCAACAACTTCGTGGACTTAGCCGAAGTTGGGTGAACCACGTAAATCTAGTATTTCTTTGTGTTTTGTTCTTTGTTCTTGATCTTTATTTTGCTTCGTTTTGCTCTCTAACGATCTTGGGATTAGGGTAAATCCCTAACACACAAGACCTCCTCCAATATATGTATAGATAACAAAGCATAATAAAGAATTGAAGACATTTAAATTTGAAGGTTTCTTAGTTTAACCTTTTTTAAAAAAAAATGTATAATAAAATTATACAACCTTTTCTGAGTGGGCTGGATGACTAGATCATCTCCATTCATCTAATAACTCATCTCATGATTATTAATTGTTTCTCAGGCTCTTTGATTAGAAGTGCATTAGATTGTTCTCACTTCTTAGGCCATTAGCATCCAGAGTTTGAACACCTAATGTTTGGTAATGCGGACATCATGATCAAGATGATGATTGGGCCATGTTCACAACCATTTTATTTATTTTATTTCTTTTTTTATGTTAATTGTGTTTCATGTAAAAGGGAGTACAAAATTTTGAAGGTAGTTTTGACATTGTTAGTTTATTAGGGATATTTTTGTTATTTATTTTAGTTGGAGGATATTTTTTGGTAGACATTATCTTATTAGAGGTATCATTGTATTTCTTTTGTTTTTATATCAAAACCTAAATCGTGGGGGGTTCTATGAGTAACCCATGATCAGACTTTTTGAATGATAAAATTTGAATAAAAAAAAGTGTTCTCTCTCTCTCTTGTCATTAATGGCTGTTTTGTCTTCCCCTTTGTTGTTGCAGGTTGAAGAAACCCAAAACCTTAGAATGGGTCTAGGCTCCACCTAGTTTAACGTTAGTGGTGGAGGTCACTCCCTTCTCCTTGGATTAAAGGTTTTTTCCTCTTCTTCTTAATATCTTCTTCTTTGTTTACAATTTGAGTGAATTTTCTTGTTGGATGAAAGTGAACCTGTGCACAAAAAAATCAATTGTATTGAACATTCATTGAATTTTTGATCCTACCAACATCTAAAGGAGGTTTCCCCATGACATACGATTTAAATGAAAGCAATTTTCAATGGTTGTGAGTTGTTATTAACATGATCATGTTAAGTCCCAATCAGGCCAGGCGTGAATATCACAGAAAACCCTCTCTCACGAGATCACCTCCAGCTCCTTCATCGAAGGGAGTTCGATCGTGATCTGTTGCAAGGTTATTGTACAACCTTGGACGATGCTAGGGGTAGTGGGACCCATCTTTTGAAGTTCAACCTGATCAAGCTACACTCCTATTTCTTTGCAGCAGACGTTAAAATAGCAAAACTAACGGATTGTAGGAGATTGACTCATAAATCCTACTTCTTAAGAGTTTGACTGAAAAGTTTTGATAGGGTTAAGATAACCCTTGGGAAATCCTAAGGGCACTATTTCCCTTCCGAAAGCTAATTTCTACAATGAGAAATCATGGTGAATGAATATGGGTTAGCGACATCACTTTCTCTACATCAGATTTTCGGCATCTCTATAAATCTCATGATCTAGACCTATGTAGTTGATTATTCTTGAAGGCTATACTCCAGGAGATTATTATGTGCTAAGGCAACACATTCCCAGGTGTAGTTTTCACTTTTGGTACTTCCATCAAATCCTACAGGATAGTAACTTTAGTGGTTGCATGGCTTAGGTTGGTGACTGATTCTATACACATCTGAAGCATATCTCCTTGCTTTGATATTACTTTGATTATCATAAATGTATTTAGAAGAAGTTCTTAACCTTTCCATGACTAATCTATGCTTGTTTGCTACTTTTCCTTGGTTATTTGCATATTTTGAACACTTTTTCTTCACCTTAACATCATCTGAATTTCTAGACAACAACCTAACACTTTCTTGATCTCTAAGTTAAATGATATTCTCGTCATATTACTTGGGTTTAATTTTGTTTATTACTTTGTATTCCTCAACTCCAATCATGCATATTGAATTTTAGCTTAAAAAATCATTGAATTAACATGTGAACTTGTGAGTAGGGATCTTGTTTATTTTTCTTTATTACTTTATCAAGTTTATTTCTATCTCCTGAGCACACATTCACTATCCTACATGCATGCTACATCAGAATTTGTATCAGAGCTTAGATTTAGGGTTTCAGTTACTCGTAAGTTGCATTTTAGGTGTAGTTTATGCATGGTAGGCTAGTTTGGATTTTTTACATATTTTAATTTTTATTCTTAGCATTACATATTTTATTTTTATTTATTTAGGTAATTTTTCGTACTTAGATTTTTAATTTTAAACTTTTTAGAATTTATTTAGAGTCATAGACATTGTTCTATGCATTCTTTTAGGGAGTTCTATGGTCTCACTATCCCTAGTCCTTCGATGTATGTCCCTAGGTCCAAACTAGGCTAGCATACCCAAGATGTCCCTGAGAGAGAGGATTAGCTCCCCAATCACTCAAAACTTGACCTTTAGAGACCTAGCAAGGAGGATGGATAGGTTAGTCTTCGTCATAAACGCAAGCACTAAGAATATCCATGAGCAGATGGCAGAAAGGCTGAATCAGGCCACAGAGGTCCGCAGAGAGTTGTTCTCTCACACTATGAGTGATTCTCAGGAGGGGAGAGGAGCTCACATGGATCATGCTCAGGACAACCATTTAGGCAAGGGATCCATGAGAGTTAGAGTGTATGCTTTTGATGGACAGTCAGATCCCAGGTATTTCTTCAATTGGGTTAGAGAGATAGACTAGTACTTTGACTGGTATGATATCTCCTCTCACAAACAAGTTAAATTTGTCAAGATGCAACTAGTTGGGTCAGCTCAACTCTATTAGGAGTCAGTTGAGCAAGAGATTTATCGGAGATATGAATGACCCATTACTAGTTAGGTAGACATGCAGAGTAAGCTCAGAGAGAGGTATTTCCATGTTATTATGAGATTCGACTTCTTGAGCAGTACGACGCAATCCACCAGGGTTCATCTAATATAGCGGACTACATCACGCGATTTAAGGATATCAGATTGAGATGTGGAGTCCGTGAGGCCTGATATTGTCATCACTAGATTTAAAGGGAGACTTAGACCTGAGATACAAATGGAGGTTTGTCCCTACTTCATCATCACTTTAGAGCAGGTTTATCAGATAGGCTAGGACATGGAGAATTGTATGAGGCTTCCTATTTGTAGACAACCATCCACGCCAGGTCCTAACACCTCTAAACTTAACTCTACTCTTTAACAGTGTCCTAGTCAGCTGGAGCATTCATTACTTCTACCAAACACTATACCCCAGTTTGAGTCATAGGAGGATCAGTCATTAGAAAGGGTGAGAGCTGATGAGTCATATAACCCTCTTGTAATGGAGGTGCATAGTGATGATGAGGATGGCATTGATGGGGTTGTTGGTCCTATCGAGGCTCCGAGTGATGATGAGTCAGACTTTCAGGAGTTTGACCAGGAGGTTTAAGGAGTTTAGAAGAGTGCATCCATAAAGACCTTAGTGTCTAGTTCTGTTATACTTGACCCTGACCATGATACATTTGTAGATACCTTGGTATCTAATTCTGTTATACCTGATCCTGACCATGGTATTTCTGTAGAGGTCTTTGTGTCTAGTTCTATTGTTCTTGACTCTAGCCCTGATACTGAGCAGGAGATTCATGTGGTTCAGGAGGTCTAGGTGACTGTACCTATAGTGATTATAGTGATTGGATTTGTTGAGTCTGGCTTGAAGTTGAGCCTGACATTATTTTAGACACTAGGTTGTATCTTCTATCTAAGGGAGAAACACTTGTACCCAAAGTACATATAGTCGTTGAGGAAGTGGTTTATACTCCTAGGGTTATCATTTCCTTAGTACCTCTTTGGGACTTAGCTTTTAGCTATTTTTTAGAAGGAACTATAAAAAATGAAAGATGTATTGAATGGCCAATTATCACGTGATAACCATCCACCTACTAATGGGTGTCTTGAGATGGTAATCAAGAGTCCTGGTCTTTTACTGAGCTTAAAAACTTTACTGAGATGTTTGGTTGGTGAGAGCCTTAGGACATAAGATAGTGTTCTGTATATCACAAAGTTTGTATACATTAGTACGGTCAATAAGATATCTAGCATGAATCTATTTGAGATTGTCATATTTTGTAGACTCAGAGTTCCTATAGACTTCATATCTATGTTTTCATTCCATAGTTCATTTGAGTTTACATCTGCATTGACATTATGTGCTAAGGCCACACATTACTAGGTGTAGTTTTCACTTTTGGTTTTTCCATCAAATCCTACAGGATAGTAACTTTGGTGGTTGCATGGCTTAGGTTGGTGGCTGATTCTATACACATCTGAAGCATATCTCCTTGCTTTGACATTACTTTGATGATCATAAACGTATTTAAAACAAGTTCCTAACCTTCCCATGATTAATCCTATGCTTGTTTCCTACTTTCCCTTGGTTATTTACATATTTTGAACACTTTTTCTTCACCATAACATCATTTGAATTTCTGGACAGCAACCTAACACTTTCTTGATCTCTAAGTTAAATGATATTTTTGTCATATTATTTGGGTTTAATTTTTTTTTTATTACTTTGTATGCCATAACTCCAATCATGCATATTGAATTTTAGCTTAAAGAATCATTCAATTAGCATGTGAACTTGCAAGTAGGAATCTTGTTTATTTTTCTTTGTTACTTTATCAATTTTATTCATATCTCCTAAGCACACACTCATTATTCTACATGCATGTTGCATCACTTGGACTGTAAAGATATAATTTGGTAGCCGTTGGCTGAGGAATCCTCCACCTCTGCAATGCAAAATGAACATCAAAATGGCTTGTAAAGTCATAAAATTTTCTCACTCATCAATGAACAAAATTGAGTAAAATTGGACTAGGAACAAGGCAGAGTGAAGCGCACATACAAGTTATAGGAAGTGCATATTGACTTACACTACTACTAAAATTTCATATAATCAAATATAGGTGCTGGGGACTAATTTAATTGAATTTTTACCTTATAAAGACTTGGATATAAGATCAAATTAGAAGCAAGAATTTTTTAATAAATGGCTTTAAGAAGAGTCCAAAGAAAAAAAAAATCTAAATACCTCATCTCCAAGAAGTCAATATGATTTCCTTGTAAACATTATTTAATTAAAACTTAAAAATATCAATCTCTCTTCATCTAGAAGATGAAGAACAATACAAAGGGATGGGGGGAGATAGGGAAAGGAAGCAGAAAATACGATGTCATAATACCTTCACTAATAAAGAGAATCTTATCTTCTGCTTCTTGTTAAAAATAAAAATAAAAAATAAACCACTGCTGTTTAGTGATCAAATGTTAGGTAAGAATGACCATTGAGAGAAAGGATGTCCTTTTTTTTTGTTGTTAATTTATACCTTTTACAGTAAAGAGAATCCAAGTTGAGAAAAAGGACTGTAATACTAGGGTTTAAGAGAGGGATTGTGCAGAAAGTGGCATGACTTGTGCACTGGAGCCATCGAGGACTTTCATTATTATTTACAAAGTTATTGTTTGTCATTGAAATCTCCTATTGCAACTAAAATTCTAAGTTCTTTACACCATATGTAAATGAATACTTTTCGACTATAATTTATGTCAAAATCTTGGAAAGCCCAAAAACTGCTCCCAGTACTAATTAAAGTATTTAAGCCATAACAAATTTCAAATTTTCATTGGAAATTTTGTAGAAAAGCACTGACAGTTACTAACAAAAGGTTTTTTTCATTAGTTGTATCAAAGTTAAGTTGTAAGTTACTATGGAAATTCCGTAATCTATTTAGTCATTTATTATCCAAATGTTTATGCCAAAATAGTTTTTTTAATTAGGGATGAACAAAAGAAAAGACTGTGCAGAAGTAATATCAAGATATGCAGTGAACCTAAATTTGAGGAAAAGAAAGCCACATAAACAAATTAGCATATACATATTTCTGCCAGATTGTACAGCAGAGACTTCAACTATGACCACCTAAATATCATAGACAAACTTAAATGATATCACTTGCAGTCCATTTATAGGAATAAACTCAGTTTCAAAGAAACACTCAACCAGCACAAAATCCAGTCAGGCAGACACCAATATGATAGTCATTGTTTGTGTTTATTAGACAACAACTAAGGTTCACGTAGCCCAATCTTTATAAAGAAGGTGTGGGACCAACCGGAGTCCAGTTTCTCCATGAAAGACTTCCAAATATATTTAATATAGTCCATACCCCTGACACTGATATGGGGAAGTCAGTAACCACAAGAACTCAACAGAAAATCCCCCTAATAGAAAAGATCCAGATATGGTATGAGGTGTCCTCATATGTATTTTTTATAGTTTACTGTCCACAAGTTTACTCATCTATGCTAATATGTTAAGCCAAAAGGTGGTTTCATACAATGTTGGAGCCTGCATTTCCTTGGTAAAAGACTACCTCTATTAGAAAAAGGCAAAACACTGCAGAGGTTAATGCAGAGAAAAAAAGATAAAATAAATAAATAAACAAGACAACAACTAGCATGGGTAGAGAAGTCAGTTCAGTCACTATTTACCTTACCACCCATGTGGTTGCATGTGCCCCCTCAGTTTTAATAACCACAATATATATAGGTACCGGAATATTGTAAACATGCATTGGATATTTAATGTCTCACAATCAGTTATATAAACCCAAGAAACTGGTGGGAAACATGAATTAAATATGTAGGCATAACAAGATGAAAAAAGATAGGCACATACCCTTTTTATCCTTCTAATTGCTACTCCCAGAACCCGTAATCCGTCATTGCATAGTTCATCCCCCATACGTAGAATTCTCTGATGTTCTTCTGGAGAGAGAGGTACTGTTATACCTCTATCAACATGCTCAATAAAACAACAAATATTTACTACTTCTTCAAGTGCTCCTTTAGTTACCATGAACCTATCGAGGAAATGGCTGTTTCTGTCATTTGTGTTCAAATCTGTTTCTATAATAACAGATACTCTTTTCCGTATAAAATCGAAAGAAATCTCATTTATCTTTCTCCACTTGGAAGGCTCAAACCTGTATCCGCTAGTATACACGTATGCCAAAATTGCATCATCCACAGGGTTCCTTAACTCAGTTTTAAAGTAAGAGTTAAGAAATGCAAAGCGTAAAACCCTCTCTTTGGGTAGGCCCCAGCCGTCAAGATGATGAACCATGATTGCACGATCCATAGTAAGAGTACCTGTCTTATCGATGCATAGAATATCCCTAGAACATGAGAAAAGAACAAAGCATATGATTAAATCCTTAATTTCCCAGAACAAAATGTTGACGAAATAAAAGCATCTACAACAACAACAACAACAAACAGCCTTATCCCAACTATTTGGGGTCGGCTACATGAATCCTGTTACGCCATTTC
>JAOXJP010000012.1:10154634-10171940 GCA_025762735.1 Platanus orientalis | reverse complement strand
TCCTATTTATCATGTATTTATTATTGTGTATATGAGTTTATATTGATTTATTGCTTTAAAAGTGTGTATTTGTGCTTTTTTTATCATCTCCTAAAATATAAATGAATATTTCCGAATATTTCCAAATGTTTCCAAAGTTTCCATGATTTGACAATATATCTTTCCAATATTTCCGACATATGTCTTTTTTTGGCCCAACCGACATTTCCATCGATACTGACATTTTGATCCTTGGGTGTCACAAATTCTAAGTCTTGAATCATTATTCTAAGAATCTAAAGGACAAACAAAACATGTGTATGATTGATATAATCACTTACAGTTACAGATTTCACAGGAAATCTCTTCTTCTTCGTAAGAATCCTAAAGTTAATCTCTACGAAACCTCTAGATCTCTCTTTCTCTGTATATCTTGGGATTTTCCTTTTTTTACTTCGATCCTTCACATTCTCTTAGGTTAGATAGGTTTAAAACAAAACCCGAGAATTTTTTTATAGGTCTAGGACGAAGTCCCACACGAGTTGGGCTCTAAATTTGCGAAAAATCGCGAAATAAAATTTTATATTTTCCGTTTTTGCCCCAGTGGATTGGTCAAACCTGGATTGGTTTGATTATTTTCGTATCGATCCAAAGTTTTTTTGGAAAATTTTCCACAACTTCTAAGACCTCCCGGATCAGTTCAATTTTCCTCAGGATCGGTTCAGATTGTTGCTGGTGCACTCTGTGCACACCAAAGAGCATCTGGATCGGTTCAAGATGATCGATCCAAATTCTCTATATTTGAAAATTTTGACTCTTTTTCCCAGTTTCTCCACATTTAAATACTTATACATGTATGGGGTCATATACATCATAGGTTAGATCTTTAAAATATATGCGGGGTGTTACATCATATTGTAGTTTCATAAAACAAATCTAGAACTGGTTCCAATGCTACCTAAATCACTATTTTGGATGTACATTAAATTTTTTTTCTAGATGGAGTGTCAGGGCGTGTACATGGAGGAACCCACCATTTAATGGCTTCTCCTAGGTGATCTCTATTGTGTTTGTGTCTTATTTCTTGGCCATTGGATGGTGAGCAATCTGATAGATGGGATTTTGAACTTCTAAGTTAGAAGTTGTATCTAATTAGAAGTGTCCTCTTTCCTTGTACTCGAAGGAATAAGGATGCGAAAAGGACACTCTATGTAAGAGAGTTTCTCAAACAAAAAAATGGGTTATATTCTTGAATGAAACAAAGATACAAAGGGTTTCTTCATAGTGAAAAAACAAGGTTTTCCCTTGGTTATGAGAGAAGGTGAGAAGGGTATTCTTCATTGTTTAGGGATAAAATTGCAGGTGTAACAAGTTAACAAGTTAACAAGTTTTCTTAGGACATGGATTGAGGCATTGAGAAAAGGGTGAATCAATTTTATTGGAACTTGTATTTTTCTGGTTTATTACAAAGAATGGACAACATCCGTTGACATAGGCCAATGAGCCGAACCATGCAAAATCCTTGTCTTGTGTGTGTGCTTGTTGATTTCTTTGCTGCTGAATTATTGTTTATTGTATAGATCATGAGTGCTTTAAAAACTCATATCCCATCACCTGGTATATTAGGGTTGTTTTCATCGTGCTAACAATCTCTTACGTAACTAATGAACATGAAACTGTCTGATCTATGAATTTTTTTTCTTGACAGTTTTTTGTTTTTCTTGATCAAATTTATAAATGAATGCCATGGATCGATCCACTACTTTTGACCTAGGAGATCTCATGTGTGACTTGTTGAGTGTTAGTTCTGATCCATGCATGCACAGTTGTGCAGAACTTGTGATTGTATTTATGGACAGTTTGTAGTTAATACTATTTCTACTCGGATATAAATTTGCTTTTCAATGGAAGGTGAAGTGCTGCATCATGACATTCTGAAATGAGTATTTGTTTTGTTGCACAACTATAAAATAAGATGTTGAAACCTGTTTTGAAACTGATACAAGCTTGCAGATATCAGAGTGGATGGTTACTCATCAAGCATTTGAATTATCGGACACCGACTATGCTGTTTGCATTGACTTGATGACTAAAGTTTTTGGTATTGATGCTGCTGAACGCTACTTTGAGGGGCTCCCCATGAATGCAAAAACTGGTGAAACCTACACTGCTCTCCTCCACTCCTATGCAGGGGCAAAATTGACAGAAAGAGCTGAGGAGCTCTTTGAGAGAATTAAGGAATCAAACCTCACCTTGAGTGCCCTTACATATAATGAGTTGATGACATTGTACATGTCAGTTGGGCAGTTGGAGAAAGTCTCTTTAGTTGTCGAAGAGCTGAAACGACAGAAGGTCCCTCCAGATCTCTTCACTTATAATCTCTGGATAAGTGCATGTGCTGCTACTTTGGACATTGACGGAGTAAGAAGGATTCTTGATGAAATGAGTCATGATTCCAATTCTAATGAAGGTTGGGTGGCATACATGAAACTGACCAACATATATGTTACAACAGGTCATCTTGTGAATTCAGAGTCCAATTCTCTAGTTGAGGCAGAGAAAAAGATTACTCAGAGAGAATGGATTACCTATGACTTCCTTATTATTCTTTATACTGGCCTGGGAAACAAAGAAAAAATTGATGAAATATGGAAGTCTTTGAGGAAGACATCACAGAAAATGACAAGCAGAAACTATACATGTGTTCTTTCTTCGTATCTGATGCTTGGGCAGCTGAAAGAAGCAGGAGAAGTTCTTGGTGAATGGAAACAGTCCACTGCCATAGATTTTGATATCTCCACATGTAACAGGCTTTTAGATGCATTTTCAGGGGCTGGGTTGATGGAAGAAGCCAAATTACTTAGTGTCCTTATGACTGAGAAGAATTGAAAATCCATAGATGGATCACAATAAGAGTGAATTTTAGTTTATTTCAACGAGGGATTGAATGCCTGTAGGAAGAGTTTGATGTGGTTTAGGTACTGGGAAGAGATGGAATGCAATTCCATGTTACTGTTGTTTTATTTATTTTCCTGTATATTTACAAGCAATGTTTGACATTTTAAATTCCAGATAATAGCATCTTTTTCCTTGATTCATCTTTCAACTTTATTTGCATTCTTCTCATAGGGTCATTGCTTTGGTGCAATGGTGGTGACTTGGGCTGCCAGCATGAAAATGCGGGTTTAAGTCTCGTGAGCAGCCACTTTGTGCAAAAAAGCCAAAGATTAGGTCTGTCTCCGATCCAACCATCTGCATTCTTCTCATGGTGATGTTATGTTTAGTTATTACTGGGTTTGGGATGGATGAAACATTGGTTATCTGCCCATATGAGATTTCTTCAAATGTCTATTCTAACAACAGGAAATATAAATCACAAATGCAAATGTTGTCATTTTCCCAAATATGGCCATCAATTATTCTGCCATTTTTGTTTTATCCGATCTGTTTCTCATTCTGTATTTGACCTGTTTACTTATAGAAATGCGGTGTGTAGCTTTTGTACTAGGTCCTGTGGTCTGCACATCTTTTCCCATCACTTATTACACTTGACTATTGGCTAATACCGTATGGGGTGAAACTTGTGTTATTCAGATTGGTATTCACAAGTGAGCTTATTGGACAGTGTACTACTGAAGCTACATGGCACGATTGTTCTTCTGGTTTTGAACACGGTATCTGCTTACTATGCAGATCCTGACATGGATGGAAGCTCAAAATAATTACCGAATGTAAGCAGCAGATCATGCTATCAGATTGGAGTAGGTCATCAAAGTCCATGGTTTGGAGGCTTACTATTTTGAGAAGATCTTAAAGCCACTGCACGAAAAGCTGTGTGTCTCCATCTTCTCTATTATTATGTAAAAGGACCAATGAGAAGGCTGAGGCTGCCATGTTGAAGCTGCATGACTTTGGTTTGATGTGAGCCCTCATCCATTCAATGAGATGATGAGCCGTGTATCGCTATGCATCAGTTTGAGAAAGCTTCAAACATGTCCAATGGATGAAACAAAAGTATACTCTGAAATGTCTCTTCGTACAACTTATGAAAAAATGCATTTGGTGTGGTGTCAGGGGTTGCATCTATAGCAATGCTGTACAAGGAAATGATGAATGACAAGAACGTGGAAGTGGGTTGGATCACTCTCACTATCTTGGTCAACATCCATATAAGATCAAGCCTTGTTGATAAAAAGCCATTCTGGCCCTCCGCAATGCAATGCGGAACAGAAATTATTGACACATAACTGCCTTTCACTCTATGTTTTGGCTCTGGGAAGCCAGTAAAGCTGTAGTGAGGGAGAGTAACTTGTGCATGTCCAATGGTGAATGTGGGTGGGTATTGAAGAAGCCGAAACAGAAATTATCGACACATAACTGCCTTTCACTCTATGTTTTGGCTCTGGGAAGCCAGTAAAGCTGTAGGGAGGGAGAGTAACTTGTGCATAGTCCAATGGTGAATGTGGGTGGGTATTGAAGAAGCCGATTCTATGACATCAGAGTTTTCAATGTCCTTTTAGTGCTCACATCAGGAACAGATTACATCTCCATGTGTAAAGGTGGATCTCCAAATTATAAGACACTAGTGATTCTTTAATGGAGAGATGGGTGAAAGGCCAGGAGATGGATAAAACATCTGTTGCGAAAGAAAGGTCTTGATACTGCGATTAGCAGCCATAACCTATGACCGTAATGTCCATTGTGGAGTACTTTGAGGAGCATTGGACTTCTTCGAGGATGCAAAGAGGTAAGTGAAGGTTCTCCTGTCAATTGAGTCTTTTGACCTTGTGTAAGTCGTTCATCAGTGCACCATATTCGTGCTGGGAAACCAGCTCCATTCATAATGGATAGAAGTCAATATGGTTGAGCAGACTTACACTTGTTTAATGTGTAAGCAAGATTGAATGTTGAATACCAAGTTTTGGTGGTTTCTTACAGCAACTAACAGAAAACAGTTTTGGACTTCTGCTTCTTTGTATTTGATCTCTGGATTGGGGGTGTGGAGCGGGACAAGTAGGAGCGGTGAGGATGAGTTTAACAAGAGAAATTTGAGCAATGATCATAACCGTTTAAAACAACGGAGGAGGGTCTGCAATTGGAATTCAATTCAATAATTGTGGTTAGCTGTTCAGTGTAACATTTAGATTGGAGAGTTGAGATTCCCATCAAAATGGACGACCACTGTAACTCTTTCAGTGGATTTTATCGGGGTGAAAACATAAACTGGGCTGGCTGTATTAAGGGGTATTTACTATATTCTCTTATGTTATTAACTGCTACAAATGCATTGTTTGTCTTTGATCATTTCATCTTGGCTTCCATGCAGTGGGGCAGATGCATCGTTCAATGGGTCCTAAATATGATCAATGGTCACTACTCCTTAGTTGCCAATACGATTTTTAACATGTTACAAGAACCGTATCCCCACTACCCAACTTCCAGTGCTTCCAACTTAATGCTGGCGGGTCACTGTAAGGATGCAGATAGATAGAAACCGAGCATTAAAACTGTTATTAAGATTATCAAATCCCATGCACAACTCCGTTCAGACATTGCCAGCCCTAGGAGTAAGACAATGCAAGTTGAAGGAGCAAGAAGGATAAGAGGGAGACCAAATTTGACCTGGGTTGAAGTACAAAGGAGAGGCATGGCCGCTTGTAATTTAATGATAGACATGGCTCTGAAAAGAGTGGAATGGCAGAATAGGATTTGCCTAGCTGTTCTAAATAATTGGAATAAGGTTGTTTGTTGTTGCATCAAATCCCAGTGACACATGATTAAGAGTTCAATAGCAAAATCTACCTCCACTGTCGTTTCACAGAGAAGCAAAGCCACTGATGCTGTTATGATCGAAGGTGGCCATCCAACGATGCTGTTATGATCGAGAAGTTAAGTCAGTTATATAGTCTATTGTGGATGTGAATCAATCAAAGAGTTTTGGATTTGTTTAATCATAAGATAAAAGTCGAGCAATTATGAAAAAGGCAGGGGTTTCTGAAGATGAGAGATAATTATCAAAGAGAAATCATGATCATCAAAAAAAAAATCCTAAGATTTTGGAAATGTCAATTAGGGCATGCAGGCTATGCCAATTAGGTTAAAGGTTTCGAAACTATGGGGGTTGATTGAAGAGGAAAGTTAGGGTAAGGGCTGGAGAATTGATGTGGACTTGGAATAAAAAATAATTTCTAAAGGTAGAATCAAAGTTTTTAAATTCAAGATTCAAAAAATAAATAAAAATAATCCAAGAACTTAAATTCCAGAATCCAATATCAAAAATCAAAAATTCAAATTCAATATCTAACTAGGTAATTGGAACCATAGCTAGAAATTGGTTGGAAGTAGGGGTGTCAATGAGCCGAGCTTCGCCCATCTTGGGTTGGGCTTATCACATGAAGGCCGGGCTCAGGCTCAGCTTGCCAATAAAAAAAAGAGGCCCAACATCTTCATGAGCCCCACACTACCACCGATGGAGGAGGTGGAATTTAACGCAATCCATCCATTGCAGTATTGTTGTCCATGGGGTTTGTAACCTTGACCTTGACCTTTCCCTTAGGGAGGCCATACCATGCCATCTCTCTTGGAGAGGCAGCATCCCTTACCTTTTGTGATAATACAATTTTGACATATATTTTTTCAGGGAACAAATCTTGTGTAACCAAAATTGAGTGTGGCCATGTGTGATGTGCATCAATGCATAATGTGTTTTTGAATTTGATACCTGTTTTTTGGCACTTGTTTTTTAAATTTAATGTTTTTTTTTAACACTTTTAATCCTATTCCCATCACGTGTCAGCCTGTAGTAAGATCACATTATACTCAAGTCACAGAGGATTTGCTCCTATTTTTCTATCAATAGATGAAAAAATAAATTTTATTAAATATGGGTAAATAAATTTTGTTAAAAGGTTATCAATATTTCATAACTCATTGGGTAAAAATGCTTTTACTAGAGAATAATTATCTGTTGACACAGACCTCTATAATCATGCATTGATTCACACATGATGAGTTTTTGAATTTGATGTCCTAGTTTTTCACCTGAACACTTTTTTGGACGTTGTTAACCCCCAAACAGAACACATGTCAGCTTATCATTCACCATACACAATACAAACACTTTTTCATCACAGAACATTTTCTTCCAGGAATCAGTGGTTAATCGGGGGAGAAATAGAGAAGTATGGGCCCGTATGAATGCATCATCCAACCAGCAACCAGCTCGCGTGGAATTACCTGTTAGGGTGGGTGCGTACAACTTACTAATACTTAATACTTCCCGACTTGTAAGTACCACATGACATTTCTGTTGGACTCTTGTGGTTGTGGTGAGCCCTCCCTTTTGACTCACGCACAGTACCGTGCCCACAATTCAAGACCATCGACGAGAGTTGCCAACCTTGACCCTCTTTCTTTCTATCAAGATTCTTGATTCAATGGGACCCCTCAGGTGTGTTAGAACAATGAAGCTTCAATTGATTCCAATCAAACATTAGAAATTTGCAAAGCTGCAAGTGAGACATTGTAATTGAATCAAAATCACTCTATTCGATAAATAAAGCCAGAGCATGAAGCCAGACTGTCACTGTCAATACTGGCCTGCCGCTCTCATGCGTTATAGACTTACAGTACCCACCGCTTCCGCTTTCCCTTTCCATTACTCCAATCTTTATTTATTTATTTATTCCGGCCAATGAAGGTGAGTGAAGTCCAAGACACACGCACACACACACACTCACTCTCTCTACAGTCTTAGATTTCTGGGTTTGGTGGTTCGTTTCCTTATCTTTCTCTTCGGACATTTCTAGGGTTTTGATTTGTTTACTGGTTCGAATTCTAGGGTTTTCTTCATTTCTGATTCTCTTGATCTCTAACCCGTCATGAACACTTTTTTTTTTCTTTCTCAGCTAGTATTCTTGAATGGAAAGAGATCCATGGTTGGAAGATGCGGATCGTTGGGTAAGATGGGTCGGAAGAAGAGGAACAAGAGGCTGTTGTTAAAAGGTTTGATGCTGCCCTTGTTTTTTTTTTTTTCCTTTCTTTTGGGTTTTTAATTGAGGTTCAGGGTTTGAGGTTAGAATAGTGGACTGTGGACAGGAGTGTTCTTGGAGATCTCTGACTGAGGATTTCCTGTTGCAGATTTGAATCGAGGGAGCTATCTTTCGATAGGGAGATTGTCTCTGTAGTTACGATGGTGGAGTACTAACTGGATCAGGGAGAAGCTAACTGATTACTGTGTATTTTTGTTCGAATTTAGAACCGATTTGAAGGCTCACTTTTAGGGCATTTGCGTTAATTTTAGTTTAAATCCTGTACATTTCTGTGTTGCATTTGTTGTGTAATGGCGTTGTCGAGGAGGAAAAGGAAAGGAAGTGAAACTCAGGGGGATTGTTCAAATTTACCTGTAATTTTACCATCGAATCGTAAATTACCCTCCATTGGCTCGCATTTATCCCTGGAAGATTGCTTGAGGCTGAACAAGAGGTGCAAGGAGCAGGCGGCAATGGAAGCCGTGGGTTCTAATAAGAGTAGATTCACCGGCATTGTCACTGCCCCTCCTTGTGGAAGCTCTTCTTTGCATCCACTTGGAAGAGGTATCAAGAGGAAGATAGGATGCATCGATGCTGCCACTCAATTAGGTAGGAAGAAGAAGATTGAGGAGGAGTATCTTTTAGGTGCCACGCTTGGGCGAGGTAGATTTGGGTGGGTGAGGTTGTGCCGGAGTAGAGCCAGTGGAGCAGAATTTGCCTGCAAAACTTTGCTTAAGGAGGGGAAGGAGTGCGTTCATCAGGAAGTGGAAATAATGCAACACCTTTCTGGCCATCCTGGTGTAGTGACTTTGAAGTCAGTATATGAGGATTCTGACTGTTTCCATCTTGTGATGGAATTGTGCTCTGGGGGACGTTTGCTTGGCCAGATGGTTAAGGGGAGTCAATATTCAGAGCATCGAGCTGCAAATTTACTCAAGGAACTGATTTTGGTCATCAAATATTGCCATGATATGGGCGTCGTCCACCGAGACATAAAGCCTGAAAACATTCTTCTTACGACTTCTGGAAAGTTAAAGCTTGCAGACTTTGGGTTAGCCGTGAGGGTTTCAAATGGTAATGTGCTGAATTTCTTATGACACTAAATTTGCAAGGCATATGGATTTTGCTGTTCGGTTTCAATGTATTTTTCTCATTTTGTTAGTTGCTGCAAAGCCAGAAGTCTGGATGTTTAAATAGGCATGAGTGATGTTTTCTGTGATTGTGTTTCTGCAGTAATTATTATTGTTCTTTGCTGGAGTTGGTTGTTACAATTAATTTATACATTGCTTCTTAAATGGCATTGGAATATCAGTTTCAACATATATGCATATTCATATATTTGAGTTTATAACGTGAATCTGTGTGCAAGATACTCATGGAAAGTAGTCTCATGCCTATGATTTTCTTGATGCTATTGAAAAGTTGTGTAGTGCTGCTAAAAGCTTTTTATTGCCTCTCCCATCAAAGAGCATGCATCTCAAATATATTGGATTGCTTGCTCATTTGATTTTGATCAGCTAATTGTATGAATTGGGGATTTAACTGAGATCAAGCCTGAACAGTGGCAAATGAATGAAGAGCGATAAGTAACTCCTTTCTAGAGGCTGAGTTTATTGTCCTAAAGAGGTCTGGGGCAACTACAATTAGGAGACTCTTCACGAGTGAGAGTCCAGCCAGGGTGCTACAATGACACCAGGGATCCCAAGGCAGATTGAAACTGAATTCTAGCAAAATGATTTCTTTTATCCCACGGACAGGTTGATTCTGCATGTTAAGTGTCATGGTCCCACAGAAACATCTGGATTGCTGAAAGCCTTTTTCATGGTTTCTAAGCATCTGAGTTTGATAAAGGTGCATTTTAGTGATTTTAAGATGGTTAGTGGTATGGTGTTATGAGGCCTAGTAGTATAAACTGATGCTATAAAAGGTTGAGAACGAAGTTCCTAGTTTCAATCTTAGGATCTCCGTGGTCTCTTTTTGCAAATTGGTGATGTTTAGGTGGCTTTTTAGTATCAGTTTGTAGCATAGTGTTTTTTTTTATAAGTCAAATTTCATTAAAGATAGAAAAGGGATGAGAAGTCCTCAAAGACTACAACAAAAGAGCAAAAGAAGAATAGAGACTAAGAAATAAAAAGCCTTCCCCAACCCTCTAAGATGGATACAACCGAGTAATCCTTCTTGAGGAAGCTATTTTGGCCCCAAAAACAAGTCACGTCTTTACCCCTTCAGTAAATATTATAAGCAGGCTCCTTGCAGTCATTGAAAACCCTGTTATTTCACTCCAGCCAAACCAACCAGCACACAACTTGACATACTAACTTCCATAAAGTAGCTCCTCTTTTGGAAATATACAAAATATTCCACAAGACAAGCATCAAGTCTACCTTGTTCAGATGAACCTAAGATAGACCAATCTCCATGAGAAACCTCTCTCAAACCTCCATTGTAAATGGACACTTGATAAAGATGTGATCTAGACTCTCAACATCTTTCATGCAAAGAGAGCAAATGTTTGGAATGATTAGGCCCCTTTTTTTTTTTGCAGCAAATCAATATTGGGAAGACACTCGTTCAACATCAACCATAGAAAAGATTAAGTTCAACTCATAGTTACCAAAGCAAGAAGCAAAAATGAGAAGTAGGAAGCGAGGCTTAATAAATCCTTAGGAAGCAAAACGTGAAAGACGATAATAAAGTAAATAACAATAAGTTATTATAATTTCAACTACAATACAATAAAGTGAATAAACTTAATTAAGTACTAAAAAACCTAAAAGTTATACTATGTAAGTAACAAAGAATCATTACATAAATCGATATGTAAATCACCCAGCCATACCTTGTAGTTTACCATACATAAAGATTATTGTAGATGACTAACATCTTAGAGTCATACTATAGAATACCTTGTTCAAAAACCAAATTTGAATATTTTTTATTAGATTGAAATAAAATAATATAAACAATATTTTTTTCTTACAAATTCATTATTGAATCTCATAGATAATATTTTATGTTATATTATATAAAATATATTATTGTTTCTTGGATCGCTTTCCAATGGATCGTTTTCCAATCGACTCTCCAGATATTTCTATTATCTTTTCTAGAGGTTTCCACTCATTTTCTTAAATAGTTTTTACTCGCTTCACCGTGTTTCTCAAACATGGGAAGCGTGCTTCTCACTACTTGGGGAAGCATAATGGAATTAGCTTTCCTGGAAGCGAACTACCCACCTTGTACCAAGCTTCCCTCTACAATTATGGTTCAACTAAATTAATTTGTACCTTACCTAAAAAAAAATTCATTTTACATATCACATTTGGAACCGGAGATACAAGTAATACAGCTTGATACTTCTTAACAAGATCTTATTACAACCCTCATGTCCATCCATTGCCAATCATTGCTTAAGATCTATTGTGCTTATTTCCCCCTTTGATTAATACACCCTGTTTGATTTGTCCAAGCATCTATTTCAAAACATTAATAATTTTGGAAATTTTGATTCATATAGGATGTCTTAATTGGTATTCACATTGTTGAAATTAAAGTATTAAACACAACTTTTGAGCATATGCTTTCAAATTTCCGTCTGATTGTTTGGTCAAGGAGCTCATTTTTTATGATAGGGATTCTTGATTCTGGTTTGAGGTAAATAGGACCTTTAACCACATCTTTTCTTTAAGGAGAGTAGATCCTTGATTAAGATTGGAAAATATGCAAAACGAAGAAAAAGGTCATCTACCCTTTTCACCTTGATGAGTCCATTTATGTTGTCTTGCATGCAAGGTTGTGTACTTTCTGTGGAGATGAGTAGGTGATGCAGACATTGGAGGCCATGTGAGACTCGCACATGGCTTTGGTAGGGTCCACACGAGAAGACATATAGAGCAACATCTTTGGGACACATGATGGAGTCTTTTTAGAGTTATTTTATTGTTTTACTTAATGTTTTATGAGTTAATAGAGTTTAGGACTTATGTGGCATTTTAATTTTTGTTTTTGGGTATTTTGTGAATAAGGTATTATTGCCAAGGGTACAACAACAACAAAAAAAAAAAACAAAACAGGCTACATGAATCCTGTTCCGCCATGTTTGTATCTTTAGATATTGCCGGTCCCAAGCCCTGATAAAGGAGGAGGGTTGCGTTAGGTTGAGATCTGGCTACAAAAACCCACACGTTTTTGCCAAGGGTGTTTTATTAATTTTAGCAAGTCAACAAGTCAAAGTGGGGCCCTCTTAGAGTGCTGGTCGAAATCCTCTAGAAGGGCTTCATTTTGGCAATTTTAATTTTAGAAAGTCAATGTTTTAGTAGTTTTAAGTTTAGGAAAGTCTTAAGTAGCAAGTAAGCTAATAGTTTAGCAGTTTCTAATGTGGTTTCTTGCTATTTTCTTGAGTTTGTGAGCCTATATATAGGCTGCATGTTTTTCGTATTGGTATAATGGAAATTAATAAAAGTTTTTCGTTGGTTTTGCTCCTACAAGTGTTGTTTCACCTTCTTCTTTAAGTCTTATGCTTTGGCTTGAAATCCTTGTATGGATTACTTGGATCATGGGGTAGGAATTACTCCAAAGGTATTTATCTCCTTCTTCTCCTCTCCGTTCTCTATTCTTCTAGTTTCTTGAATTAAATGTGTGCAGCGTAAGTTTTTATATAATTTCATATAGTTTGGAATCTCGGAATAACTTGAAATTTGGTATACATACTTCTCATATACGTCAGAATCACCCCATCAAATTTCGGAATTTTTTAATGCACGATCAGGGTTACTTTGGTAATTTCCGGTTTCTGTCCAGAAATTACAGAATTTCCCTTTTGCGTTTTTTTCTCCTCTTTTCTCTCATCTTTTCTTGTTTCAATTCTTCTAAATCCCTCTAATCAAGTTTCTTCTTCATTTTCATTAAATCTTGATTGCTTAAAGTTCAATTCTTGGTTCTTTAACTTTATTCTTGTTTCCATTAGATATCTTGGTTTTTATTGAGATTCTTGGCTATCATTTTATATTAACTTTGGTATCATATCCATGGTGCTGCATCAATAGGAATCAAAAAACTTGGGGCTTTTACTCCCTGCTCACCTTGATGACTCCATTTATGTTGTCTACAGTCATTGAAATCTTTCTTCTCTCTTTTCTCACATGGCCCTCATAAATTCCCACGCATGGGACCATTCCCCACTTCTATACAACAAGGGTTTCCAAAGTGTGAGGCAATGCTGTACTTTGATGACAAACTCTTGCTCTTTTGAACTTATGTAGGGTTTAGTTGTGGTCCTAGATTTTTCTTGGAGAGGTCTGTGTTGTTCAGATTTTATTCGTATGATTATTGTTTTCTTGATAATCTTGACTTTGATTACAAACTCTTCCTCTTTTGAATACATCTAAGGGCTTAATTGTGATTCTCAGACCTTTCTGGGAAAGTTCTGTGTTGTCCAGATTTTATCAATATGATTAATCCCTTATTCATTATGGATTGGGATTACTTGTGTGGTGGACTTGGAATGGGAAACTACTGCATTCACCACTTGGCATCACACATACGATGCCACATGGCACTCTGGAGGTGAGCCATGTAGTTTGTGTCATCTACCACCTTTTTGTTTCCCTTGCTAGCTGAGAGTCTCCTGTTGATGCCATTGGTGCGTGGCACCAAATGGCTTTCCTAGGTAGCAACACATGGTATATGACTCCATTTTTCTCATGCCATGTCGCCTTCCCTTGTTTGGCTGTGTGATGCCTCATCTAATTCTTGATCTCCTGGAGATTTCCATGTGGCATATGGTCACCATGCGGCTTTCCACCTTTAAACATGTGGACTCATATATATTTTTTATTCCTTTCGGAGGAGGCTGCCACATGGCTTATTTTGATGCCTCATTGTGGTCTGCGCTTGTACCTACTCCATTAGTGGGTTCTGCTTTCATTGCATGCTTTTTGCATATTCTGGTTTGTGGCTCAAGTTGACACAATCAGTACATAACCATAAGGAGAATTGTGGGTGTATAAAAGGTAAACTTTGGGGAGTGTCTGATGATTTTTCAAGGACTTTTCCCTAAAGTCTGATCCGACAAGATTTCATGAAAGATGATACCCCCAGTGCACATTTATATAGAGAATATCAAACTTATGTTCTTTCTTTTACTTTTTGTCATTAATATTTTTGTGCTGCTTACCATTAGAAATAAAGTTGCTGTTGAGTGATTATAATGGGGTATTTGGAGATCAGCGATTCAGTGTGTGTGTGTGTGTGTATAATTGTCGTTAAGGCACATTTGAAGGTATCAAGGATCAACTGGGTTGGGCCAAAGCACCTTTTATGCGAAGTTCTGATGCTCCACCTCACTACAGAAGAGGTAACTGAGGCTTGAAACACTTGTTAGAAGTTTGACTTAAGTAATTGCACATGCACTCAATTTCTCACATGACTGTTTAGTCCTGCAAGTATGACTCGTGATTGACTTGGGACCAATGAATGTGGGTGTCTCTTTCTTGTCTTCATGCCTTTCTTCGTTCATGGTTCGATATTCAGGTGGTCCTAGGTGTAGAGTAACCACACCAATCCATCCCAAACTTGTTGGAGAGAGAGGGAGAGTGCACAATATTGATGACAGCAGGTGAACTATAGTTAACACCTTAGCAATTTATGAGTGAGCACAATATTGTTGACAGCAGGTGAACCAGTTAAGACCTTAGTGATTTATGAGTTTTGTTGGATTCATAGATTCTTACAGGTTGTAAGTCATTCAACTGGGAGTTAGCCTTCACTAAAATAGCTGTAATGGCAAGTAAATTACTTTAGATTCTCTCCAGAAACTTGAATCAAACATATGATTGCATCATCTTTGGTGGAACGTCTGTATTTTTTTCCACACAAGATGGTCATCTTGCAATAAATTCCCACGTGCTTATAATGATCCATTTTGTTTATCATAGGTCGTAGATTGTCTGGTGTGGCCGGGAGTCGAGACTATGTTGCCCCAGAAGTTCTGTTGGGGGATTATTCAGAGAAAGTGGATATCTGGGGTGCTGGTGTCCTCCTCCATGCCCTCTTGGTTGGCACCGTCCCATTTCAAGGAGACTCAGCAGCAGTATATGAGGCAATCAAGAAGGTGAAGCTTGACTTCCATGGTGGGGTGTGGGAGTTGATATCTGAGCCTGCTCGGGATCTGATCAGCCGTATGCTGACAAGGGATGTTTCGGCAAGGATGACTGCAGATCAAGTTTTAAGTAAGTTGTGGATGCTTCTCCTGTTTCTATTTACTTGTCCTGCTTTACTGCCTTTAACCTCAAATTTTCAGGGCATCCGTGGATTTTGTCAAACATGGAGGAGGAGACATTGAAGACACTATCAATCAAGTCAAAAGTGAGAAACCATGTAGGTGCTTGGTCCCGCCAACTCAATGTTGTTCCCAGAGTTGAGTCAGAGAGAAATAGGATGACTGATGGCTTTCTCAGTGACGACCCGGGTCTGGTTATGTCGTTCGATAGATTGGATCAGAAAGATCAGGATAATTGTGGTTTGGTTGATGCACAAGCAGTGGCAATTTCACGGGTGAGGATATCTGAGCCTAGGCGAAGCTGGTTATGTGGTCCCCCCATTCCACTCCTGCTCACTGTTGTTCCTAGAGTCGAGTCAGAGAGAAAGAGGATGGCTGATTGTGCTCTGAGTGACGACTCAGGTCTGGTTACATCTTTTGATAGATTGGATCAGAAAGATCAGGACGAGTGTGATTTGGTTGATGCACTAGCAGTGGCAATTTCACGGGTGAGGATATCTGGGCCAAAGCGAAGTCGGTTATGTGGTCCCCCTATTCCAATCCAGCAGGAATGTTCCTCCAACATGAAGGCTAACAACCTCTGTACAGCGTTTTGATTCTGCTCTATAACAGCTGACACTACCATATGACCCGAGCTTAGAAACTAAAAATGACGATGAGAGCTGACTCTTGATTGCAACCAAGCGGCGATTCGGCTTTTACGTTTTTAATCTATGGGAAGCCTGAATATTAATGCGACTTTGATTCTGTATGTTTACTTGCTTTAGCCTAACCTAACAAACTGGGAAAATTGCTGTATAGATCAAACTAGTTAATATTGAGGGGAGTGTTGACAGCCTCTGATTTCTTTCAAATGTGTTTTCCAAGGCAATGTAGTCTTAGTCTTAAGTTTGTTTTTGACGATCAAAGGAAAGCCCAAGACCTTTTTCTTTAATTTGAATTGTTTTACAAGTGGTACAATGCTTTTGTTATTAGCAATTTTTCCACTCCAGAAATTGCAGTCCTGGCTGCGGGTGCTGATAGTTGATAAACTCCGTCTTAGGAAGCCAGGAGTTCCTCGAATGCTGGTGTCTGGTGGTCATGGTTGTGTCGGTTGACTCGAGGGGTTGATTTAGTTGTTACATGGCGTCTGGCGCTGAAGGACAGTGATCACTAGCGTATGGTTTTGCAAGTGTTCTTCACAATTTCTAAGCTAATGGATGCTCAGCATCGAGTGGAGCACGTAGGGCTCACATCTTGAAGGGATTAGGATTAATGGTCACCTGCCTATTGGGACTGTTACTGGTATCTCATGACATCTTTCTAAAGGCTATCCAACGAGACTTTGATGACCTAGGAAAATTTCCTTGTTTTTCCTGCTTTTTTTCCCTTAACTTTTTGGTGAGGGGATTAGTTGTTTAATTAACTAAAATCTTTGATTGTGGAAAAATACTGTCAGAATTTAACATTGAGGCCAGGGTAACATGAAGCAAGGAATCTTGGCAAGGTATGATTTTGGCGACTTAGGTGGCCAGTCCAAATTGAGTTCATGTATGTCTCCACATTTATAGCCTGATAGCCCTCTCCCCAGATGATTGGAGAATGACTCTGTGTTGACACAGGCCATGTAGGCATGTCATTGATTGACACGTGTTTTTAAATTTGGTCTCTTTTTTACACCTAAACAATTTTTTGAACCCCAAACACAACGTGCGTCAGCTTATAATTCACCATAAACACTATACACTTTGTCATCACCAAAGAACTTACCGAGAATCTGTTCTTGATAGATAAAATTCACAGGAAGAAAAGCCTGTATTTTATGAGGTTTTTTCGAGGCTGGGGCCTCTTCCTCAGCCGCGTAATTATGGCCCAACATTGATTTTGAGAATCCGAACCAAACACTATACAACAACAACAAACAGCCTTATCCCAACTATTTGGGGTCAGCTACATGAATCATGTTCCGCCATTCCGCTCTGTTTAAAGCCTTATCTGCTGTTAAATTACAAGCTGCCATGTCCCTCTTTACTACCTCT
>JAOXJP010000012.1:10144444-10154534 GCA_025762735.1 Platanus orientalis | reverse complement strand
GGACCTATCATGTAATACCTAATGCTTTAACTAATTGAACTACAAAATTTTACTAGTTTTAAAAAAGCATAAAAAACCATATATTTAAATTTTAAAGGTTGTTTATTTTAAAAAATCATTGATTTCACATGGATTTGAATCTAATACTTATTGTAAAAAACAATTTTTATCAATTAAGTTATATACTATTGATAATTTTAAAATAATTAATATATTATATATATTACATATATATTATGTATGTAAAAGTAAGTCCAAACTCGGCCCTCAATAAAAGTTCAGACCTTGAGTCGGGCTCCAGCCCTTGTCGGATCTATCTTGGACCAGACT
Organism: Platanus orientalis; assembly: GCA_025762735.1. Lineage (NCBI taxonomy): Eukaryota > Viridiplantae > Streptophyta > Magnoliopsida > Proteales > Platanaceae > Platanus > Platanus orientalis. The sequence continues at coordinate 10,154,204 of JAOXJP010000012.1, read as the reverse complement.
TCTTCATACCAATTTGAGGGCCAGGCCGGGGCCCATGTCCACCCCAACCTGTTTCCTTGATCTAATAGGGCTTATAATAGGCTTAGACTTACTTTCTGTGTACACTACCCCTATCTTGGGCTTGGATCATGTGAGAATGAATCTCGTGAGAACTGTGAAAACAGCACCAGAGGGTCTGACACATCAGTATCGAAAAGATTTGCACGGCACTTATCACTTTTCAGCGCTGATGTGTCCGTACCCTGATGCCTTTTTCACAGTTCTCACAAGATTCGTTCTCACCTAATTTTTAGTGCCCCATCCTTTCTTGTTTTTATAAAATTTTGGTTTTATGAAATGACAAAAAGAGAGAGAAAAAAAAAAAAAAAAAAAGAAGCAAAACATCAAACACAAAAAGCAGCAGCACCATCTAAAAACAAAACAAATACTTCCCTTCAAAATTCCCTCCGTCACCAAATAGAGAAAATTGGCAGCACACCCCACCGTTCTCGGTCCCCCGCTCCCAATGGCGATCCGCTCGCTATTCGTCAGTCTCAGACGGTAAGAACGGATTCTCGTCTCGCTTTCTTTTTCTCTCTCCCCCTATATTTCTCCTTAACTCGGAGCGCTTTTCAAAACCCTAAAAATGCAGTCAGAATCCTCCATCCCGGCTTCTGTCATTAGAGGAAACAACCCTCTTGAGGTCGCTCTCTTCGGACGCCTTCAGAAGCGATCCTCTCGAACAGTCTCCGTCTCCTAGGGACGATCTCAAAAGTAGGGTCTTCAGACTCAGATTCCCAAAACGAAGCGCGGCGGACGCTCTTCAGAAATGGGTGGGTGATGGCAACAAAGTGACTCTTTCGGAGCTTAGACAGATTTCCAAAGAACTCCGGAAATCCCAGCGGTATAAGCATGCCCTCGAGGTTAGTACTTTTATCTTTCGGAAACTTTTTCAGGGCTTCTGTGTTTTAATTGTCGGCTCTTATGAAAGCAATTTAGTATAATCTGATTTGATTACTTGAAGAGCTAACCTGTAAAGATTACAACTTTTTTTTGAATTGGGTATGTTGGTCCAGAGCTCACTCCTCAGTAGCTATATGTTCTACTTGCATTTGTCGCAAAATTAGAAGTCCCTCATGAATCATAATGTTTTATAATCTTGTTTCATTATCACCATTGATTCTCAGGCAAGCTTGTTTAAATTATTTTGAACAAGCAACTCCCATTACTAGGTGCTGTTACATTTCCTTTTTTAACGTCATAGTTTTTATATTGCTCTCCCTTGTGTGGGTCTTGTACAAGTTAAGCTTTAAATGAATTGGCAAGATGCCTTGTTGTTTGAGGATGGGCCATGTGTAGTGAAAATATCATCTTTTCACTGTCTGATTTGTCCACAAAACCTGTTTTGTTTTTCAAGAGCAGAATTTTTTAACATTTCTTGGAGCATTTTTTTTATGAGAGAAGATCAGGAACAGGAAGGCCCCTTAGATTTGTTCACAAAACCTATTTTATAAGAATAGCCCACAATATTTAAGTATCTCATCCTGACAATGCTGCTGCAGTTTTAACCACGTGAATACCTCACTTTCTTGTTCATCGTTTCCCTGTTCTTACTCTTTGGTTGGATATTGAATTTAGTTACCTGAATTTTACAGATTACATTTACCAAAAATAAATAAATAATTACAGATTACAGAAGAGTACCTCATGAAACAACTCTAGAATTAATTCAATACCTGCATGAACCACTACTACCTGCAAACAAATGCCCGATAAAAGAGATGGCATTATGTACGTTCATTAATGTTGGAGTATCAGGATTTGCTGTGTACTCACAGGAAGCCACCATTTATGGGTTCCCAGGGTGATCTCTTAGTTCACAAATGAACGTGATAGAAATTTTCAACAATTTTTTGTATTTTCTTTTATCAAATTTCCAAAAGAATTCTGTAGATCATATTCTATTAATCATTGGATTTTTTTTTCTTCTTTTTTTTACCCAGGAGATCTCTTATGTGATATTCATTGAATGTTAGTCCTGACCCATTCACATGAACGACTCTCTGTGGTTGTATTTAGGGACAATTACTAGTTTGTACTATCTATATTTGGATCACAAAGTTGTTTTCCAATGGAACATGAAGTGCTGCAATTTATGGCAAACTGAATGAGTAATTTTTCATTGTCCGTAATTGTAAAAGATGATAAAAGTTGTTTCAAAACTGAGACAAGCTTGCAGACATCAGAGTGGATGGTTATTCATCAAGAATTCAAGTTATTGGACTCTGACCATGCAGTGCATTGACTTGATAACTAAAGTTTTTGGTATCAATGCTGGTAAATGTGGGCCCTCTCTGTGAAAACTAGTGAAAGCTATTATGCTCTCCTCCACTCCTAGACCCAGGCAAAAGGACTGAAAACGGCAGAGAAACTCTTTGATAGAACTAAGGAATCAAACTTGACCATGAGTACCCTTGCATATAATGAGTTGATGACAAGTAGATATTGGTTGTGCAGCTGGAGAAGGTCTCTTTAGTTGTCAATCAGCAGAAAAGATAGAAGGCCCCGCCAGATCTCTTCACTTACAATCTCTGGATAACTGCATTTGCTGCCACTTTGGATAGTGACAGAGCAAGGATACTTGATGAAATGAGTTATAATTCGAATTCTTATGGAAGTTGGGTGAATTATATGAAACTGACCAACATTTATGCTGCCACAGGTTATCTTGTGAAATCAGAGTCCTTTTCTCTAATTGAGGCCAAGAAAAGGATTACTCATAGTGAATGGATTACTCAGAGAAACAAAGAAAGAATTGATGAAATATGGAAGTCTTTGAGAATGACATTACAGACCATGACAAGCAAAAATTATGTATGTTTCTTTTCACCATATCTGATGCTTGGGAAACTGAATAAGTTCTTTGGTTCATGGAAACCGTCCACTGCCATAGATTTTGATATCTTTATATGTAAGAAGCTTCTGGATGCATTTTCAGATGATGGGTTGATGGAAGAAGTCAAAGAACTTCACATCCTTGTGATTAAGAAGAACTGCAACTCCTTTGTATTCAGCTGAGACCCTGCCCCATGGTGTAATGTACTCCTTATACATTTCTCCATTTGAATAAATTACTTTACTTATAAAAAATAAATAAAAAGTTGATGGGTCACAATAATAGCAAGCTTGAGGTTATTACAACAGGGACTGAAATCTATAGGTGCTTTTTGATCTGGTTTGCATACTGGGAAGACAAAGAATGTATTTCTGTGTTTCCATTGCTTCCCTTCTTAATATTCCATTTTCTTACAATGTAGAATGTTTGACTTATTAGTACCAGATAGTAGTATCTTTTTCCCTTAGTTACTCATTTTTGAACTTCACCTGCATTCTTCTCCCGCTGATGTAATTATGTTCAGTTATTTCTGGGTTTGGGATGGATGAATCATTTTCATCTGCCCATTCCAGATTTCTTTAACTGTATTCTAATAACAGAAAACGTAACTCACAAGCAACAGTTTTGTCATTTCCCCGGTATGACCCTCAATTGCCCTGCCATTTTTCTATCTGGTCTCTTGTTCATTTTGTGTTTAACCTGTTTACTTATAGAAATACACTTGTGTAACCTCTGTACTAAAGTTTCTGTAGTCTGTACATTTCTTCTTATTCCATTCTACTAATGGGTAAATCTGTCTGGAATGAAACTTGTGTGATTCAGATCAGTATTCACAAGTAGTTTTAATGGAAACTCAATCAGTGAAGCTATGCAGCATGATTAATTCTGCACGTTTTAAACATGGTATCTCCTTACTTTGCAGATACTTACATGGATGGAAGCTCAAAACAGCTTCCGGATGTCAGCAGCTGATCATGCCATTAGATTGGAGTTGATCATCGAAGTCCATGATTTAGCAGAGGCTGCAGAGTATTTTGAGAACATACCCAACACCACTGCACAGAAAGCTGCATGTCTCCCACTTCTTCATGCTTATGTAAAAGAAAAAGCCACTGAGAAAGCCGAAAATCTCATGTTGAAGCTGCATGATTTGGGTTTGTCTGTGAACCCTCATCCATTCAATGAGATGATGAAGTTGTATATGGCCACAAGTCAGTTTGAGAAAGTACCAATTGTGATCCGACAGATGAAGCAAAACAAGATACCTCGAAATGTTCTCTCCTACAACCTTTGGATGAATGCATGTGGAAAACTGTCAGGGATTGCATCTGTGGAGATGGTGTTCAAGGAAATGATGAATGACAAGAACGTCAAAGTGGGTTGGAGCACCCACTCTACCTTAGCCAACATCTATATAAAATCAGGCCTGGTTGACAAGGCCATTCTGGCCCTCAGGACTGCAGAACAAAAGCTATCAACACATAACCGCCTTGGTTATTTCTTCCTCATTACACTCTATTCTGCTTTGAACAACAAGGATGGAGTTCTTCGGCTCTGGGAAGCCAGTAAAGCTGTAGGGGGAAAAGTAACTTGTGCCAACTACATGTGCATAATGCTGTGTTTGGTTAAGGCCGGTGATATTGAAGAAGCTGAGAAAGTTTTTAGGGCATGGGAATCTGAGTGTGGGAAGTATGACATCAGAGTTTCCAATGTCCTTCTGGGTGCTTACATGAGGAATGGATGGATGGACAAAGCTGAGTCTCTACATCTCCACACTTTGGAGAAAGGTGGGTCTCCAAATTATAAGACATGGGAGATTCTCATGGAAGGATGGCTGAAAAGCCAGGAGATGGATAAAGCCATCACTGCCATGAAGAAAGGATTTTCTATGTTGAAACATTGTAATTGGCGGCCATCACCTACAATCATAATGACCATTGTGGAGTACTTTGAGGAGCATGGGAATTTTGAAGATGCAAAGAGGTATGTGAAGGTTCTCCGGAAATTAGGTCTTGTGAACTTGCAAGTGTACAAGTCATTGCTCAGAGTACATATTCATGCTGGGAGAACAGCTCCAGACATCCTTCAGCTGATGGAGAAGGATAAAATCAACATAGATGAGGAGGCCTCTGAACTCATTAAATGTGTAAGCAAAATTGTTGAAGCCCAAGTCTCGGTCGTTTCTTGCAGAAACTAACAGGAAACGGTTCATAGGGTAACTACCTATTGTATTGCCCTAGTGGGTGTGGGCTGTGGAGGAGGGCAAGTGAGTGATGAGAATGAGGTAATAGCAGAAGAGATTAGTGGAAGGAAAAATCATCATTGTTTGGCACAAAAAAGGAGGATCTTTTGTTAATCAATTAAACAGGGTCTGATGTTTTCTTCTCATCAATCACAAGTTTAGGTGATAAGATACCTGGATAGCGTGTGTTGCTAAAGGTCATGTGGTTTACCATAGGCCCTCATCACCAACGTCATGGATGCTGGCAGTTTGGCTTACATATGGGTTCTTCATTGTTGCTCACATGAGGAAGTTCAGGTGAGATGTTCACAGCAAGGTTCCAATTATCGATATTACTGGATTTATCACACTGGGAAGATGAGGAGATATTGGGGGGATATATTAATCGATTTATTGCATTCTTATACAAAAATTAGAATATGTTTCACTAGATATATCACCTCATGGGATGGGAATATTTTGGGGGATAGATCAATTGATTTGTTGCATACAGTCTAGATAGATCACCCCAGAGAAATGGTGATATATTGGGGGACTTATCAATCTATTTGCTGCATTTTTATACAAAAATTATAATATATCAATATATTTTGCTCATTTTTGGAAAGAAATATTTGCCTCTTGTTTCCATGTCGCCCCTTTTTGGACAAGATATCACTGTGTAGGCTGATATGTTTTTCAAGAGCTGACAAAGATTATAAGATGTACCAATGCTGGCCAGAAATCACCATCACTCCAAAACCTAAACACAGACTTGTATGAGCCACCCATTTGACAGGCCATATTCCAAGAACCATGCAAGCATCAAGCAGAACACATTTAAAGCTAATAATTTTAGCTGTTTTACTGCAGCCTCAGACTTCCCCGCCTTATGCCCCATCAAAGTGGACCACCTGTTGTAAATCGAATACTTCCAATGGATTTGATTTTCATTTTAGTAACCCCATATTTGTATAAAATGCATAAAACATTTCACGTAAGCCACACCTGCAGCTAGATTGAAACGTGTATTTTGATACGGTTAACGTCTTCAAGTTAGGAATCAGAGAGCTGAAAAGCAATTGATATCGACGGGTTCCGTGACAAGATGGGCAATCTCTTTCACAAACTCAATATCAGGGAACCTTTGGAGCATACAATGAGTAAATTTACGGATTGGTGTATACTTACATTTTTAACAGGCATGCGAATAATAGTATTGAAAACTGAGAGCAAGTTGCCTGGAGATTTGAAGAGTTCTTTGGCCCACTTACCTGGGCCACACTAGATTCTTCGTCTGAAAATCATAGTGATGAAGAGGATGTCAAGTGGAGAACCAATAGTGGTGTGAGCAATGAACTAGGCCTAATTCATTGGTCGTGTCAGTATTATACGATCATTTGTAATTTATCCAGAGGGTTCCCATTGTGCACAAGCACAGGAAAATTCTTATTAACAGCAACCGCATGGGACGCTTGTTGGGGAGGTCTTCTAATTCTCTTCCACACACTCGGCCTTCTCTCCTTTCGATTCAAGATCCCATTAAAACTAAGGACAAAAGGGTTCAACTAAAATCGCAAAGCACCTTCCCTCTAGCTTTCTGTGTTAAAATCCATCTCATTATGATTATATGAACTCCTCAATAAAAGATTGATCAGGGTGAAAATATAATCCTCAGCCATGAACTCACATGATGTCTTGACTGCCACAAATTTGTCTGGTCTTTGACCATCCATCATAGCCTCCACCGGGTGGGCAGAGTGCACTGCTCAATGGGTCCTAAATAAGATTAATGGTCATGACCCCTTTCCTTGTTGCCACTACGATTTAAAAACATGTTAAAAAGAGCCCGCATACCCAGCTGACAACCTATGCTGCAAAGCAGACATTAAAGTACAAGCATTATAACTTTTATTACGACTATCAGTTCCCAGATACCAACATGATTTAAAGAGTTTAGAGCAAAATTCACCCCCAAGAGTCATTTAACAGCTTCCAATAAAATCACTTCCCTCTCACACATCCTGTTTTCCTTTATAAAAACTGTTCTCAAGGCTCAAAAATTCCAAACTGTTTGTTTATGAAGCAGAAAAAATAACTCAGATCAGTCTGCACAATAACTTAAAATGGTAGGTTGTTTCAGATATAGGTTGCCCTTAATCATGGCCTGCGTACTGCAGTTACCGACCAAGAGCAATGGATGTCGATGTCAAATTTATTTCCAAAGAACCTAGGTGAGAATGGGGGCTCCGCAGGCAAACCTGGTACCGGCAGCTCATGGCTCGCATGTTTATAAAAACATGCTTTCTGGACAGCATCACAATACTCTATCAGACATGACATAGTTACTGAAGCGATGAAAGCGCCATTGAGACATTCCGAGATATCCGGTCATGTATTGGCTCCTGCAGAGAAACCAGTATTAGCTATCATATGGTAATTAGTATTCATTATGCTGAGTACTGTATTACCTCCACCCCTGGCATCTCAAATTTTGACTTGGTGATTGTCTCATACAAGAAAATGTATCTGCCATGAACAAACAAATGGCTACTTAATAAATAAACAGCTAACACCAATACAGAAAATATGAGAAACTAAGCTGCATTGTAGTGAATTATGCAAATACAAAATAGATTTCCAAAAAATTGTCGTTTAGAAATTAAAACATACATTAAATAAATATTTTGGTCTCTCTGAAGGATCAGCCTATCAAAGCTCTCAGGTTCATACAACACTAACATATATCTTTGGCACACTTCTAAGACAGATGACCAATGCCTTAAAAAAAGGTAACACTCAGCACATATTATTTGATGTGGGATAAACTTACCACTAGACACTCTTATACCCATACCATCAAATCATATAAACCATGTGCAAATAAACTCACCAGTTACAAGGCATACATATCAGTAATAAGAGAGACAAATGTTCCCAATATGACTAAATACTTAACTAAAACTACTTCAATGTGAGTTTTTACATCTTTAAAAGGATTCTCAAATGAAGCAAAAATTAAGTCAAACAATGGTAGGTTTGGAGCAGCAGCATATGGTAACACAATCCAGCATAGCCTCCTGGCTTGTCTAAAAATGCCTAATTGATAAGACTCAGCCTAAGCCCAGGAGGTACCCCGTGTTACTAGAGGTGGGAAATATGGCTCTCTCACTAACTCAAATAAGAACACATTTTGATCCTCTCCAATCCCCAATAAGAAATGTCTCATCATCCCCTTCCATGGGTATATCAGATTGGTGTCAAGGCAAAAAATGTCTAACAGCATTCCACCATTTTAACAATTATGTGAATCTAGATCATGTAATGTAAATGGACTTCTTTGTTTCCAACAAATTCTTTATAAGCAAAACAAGAAAACAGAAAAAGAACAAAAGGGGGCCTTCTAAGGGAAGTTTAAAAAATTGGATAAAATCCATTGCTCATCTGTCACAATATGCATTAAAAAAAAAAAAAAATTGGACAGCTTGTTAAATTGGAAGTACCTGTCCCTTGTGAATTGAAAGGTAATACCCAGAAAGTTTATCAAAAAGCAGCTGGTATGAATTGGAAACATTTTTTTTCACATATTTTCCTCCATGCAAATACATAAACTCTTCCCACATACTATAGGCATCCAGAAGCATCAACTGCTCCCGGTCAAAGTGCATTTTGAAAACATGGAAAAACCATTGCATATCTTGGAACCCTCCCAAGGATCCAAGACTGCCAATTAATAAACAGTCATTACTTCACTCAATTTGATGATGCAGGATACTGACTGCTGTTGTTTAATAACAGGAATGGGAATGAATCCCAACACAAAATATAAATTGCTCTACAACATAAAAAATACCAAATGGTTACAAGAAGAAAGAAAAAGCACAAAGAGAGACCCCCGTCTCCCCGTATAACAAAATTTTTGTAAGTTCCCAGTTACAAATATATACTCTTACATAAATTCGCAAAAATATCTCAATGTTGTTGAATGGCCAACTATAGGGCAAAAGTTTATAGCCACAAAATAACATTCACCACATCTGGGGTTTCATTTTCTTTCTTTTGATTTGCAAGCAACAGCATGAACTAAGTAGAAAGGCATAAAAAACAGGAATGACATACCGCCAAGCAAGTTCGCAAACAAGTTCATCGGGAGCATCAGGGAGGACCTACACAGTTTGGCTTGCCAGGATGAGATTAGATGTTGACTTCACATGCATAAAGGCTGATTGAAGACATTGAAACTATTGTTGTAACTTACCTCATCTTCATATGGATTGCAATGATCTTTGAACCACAACCTTAAGAATTCCTAATAAAAAAATCATCAGTTCTGAATGTCAGCAAAGTATTGCTAGCACATTGAGGACATCTCCATAGTAAGAGATGAGAAATACAAAAGAACTAGAAGACAAAAGACAAGAATGTTTTCATGCTATGCAAAAGTTAACTCTAGCATACAAACATTAGGCACAAGAGCATCACAATTTTCTACATTAAGCCACAGAAGACATACCTCTAGCATACCAACTATATTTTATGAAACAGAATGTTGGGCAATCAGCAAATATATAGACTGAGGGTAGCAAAGATAAAATTAGGAATGAATTCATTCGTGGGAGTTTAGGGGTAGCGCCAATAGGCGATAAAATGAGGGAAAGTCGATT
>JAOXJP010000012.1:10104203-10144344 GCA_025762735.1 Platanus orientalis | reverse complement strand
CTTCCAAGCCGAGAGGACTTGAGCTACAATTTTACCCTAGTAGATAACAGCCTCCACACCTCACAACATTGGAAAATCTCATCTGAATGGCAGACACCCTGCTTTCCTTGACCTGCAGAGCCGTCTCCTGAAGACTATGGGCCAAACTCTCCTTGATCAGAGGACCTGTGACCCCTTTCTTTCAGATGGGATCAACCACTGCTCTATACTTCGTCGGAATAGGGATAATCCGTTTTTTGAAATCCCTCATTTGTTTCAAATTCAAGTCCATATACCCCCACCCAGAGAAATCCGGAGCTGCCGAAATAACAATAAACCTATTACTCTTGTCTTTGTGTCATTCCATGGCTTTGATGAACCATCCCCAAGACTTAGAGTTCCTCGAGAGTATGAGAGTATCACCTTTCCCACGGAGAGTTTCCATGAGGTTAACCTCATCACCAGTTTCTTGAGCTCTACAGAGGAACTCAATCACCCTTTTACACAAAGTTGCATCGAAAGAAATTTCATAGGGGCGGCCTTCAGCACGTTCAACGATGAAGAATGAACCAGGGCCTAGTTCATCCTCAATCCACAGCTCAAAGGACTTGAGCTCAATGCTCAGATACCATTTCATACTTACTCACCACAGTCCATCACACCAATCGCTGGAAAACCTCAAGGAAGCACATCAACGGGAACCTAACTTCAAAACTCATTAGCTCTAGTGTCAATTTGATCTCCTCCTAGCTAGTAAAGCTCATTTGATGTTTAAGATTTATTTTCATTAGTTAGTAGTGAGTTATTTATTTGTTACACCTTATTTCTGTCTCTTTGTAGGGGTACATATTTGAGGGTATTTTGGCTTGAAATTGTCTGATGAGGGATATTTCAATCTCATAGCATGCTTTAGGGGTATTTTGGTCTAAGACTACCTGATGGAGGATATTATGGTCCAAAGGACCTATTATTGTATTGCCCTAGGCGTGGGATGTTCTATAAGAGCAATCCCACACCCCCTTCTTTGTTTTTATACAATAAGATTTTGAATTTGAAATTATGTCTCTCTCTCTCTCTCTCTGTGGTTCAGCCAGAGCTTGACAACCCTGAAAAGGGACTTAGAAACTCTAAGTTAAACAGTGGTGGTGGAGGTCAGTCCCTTCCTTTTGGGTTAAAAGGATCTATCCCTCTTACCTCTTCTTCATTTTTTTTTTCTCAAGTTGTTTGCAATCTGGAAATTTTTCATCCTGAGAGTTTTTTTTTATTACCAACTTCAAAGTGTGGGATTTTGGTTCAATTTGAATACTCTTGGGTATTCTACACAGCTGAGCGACACCTATGGAAGTGGGAGACTATAAAAAAATCCGATCCTAAGAAAATCCCAAAGGGATTTCTTAGGTAGGGGCGACACTACTGAAAATTCTGGGCAGATTTTGGACTACATCAAATCAAGTTCTTTCGATTGTTTTGATCTTGGATTCCATAAAGGCTATTGCTAGAAGACATCCAAGAATCAACTACTACAAAAACCAGGTTCTACTTCTTCAGTTGTCAGCTTCATTTAACTCTCTCTATTTGAGTAGCATATAGGTGGTTGTGTTGGCATATGCATGGACTGCTAGTGGCTATTTTTTTGGGTATTCTATGTACCTACAACCCATGTTTTGTAGGGCTAATGAATCCTTAACCTAGTCTTTTACTAGCTCTTGCAAAACCCTAATGTTCAGCCCATTAATTCCTACTACTTGAGCTACTTGAATTTTAATGCTTACTACTTGTTTGATAAAATTTCTAAACCACATGCTTGCTGGATTTTCTGTATAAACAATCCTTATGAACTTTCTAACACTTTGGAAATAGTCCATTAGGTCTATAAATTACCTCATTCAGCCCCATAACATATCCTTGGCTTTTTTACATTAATTCCCCTATTTGAACATTCCAAAGAATGGGTTTTGAGCACCCAGCATTTCTGACCAGCAAGCTATGTCTTACTTGTTCTCTAACTTAGTTGGATATTTTGAACATATTAATTAAGATTCCATTGTCTTTACTTTGTCTACCATAACCCTCAATATCGCACATCTAATCTAATTGGAAAATCACCTAGATTTACAATTTTGGTGCTAGCAGGAATCTTGGTTATTGTGCTATATCTCTTATGCTATTATATGTCTAATCTCCTATGACACACACTTACCTACATGCATGCTGCATCAAGCAGTTTGAAGGGCTCCCTACCTATATCACCGCATTACATGAATTTCATGCTCCTCTCCTGATGAACATTCAGAAGGGTTAAAACTCTACCACAAATCAAAAGCATCCTCCTTCGGTGCAATAATGGGATTGACCTTCCAAGGCTTTGGAGGAACCTTCTTACAATTGTCTTTATAAACCTTTATGTGACCTAGTTGCCAAATTGAAGCGATTGCTCTGAGCAAGATCATGCAAACTATTTGCTTGGACTTCTAAGTACATTGACAAACCTCCCACCAAATTTTTAGTAATTGCAACATCAGTACCTAGGCTAGGAATCCCCTACTCTGCTGCACCAGCATAACTCGAATCCCCTTTGGATCAACATAATATTCTTTCTCTAGGTCTCTATCTTAGACCCACAAATTTTCAAAAGGGTAACTTCTAGTGAGAAAAGGACCGATCTATCTTTGGGTCTGCCTACAACTCACCTGAGAAGAAATAATTGAAACCAGTCATCCCCTTTCCCACCACAAGCTTTTTCAGACCTTCCAATTCTTTCTATTTTCCCTTTCCTTGATTAGGAGACTCCCCAATATGGTATTTAGAATTATGAAACATGTAGCCACTCCCAAAGCATACCCTGTTACACCTCTTTGGCTCCTCTCATAAAAAATGTGGTTATCACTGCCTGTAAATGTAAAAAGAACTCAACCAAGAGGCAACCAAATGTACAAAGTTTGAGTAAACCAGCCAGATATTCTCCAATTTAAAAGGGGAGGGAGGATGAGCCAAAAGAGATAACCTAGCAATCCCTCAAGATTGGTGTGTGGTCTGAATTCTGATATGGTTCTAAGAATCACTTCTCGTAAGACCCTTGGTAAGTGGTCCCACACATAGCCATGAGCGAAAACCTGTTCAATTTGCAAAGAGTGGGTTCTGTTGGTTATTTGTCCAAGTGAATGCACACCCTATCAATGGCATCTCCATCGAAGAATCTCTCAACATCCTACAAGGTGCCTCATACTTGAGGTTAATCTGCTACACCCTCCTTTTAATAGTCACTTCCCAATAGTTAGACCAGAGACTAACTCAACCTCTTTAGCTCTCTTAGATGGCAGCAGGGAAGCTACTCATCCATTACATACCTGTAAGGGAATCTCCAGAGGCAGCAAAAAATTCTTCGTTTATTTCGATTGATCAAACTATTTAGATCTTGTAATGATTGCAACTTGCAAGAGGTAACAAAGCACATAGTTAAAAGTTCAGGAAGATGCGAACAATCAAATCCATCACAACTATTATTAAAACCTAAAAATGCAAAATAACTTGTGAGGGTGTCTGCATCATAGAGCTTTGAATGGGTTCCAGCCCACAACACTATGAACTCTAATTACTGTTTGGGATGGGTCACATGATAGGAACCCCAACCCACAAATCAACACGATAGCACAAAGAAGGACTATGGATCTTGATCCAGAACTTACCCTTGTTTACCAAAGAACCAAGACAAACTCACAAACCTTCATATCTACCCAACCAAAAACAAAACAAAATAAAAAGTAAATCCAATGCTGAAGCTGGTAAATGATGATGCCTTAAAGCTTTAAAGCAAATCTTGACTAACATCTCTACTCTCTCCACATACCATATTTAGCAATGTTGCAAGTATAAACATTGATTAATGAGAATCAGAGAAATACAGTTATTGACCACATCCATATAAACATGTCACATGTTAAGGCCAACCATTTATATCCTTCTTGTTACAGTTTCAAGAAGAGAAATATATCCAAAGTAGATAAGAGCCTATCTTTACAAGAAGAGAATGAAATTGACATGAAAGTCATCAGACTATCTCAATTAAGTTATGAATGAAATGGAGCTTGCAAATCCAAGAAACATACCAAGGTTCACGTCCATTAGATAAACATGCTCTCTGCTATAACTAAGGAGAACCTCTTCTCCGTTTGGACTAAAAGTAACATGAGTTAAGTGTAAGCTTGCACGCCCCTAAAAAGAAAAGGAGACAAGATTAGAGCCCCTACAATGATAAATTTTGAGAAAAAGGAAGCTCTATATTTAATTCAAAACTAAAAGAAAAAAAGTACCTTTGTGAGAAAGAAGAAAAGAAACATAATATAAGTGCAAAAACTGCTGTTAAGAATGTGTTCTTTTTTCCTTTCATAATATATGGCATGGAAACCTCATTGTTGGGGCATTTGGCTGGAAGCCAATAAGAGGATTTTTCAAAATGTCAGCCATTCACTGCCTAAGGATTTGTTCTGAAGTAATGGTTCTTTGTGGAATGATTGTCTATTTTAAAAGAGTTCAAGCATGTAGTGAATTCTCTAGTTGGGAGTCTATTGTAAATGGGGATGATAGATTTGGTTAATATTGTTACAATTTCATGATGTAAATGTGATTTTTTCTCTTTTAGAATGTTCTACCTCTTCCTCCCTTTTGCATTTTCATAATCATTACCAAAATATACTTCAGTTACCAATCCAAGAAAAAGGGTATCTATGACTATCTTTAAGAGAAGTATTATTGTATATAATATTGGCATTATGTGTCAATATGATGAAAATAATAAGGATTTCTTTGGATTCCATGGTTCGAAAAATCAGCCGATCTGGCCTAGGATTTGCCGGATCGGATGGGGATCTCTACACCCCAATCTAGAATCTTAGATCAGATCGGCCTTAGAATGGATCGGGTTGATCCGTCTATGGATAGACCGATCCTTCTGATATAGAGTCGGATCGGACAATCTAACTCACAGATCGCCCAATCGCATCGTCGAACCCCCCTTTCTCTCCCATTTTCACATTTTGTTCAATCAATTGCTATGGAGAGATGCATGCATTCTTTTTAAATCAAGGACTAGATGTTGATGGTGTAGTGGATACGAGTGATGATGATGCGGTCCAGATCTAGGAGTATACATCGATAGTGGAGAGTGATGAGCAGAGTTCAAATGATTCTGATGATGGAGATGATGATTCAACTAGCGCCACTGGCATGGATGAGGGTGAGGGTAGGTGGAGTTGGCTTTTCTACACCTTGCAGTTTTACAAGATATGACGATCAATGCATCGCCACGTAGAACACATCCCATGGTAGTCGCACTAAAAAGGAGGCAACAAGTCCAATTCTAAAGCGCCCACACATACCCAACATTATGATGGAAAAACATAGTATGAAATGTATGATTATGATCATGGGTACTACCCTGGGTATGGGATCAATGACTAGTACTTTAAATCATATGGGCAACAAATGTTGACGAACGAAGCATCATCTTCTTTTAATGTAATGCTAGTATTTAGATCATTTGAGATTGATGCCTTAGCCTCACAGTCACATACATGAGTACGCGAGTGGCATCGTTGACATAAGCATGGGAGTTCTTTATGTGACACTGATACACATAGCCACAATCAGAGTCAAATTCAGTCGTACCACAAGCCCCTATCTCATGATCAACTGATTCATGCCCCATTGGCGTGGCATTAGATTCCACCATGCATATGGGAAGTACCTTCTCGTCAAGAAATGGACTCAGTTGGAGAAATCATATTTAATTCAATTTTAATCACTATCAGAGTTTGAGTCACTGCCAAAGCCAGACATACGAGACTGAACAATAGTACCCCATCCACAACAGCCATCAGTACCATGATTCCGATCCTTCCCCTGATCCACCACGACATTCATGGTGGCGATGGTGACATCATATAGTGTCACATTCTCTGGTATGTATCAATTTATCATGTTTATATTTGATTTATGGGGTGTAAAATGTTTTTATACTTCAAGTAATCTGATGTGGACATGGGAAGCCAAGTGGGACCCACAAATAACCTTGGTGGGGTCCACACAAAAAGACATATGGAGGAACATCTTTGGGACACATGATAAAGTTTATTCAGAGTCTTTATTTAGTGTTTTACCATTTTACTTTATAGTTTATGAGTTATTAGAGTCTAGGACATGAAGGTCATTATGGTTTTTGTTTTTTGGTCTCTTAGAAATAAGGCATTGTTGCCAAGGGTATTTTATTATTTTTAGCGAGTCAACAAGTCAAAGTGGGCTCTCATAGAGTGTTGATCAAAATCCTATAGAAGGGCTTGATTTTGACACTTTTGTTTTAAAAAGTCAAGGTTTTAGTAGTTTTGAGTTTATGCAGCAAGTCTTAGGTATCAAGTAAGCTAGTAGTTTAGGAGTTTCTAATTTGGTGTCTTGCTATTTTCTTGAGTTTGTGAGCCTATATATAAGGTTGCAAGTTTTTGTATAGGTATGATGGAATTAATAAATTTTTTGGCTGGTTTCTTGTTCTCAATGATTGAAACTCCACTTCTCCAAGATTTTGGTGTCAAATCTTGAACCCAAGGATGGTGATCTCCAAGGGCTATGAAGGTAGGTGATTACCCACACCAAGTACATTCTTCTTTCTTCTTTCTTTCTTTCTTCTTCTTTTCATTTTCTTCTTCTTTCTTGATAGCAGTTGTATTCAGTTTTTTGAGATCAAGAGCTTGTGTGCTGCATCAAATATGGTATCAAAGCCAAGTTCCAACTAGTTCCTACTTAATTAGAGTCCTTGGGAATATATTTAGAGTTCAGCTATCCAAGGATTGATAATTTTGGTTCAGTGACTGCATTCTGAGAAGGTGCTATCAGATTACTTAATTCACCCAGGAGAAATCAGAAGCAAATCACTCTATCATTGGGTCTGGGTTCAACCACAGCTACTTGATTAATCATCAACATCCTACAGCCATTCGTGGACTGTCTGCACTTTAGTTTTGCTACTGTTCTGATAGTTCAAGGCTACCAGAAGCTATCTACTAGAAGTCAGTCCTTTCCATAGTGCTGCTGATCACTCCTCTTCTTCAAAACTG
Organism: Platanus orientalis; assembly: GCA_025762735.1. NCBI lineage: Eukaryota > Viridiplantae > Streptophyta > Magnoliopsida > Proteales > Platanaceae > Platanus > Platanus orientalis. The sequence goes on along the minus strand of JAOXJP010000012.1, from coordinate 10,137,262 downwards.
ATAGTTCTCACGGTAGTGCTTATTGTTAGGCATTTAGTGGACTGAGTTCGGGTCTTCAGTGAGCTGCTGACTTAGTGATTGAAGACCTTATGTTACTGAAACTGATTCAGTGGAACAAGTGTTTGCTGCCCAGACCTCTCATATTGTTGCTACTCACTACATCAAATTGGACACTTGGACACAAGGTTTGTTGTCCAATACCACCTACTCTCTTGTTGTTCCAGAATCACATCAGAATTGCTCTTGTATACACATGCTTGCTGCCAGCTATCTCCACAGTGCTATTGTTCTAGGCTTCTCCGCTTAAGTAGTATCGATATCCAGTGTTGCTGTCCACTACAGCTCTACAGAATTGGTATTTCTTTTATTCACTCCTTGCTGCCCATATTTTCTTAGTCTAAAGGGAGTGTTCAGATTTTCTCACGAAAGACCATTGTGTTTTGCCATATACCCTACACTATGACACCTCTTTATACCTCCTTGTGAGCCACTCAAACATTGGAGATCATCAGCCTTTGATTCTATGCCTTTTCATCAAGTTAACAAAGGAACGCTTACAAGGTATTCTGGATAGGTACAAGTGTCGGATTCAAGATCGTGGGAAGGAATATTTGAATGTTGAATTATATAAGATCCAATGCGAGATTGATGAATTGGAATGGGATAATAATCATGGGTATTGAATCAATGCCAACCTTCGATTTGTTCAACAAGAACAAAGGAGATTTATTCAGGATAGGATTATTGAACTTGATTTGTTACATAAAAAAAGTCACATCGCTGATATGAAGGAAACTGTGAACCAAATACAAGATTTACTTAAGGTACTTCTACACGAGGTGCAGAAGAAGGCTAAGGTGGTGGATGACTCCAAGCAAGGTATGGTAGAACAAGAAGCTGAACCACCAACAGATGGGGTCCAAGAGCATCAAGAATCCATTGGATTTAAGCCATACAGTACGGAGGAAGTGAAGCCCGAGAGTAAAGTTCAAGAAATTGAAGGACAGGCCCAAGATGAGGATACTCATGTGGAAGTTGTTGATCAGGCTAGTGATGAGCTGATTGACGAGTTACTGATGATCATAGATGAGAGCCACCTTGCTACTCCAGTTCATGTTCAATCAGTAGATGAAGACCAAGTTCCCACTAAGGAAGGTGTATAGATTATCCTGATGGATACACCAGTTCTTCCACTGTTACATGACTCCGAGATGGTTACATATGAGGTGATTGAGGAAGATTATTATGAGGTTTTTCCACTAACAACTGCTTATCATAAACCAGATGAGTTACACTATGAGGTATTTCTCATATCTGATATTTACAGGACGATAGAGTAATATCATAATCTGATTATGGGAGGATTTAGCCTATGGTTATATGGTTCATGTTCCCCAAATTTGTTGATCCTTACTCTAGAAAACTCGAGGTCGAGTTTTTTCGAATAAGGGGGATTTGCTGTGAACATGGGAGGCCAAATGAGATCCACACATGGCCTACACACAAGAAGACATATGGAAGCACATCTTTGGGATACATAAGAGTTTTTTTAGTCTTTATATGAGTGTTTTACTGTTTTACTTAATAGTTTATGAGTTATTAGAGTTTAGATATGATCATATGATGGTCATTATGGTTTTTGTTTTTGGGTCTTTTAGGCATAAGACATTGTTGTCAAGGGTATTTTCTTAATTTTAGTGAGTCAACAAGTCAAAGTGGGGTCCTCTTACAATGCTGGTTGAAATCCTCTAGAAGGGTTTGATTTTCGCACTTTTTGTTTTTAGAAAGTCGAGGTTTTAGTAGTTTTGAGTTTAGGAAAGTCTCAAGTATTAAGTTAGCTAGTAGTTTAGGAGTTTCTAATTTGCTTTGCTATTTTCTTGAGTTTGTGAGCCTACATATAGGGCTGCATATTTTTGTATTTGTATGATGGAATTAATAAAATTTTTGGTCTCTATGAGTGAAACTCCTTCTCTTCTTCAAGGTTTTGGTGCCAAATCTTGAACTCAAGGATGGTGATGTCCATGGGCTGTGAAGGTAGGTGATTACCACACACAGGTACCTCTTTCCTCTATCTTTCTATAATCTTCTCCATATTTATTCTTCTTTTATTTTTCCATTTTTCTTACTTGCTGTTTTCTGCAACTCCTCCATTAATGAACCTTGAAACCCTTCCCAAATATCTCTTCTTTTGTGTCCCTGAAATCACAAATCTGAAACCATCACCCCACTTGTTATCCTCCTCTGATTTCTTTAAGAAATCCCAGAAAGCCTTTCAATAAACCCTACGGTTGATACAAACTGACATGGAGTACTTTTTAGAGGTCTGACTTTTAAAACCCAAGACTTATAAGTATTTCGGCAGACTAGACCAACCATCCATATGCTGTTGATAACAAAAACAACCATACCCCATTAACCCCAACAGTCAACCACAACTATTATAACTTGCCCAAAACCTGTATAACCCCAAAACCACTCTTCTGTTAACCCTTAAATCTGTCCCTGTTATATCTCAGAATTTTTCAGTCATTAATCCCTATTCTGTATACTTTGTTCCTGAGTTCTATCAGTAATAAATCTAACCAGATTTACTTTCTGATTGAACTTGTTCAACAATCCCTGTTTTACCTTTATTTCATATACCCTATTTCACCTCTGTTAGCCCCTACTGTGTTGACCAGTCTTGAGTATCTAAACCAGTCCATAACTGCAACTTATCAATCCTGTCAGGAAATAGACTCCCACAATTATCCCTTGTTCAGTTTCTGTCACAACCTTGATTATTCCCTAAATTACCCAATCCTAGTCTCTATTTTCAGCCTAAACCTGAATCACTGTTCTTCCCGAGTCAGTCTCACACCTGAGTTCAGATTTGCTACTGTTATGCTATCACAAAATTCCTATAATCATCAGTCTTTTCTGACCTGGATACAGTCCTTTTTCAGCCACAAAATTAAGCCCTATTACAGCCTGTTATAACCCTTGGTACACACTATTTCAGTCCAACCCATGGACACACTCTTGTCCACAGCCTTGCTGGTTTTAGTTTTCTGATTGGCCTTTGAGTGGTACTGCATCATAATCAAGTAGGAATTGCATTTTTGTTGATTATCTATTCAATATTTCAGTTTTTCTTGACTTCTATACATCTAACATGACAAAAAATATAATATTTCTGGTTTGAATTAAAGTAGAAAGTCTGACTAATGTTATAAAGCTTTTCTGAAATTTTCAGATATTTTTGAATTTTTTTTCAGGGAAAGCCTTAGGTCAGCCGATCAAACCTTGGATTGGATCGGGATTGCCAATCCCAAGATTCAGATCCATGCTTGATTCCCCTATGCATTGGGTATTGTTTAAAATGTGTACAACAAACCCAGCTTGATAATATTATTTTAGTTACTACATTGTAGACTCCAGAACCCTGAATCCATCAAGTGTAGAAGGGAACTTTACAAATGTCGAAGCATGGCCAATCAATGAAGTTGAGGAACCCCAGAGACTCAACAACATTGTAGGCCACATTAGAGAGTTCGCAAGAGTGAATTCTTTAAGCGTATCCCCAGTATACAAAATAAATAAATAAATAAATAAATATATATATATATGATCAATCCAAATCTCCAAATTCTTTCAAGATAAAGCTCAATCCAACACTAAGGACCCAATATCATTACAAATATGGTGGATATGATGCAATTTTCCTTCAAAAATTCTTTATTCCTCTCATTCCACTAGTGCCATGCCATTGCAACAGTTGCCAAAGATCATATAGAATGCCACCCCTCTCTGAAGGTAGAACAAGGCCATGAAGAAAAGATCTCTTGCACAGTAGCCAGCAAACCCATGAGACACCAAACAAGGCTAAAAAAACCCCAACTGCTGAAACTTACCTACAATGAGAGAATAGGTGGTTGATGTCTTCCTCCTCTTTTCCACATATCATGCATCTGTTTAGTTGTCCACAGTGAGAATCTTGTTTAACATTACTAGCCAAGGCTTGAACTCTTGGAGGAATTGGTTTCCCACGAATGCCCCCCACTCATAAGGGTTCCTCACCACCATGAGCAACAGCACCATTATTAGATTTAACTGAAAAAGATCCCTTTATACCCTTCCAACCAGACCCTGGAGTGCTGCTTGTTTGGGAAGAAGGGTGATTCAGCCAATAAGCTAGGGATATGCAGTCATGCAGGCATTCCATAATTTCATCAATACAGTTTGTCAGTTATCAAATACTATGACTAGCATTCCATTACACTGTTTTGTGTCTACTTCATCCCTATAGTTGATCTTCTATCAAAAATTACACCAACAACATCAAGTCAGTGTAAGATCAGAATCCACACAGCTTTTAATTTGAAAATTTCTTGTATTTTCTATGCTCTTTTTCACAGCACCTTCCTCTGACCAGATGATTTAAGATGCCATCAGATTTGGAACGCAAATCTCATCATGTTATCTACTCAGTAACAAGTAGTGCTGATTGCACATGGAGACCCACTTACTTCACAAGCTATATCTCCAATCCTTGCTAAATCTTGTCAACTAACAAAAAGTAATTCTCTAAACCTTAATAGAAAATTGTCTCACTCTCAAATGTGTGATTAATGAAGCAGAATGTTGGGCAACCAATAAAGAAAAGCTACCAAAAAACGAGTTTAGATGAAATGAGGATGCTGAGATGGATGAATGGGGAGACTAACACTAGAACAACAACAAACAGCCTTATCCCAACTATTTGGGGTTGGCTACATGAATTCTGCTCCGCCATTCTGCTCTGTTTAGGGCAATGTTTGTATCTTCAGACATTGCCGGTTCCAAGCCCGGATAAAGGAGGAGGGTCGGCATCTGGTTGAGAACCAGCTATAAAAACCCACTCAAACCTTTTAAACATGAATCCATGAATGGGGAGACTAGAAAGGAAATAATCAGAAATGAATTCGCTCACGGTATTTTAAAGGTAGGACCAGTAGGTAACAAGATCAAGCAAAGCAACTGCCATGATTCGGTCATGTGCAACAAAGACCAACGACTGCAAGTGAGAATGAGTGATATGGTGCAAGTCTAAAGCATTTAAAAGGACAAGGAGAAGGCCGAAAATGATTGGGTTTGAAGTAACGAGGAAAGGCATAGATGCTTATGATTTAAGGAAATATATGGCCCTGGATACAGTGGGATGGCAGAACAAATTCTTGTAGCTGATCGGACCCCAAGTAATTGGGAAAAGGTGTTATAAAGTACCCTCAGATGTGTCAATGACCTGGCAATTTTACTTGCCAAGAGAGGTTCCTATGAATCATCTTAGTATATAAAAAATTATGTTTCCTAACCTTGTATCATGTCATCTATCCTCAATGTGACCAATAAAAAAAAAAATCTATCCCCAATGTGAGGATGGCCAAAAGAACAAAGAAAAATGATGAAAAAGAAGTATGGGCAAAAGATGATGACTGATACGCACATCAATGACTGATATATAGAGAAACTATTTATGGTTTTAAATTTGCACATATTTCACTCTAATTAAGTGAGATAGAGCAAAGAAACTTCTATAATATAGATGAAGGGTTTTACCAGGGTTGTTGGTCCTGAATATGTTGTTTTCACATTCTTGGGGATGGATCAGGTGATTTTGGATACTTTGGTGAATTTGGCAGATTCATTGTGTTGTGATTGCTGTTACATATATCCCTTAGCTTGGTGGGGACTGGTCATTTGTTTTGTGTTTGGCTGTCTATTGTTGTTTTGTTAATGTTCATCCTCCTTAGCAGGGTTGTCTCTTTTAGTGGTTTTCTCGTTTAATCTCAGTTGTTTTCTCTGTTAGTTTTCTTGGCTAAGTGGCCTCTCATCGCTTTGTGCACATTTCTTATACTTTCACCTTAACAAAGTGTTACCCATCGTCATCTGCAACCACAGTAATACTACTACTAATCATAGTATCAAATCATTTAAGCACCCGCAAATTAAATATTTAACAATCAAAAGCCTCCCCTCCAGCATAGAGCTTGGCATTCCTATATGTGTCAAAGCTATGATAAATGACAACAAAAAAAAGCACCATAAATATACTGACTCATACAATATAATTAGAATAAGCAATACACAGTTGCAAGAACCGGTTAAAACACTTGAAAGATAACAGAATACCACTGCATTCAACCAAAAAAGTTTACAAGGATAAGCCCAAGGCTAAAGAAAAGTAATGCCACTGCTTTGAAGATTATGTAGAACCAAAAAAAAGAAAAGAGGAAAGATAGAAAGAAGAAAAGAGAGTAAAGTTCTGAACTAACACGATCAGAAAGATGCATTGGACAGAAATAATTAACACAAGGAGGTGGTTTCATCTTTTTCTGACAAGAGCTCAATGGTGGAAGCATTCTTCTATCATACAAGCGAGCAAAGGCATCACTGTAGGCATGAAATGCGAGATTAGTTGATACAAAGAAGATCAAAAGTAAAATTTATGTTAAATGCGTCCACCACATGAAAATACCTGCCACCAACAAGAAGCAGATGAGGGCGAGTGAAACTGATGTCGCAAGATTTCAAAGATAGACAATGTTTAGGAGGATCAGCTAGTGACTTCTTTGCTCCACACCGCAAGTCAAGCTGCCATTAAATATTAAATGTGAAAAACAAATGATTCCAGGAATCTAGAGAAAAAACAAGACAAATCTAAAGAGAAATACATTAAATTTCAAAAGGACCAAGAATTGCACACAAATAATACTTTAAAAGAAGCATCATCAATGATTTTAAAGTGTAAAGAATTTCCATGACAAAACAGAAACATATAAAAATATACACTTCATAAATTAATGCAAGGAGACCCCTGCAAACTGAAAGAATATATTAGGCAATTCTAGCAAGAATGGAGATTAAACTAATGATTCTATGGGCTGGAGTTATAAATTATATAAAGCCTCATTTTCATTTCACACAAGTGGGCATCTTTCTGTCGGAGCCTTAACTCTACATTCGTGGTTCTCATTCCTAAAATTAAAGATGCGGCTGAGCTTAAAGACTTCCGACCAATCAGCTTGCATGGGAGCTTCTACAAGATTTTGGCAAAGACATTGGCTCGTAGATTGGAGGAGGTGATGGGCCTTATCATTTTGCCTTGTCATAACGCTTTTGTGCTTGGTCGCAAAATCCTTGATTGCTCGCTGATTGCTAATTAGTGCATCAATTCATGGCTCAAGATGAAACAACCGGGGGTGATATGTCAAGTTGGCATGGATAAAGCTTATGACCATGTCAACCAAGTGGATTTCTATAGATTAAGCCTAGGGTTTGTGGGTGAGGAAGAAGAAGAAAAAAAAAAAGGGGAGAGAAATCGTATAGAGAGTTATGAATCACCTCTCTCATACGTATGGTATATTATTAGGGTATACTTGAGCTACTACATTGGATATTTACAAGTATGCCACTGATGTTTAATATACCTAAATACCCTTATATTTTGTACCCATATACACCAATACTCCACCTCAAGATGGTATGTAAATGTTATAAATACCAAGCTTGCTAATAATCCTACTAAAATTAAGACTATACAACCCTTTTGTAAACACATTAGCTAACTGATCTTCGGTCTTCACAAAGGGAATGCAGATTTGTTTGGTTTGCAACTTCTCCTCGATAAAATGTCAATCTACCTTAACATGTTTCGTTCTATCACGCTGAACAGGGTCATGAGCTATGCTAATTACGGCTTTACTGTCACAGTATAATCTCATAGGTTCATGAGAGTTGAATCCCAACTCTCTCAAGAAGCCAGGTATCCACAACATCTCACAAATCCCATGTGCCATGGCTTGAAATTTTGCTTCTGCACTTGATCGAGCTACAACTGACTGCTTCTTATTATGCCAAGAGACAAGGTTACCTCCTACAAAAGTACAATAGCCAGAGGTGGATCTCCTATCAATCACAAATCCAGCCTAGTCTGCATCAATGAAAGTCTCTATCCGAAGATCATTTCTTCCGCAATACAGGAGTCCTTAACCCAGACTCTTCTTCAAATAAAGGAGAATGCGGAATGTTGCCTCAAAATGCTTGGTTGTGGGAGCATGCATAAATTGACTGACCACTCCAACTACATAAAAGTTATCTGGCCTAGTCAAGGTGAGGTAAATAAGCTTCCCAACAAGTCTCTGATAATGCCCAATATCAATAAGTCTATGGCCTTCATCTGCAAGCAAGCGGTGGTTAGACTCGATGGGAGTGTCGTAAGGTCTAACACCCTAACATCCCCGAGTCCCAAAGGAGATCTAACACATACTTATGTTGAGATAGGAAGAGACCATCATTGGATCTAGCAACTTCAATACCAAAGTATTTGAGGGACCCCAAATCTTTGATTTCAAGCTCCTTCCCAAGAAAACCTTTTAGGTGACTAATATCGTAGTAATCATCTCCCGTAACCACAATATCATCAATATAGACAATAAGGGTTGTAACATTCCCTCGTTGATGCTTTACAAAGAGAGTATAATCTGTTTGGTATTGCTTATAGCCGTTCTTAAGCATAGCACCTCGAAACCTCTTAAACCATGCTCAGGGGGATTGTTTGAGGCCATATTCTTAGGCAGCACACCTTCCCTTTGCCTGTAGATAACTAGAAATCTCATATGGACTTCATCTTCAAGGTCCCCATGTAGGAAAGAACTATTGACATCAAGTTGAAATAATGGTCAACCTTGATTTACAGTAACTGAGATCAAGAACCTAGCAAAACTCATCTTTATTACTAGAGCAAAGGTTTCTTGGTAATCAATCCCATAAGTCTGGGTGTATCCCTTGGCTACTAACCTAGTTTTGTAACATTCAATAGTGTCATTCGGTTGAAGTTTTACTATAAATACCCATATACACCCCACTGGTTTTTTTCCTCTTGGAAGATCTACAACATCCCACATCTTGTTCTTCTCAAGTGTCTGCATTTCTTCCACCATTGTCTTTCTCCACTACGGCTGAGATAGAGCTTGATGGATACTACATAGAATAAAAACAAAGGACAAAGAGGTAGAGAAGGCTCTAAACTCATAAGATAAAGAGTCATAACACAAATAGTTACCAATGGGGTGTTGAGTACAAGCACATGTACTTTTTCTAAAAACAATGGGAAAACGAGAATCATCAGGAGAAATAGAGAGAGCAATACCTAGAGAAGAGGCGACTTGTTGGAGAGGCACATGAGAACTAAGATCAACTTTCTGCCTCTTTCTAACAAAGACATGGGTAAAGTCTTTCATACATCATTTCTTTTAAGTAGGTTCCATCTCCTTTAAAACAGTGACTTGCTCCCCCTTACTATGACATCCATAGACATCAAAGAAATACAGAGGAAAAGGAAGAGAAAGAGCAACCACATCTTCACGTACACCACGATTCTCTCTCTGAAGATGAGGATGGCTAAGAGAGAAGAATGAAATAGTCTCGTGGAAGGTGACATCCATTGTAATAATACGTCTTGGAAGTGGAGGGATTATAATACTTATATCCCTTATGATTTTGAGCATAACCAAGAAAGATGCATTTAAGAGCCTTGTGATATAACTTGGAACGATCTGACTTTAGAACATGGACATAACAAATGTCCCCAATTACTTTAGGAGGAAGAGAAAAACCAAGAGTAAGACTAAGGAGGCGAGAAAGAGGAGACTGGAAATCAAGAGCTCGAGTGGGCATCCTATTCATAAGATAGGTTGCAGTATGAAAAGCGTTGGCTAAAAAAACCTATAGAACATGCATGGTAAACAACAAGGCACGAGTAATCTTTAATAAATGGTGATTCTTTCTTTCAGCAATGTCATTATGTTCAGGAGTCACTAGACAGGAGGTTTGATTAAGGATACCATGTTGAGAGAGGTAAAAGGAAAAAACAGTAAACATGTATTCACTTTCATTATTAGAACGAAGGATACGAATCTTTGAATCAAACTGAGTATCAATCATTTTATGAAACTGTTGAAAAATAGAAAATACCTCATGTTTAGCATGCAACAAATAAACCCAAATAATATGAGTAAAGTCATCCATAAATGTAAAAAATAAAAAAATTAAACAAAACGGAAACCAAATAAAAAAGTAACAAGGGTAGGACCCTACACATCAGAGTGAATAATAGAAAAAAAAAAAGGTATTCCTACTCGCACTCAAAGGATAAGAAGATCTAAAATGTTTTACAAACTCGTAATTTTCAAAATGAAAAAAAAAACATATAAACAAAACTACATAAACTGGAAAATAGTTTTTGTAAAGTAAAATGGGTAGCTAAGCCAAAAGTGTTACTGCATAAGCTGAGATAAAGATGATGAAGAAGATGTCTGTAGCACCGGGGAGGCAACATGAGAGGTTGCATCAAGAAGGTACAACCCTCACTCCTTATAGACTCTACTAAGGGTCCACCTCGTTACCAAGTCCTGAAAAACACAATAAGTAGGGAAGAAAGTGACATTACAGTTCAAAGACTTGGTGAGATAACTAATAGAAATAAGATTAAGCTTAAAATTAGGAACATGAAAAACAAAAGAAAGAGACAAAGGAGAAATAAGAATAGAGCCAGACATGAAACCATCGGCAATGCAAACTATGTCATGACCAGAACTAATAGTATATGTGGAGAAAAGGAAATGCATACTAGTCATATCGTGAAAGACACTTGAATCAATAATCGAGGAGGCACTAGAGGAAAGAGAGGAAGCAGTAAGAGCAAAGTCCTGTATACCTACAATCGTGCTAGAGGATGTAAAGGCACCTGCAGAGGGGCATTTTAGCTATAAAACAACGAAAAGAAGCCAGCTCCTTGCAAATAGAGACTAGCTCCCCGCTAGAAACAACTGAGAGCTCAAGCAATGCAAGAGAAGTGGTAAGAGGAGCAACATCAAATGGGTCACAACATAGGCAATTGAACAACCACCAATAGAAGAACAAGATGTGCTACCATAACCTCTAAAGGAAGAACCCCGAGGGAGAGTACAAGAAGTAATCTCTTGAGGATGACCATGAAGATCCCAATAGGTGGTCTAAGTGTGACAGCATGACCACAATGATCACAACGAAGGCAATCACGATCATAAAATACAGAACTCTGGTAGGCAGCACCACGACCACAAGAACTAGAACTACCTCTCCCACTACACTGAAAAGTAGAAACCAAAGTAGAGCGTTCGACTACAGAAGGCAGGAGCATGGCATGACGACAATGTTCTTCCCTGTAAAGGGAAGCATAAACCTTAGATGAAGAGGAAACCCCTGGTTGACTCAACAGGTGAGCACGGACCTACTCATACTCGGTATTCAAACCAGCTAATAGCTTAAAGACATGATGTTTATCTAGATAACGGCAAAAACAAGCAACATTAATAGGATCGGTGATGGAGCAAGTGTGATAGAAGTCGTCTCCTCCCAAAAAACAAGCATGGCATTGTAATATGACGAGATCGACTGCTCCCCCTGTAATAATTGCCAAACCTATTAGTAGAGCTCATAAACGAGACCAATATGACCCTCCTCAAAATAGGTACGAAAAAGAGAATCCCAAATGGCCTTAGCCGAGGAAAGAAATAAGCACGTCTTGTTAATAAACGGCTCCACCAAGTGAATCAGCCATGACATAACCAAGTTATCTTCTACCTCCCATTTGGCATAGGCAGGATCGTCAAGCTTAAGGGCCTTAGTGTCCCCCGTAATATGTCCCTACTTGCCATAACCCTAAATAGAGATCTTCACAGACTGAGACCAAGTGAGGAAGTTGGTACCATCCAAATTAACCGTAGAATGGGAGCACTATTCGTTTCAACAGGGTTGCTCCCAGAAACACCACTAATAGCTCAAGTAGAGGTGTCACTAACATCCGACATGGTTTACCATCACAAAAAGAAGGCGGAACAAGAGCACAACAGACAAGAAATGACCACCCAAAAAAACCTCGCACTGTCGTACACTGCAGAAACATAAACAACAAAAAAAGACCATGACCAACAGTGGAGAGCATCAACCACGAGGAGAAACCCAAGAAATCAGTCACACGCCACGTTGACACAGTCATACAGCACTAAAAAGACACAACAATAGGCGTAGCATTGACAGAGAACCTCACGACAAGCTTGAAAAGGGAGAGCGACACAAACAAAGCCTCAAAAAAACACACCAAGGCTTCCACCCACTACAAACAGAAGCTAAAGAGCCCCCCCAACCACCATAGATGCATCTAAGAGAAGAGATAAGGTTAGGCATAGAGGTATAAGCACGGAAAATGAACCAAAAAACGGAATAGGGCTGTTGGCGGCAAATATGCCTTGGTAAACTGTCCACCACAAGCTCAAAACTCAAATGATGGCCATGAAACTTATACCATTCGATTCGTCACATAAGAGAGCATCATATCCATGCAACAAAAGCAGCCAAAAACCATGGAGGTGCAAGAATCGAAGGGAACAAACAAAGCTACCAGGTCCGTATCGATGGTGACAATGTTATTGTAGTCGCCAGAAGGGGGTTCGGGATTTATATGTAGGCTTTGATACCAAGTGGATTTCTGTAGATTAAGCCTAGGGCTTGTGGGAGAGGAAAAAGAAGAAAGGGGAGAGAAATCGTATAGTTATTTATCACCTCTCTCATACATACAGTATATTATTAAGGTGTACTTAAGCTAGTACATCAGGTATTTACAAGTATGCCACTCATATACAATATACCTAAATACCCTTACATTTTTATTTTTTTTAATGATTAACAAAGAATTGAAATAAAGAGAGGAAAAAAGGGGGGGATTACAAGCAAGTAGCAAGGCAACTATGATAAACAACCAAAGACAAACAACAAACTACATTACCAAGCCGGGAGTGAATCCCCTACAAAACAATAATTTTGACCAACGCTCCATTTAGCAATCCTATCAGTTAATGAGTTTTGAACCCGGGGAACATGAACTAACTCGGTCTCCACCGCAATAATAAGAGACTTAATCTCCACCAGAAAATGATCTAATCTCCACGAACCACACACCATCCCCCTTCCCCAAGAAATAACCGTCATAGAATCTCCCTCTAAGATGCAACCAGTCACCCCTTTGTTTTTAGCAAGTCTCAAACCCTCCAATAAGACCATAGTCTCCACCATGATAGCATCACACACCCTAATTTGCTCTCTTTTGATACCGATAATGGTACCTTGGCAATCATGCATGACACACCTAAACACCGTCGGCTCAGGATTATGAAAAGAGGCCCTATCAAAATTCACTTTGCATCTCCCAATATTCGGAAGAATCCACATCTGCAAAGTATTCCGGTCAATCCTGAAAGAATCAGAGAGACAAGCTACCCAATCACGAACCATGTCATTCAAGGAGCAAGACTTGAACTCTTTCTTCACAAGAACCCAAGAACTAATCTCACAAACAATAGAGTCTATGGCAGCCCCCACAATCCTAGATTTGTCTTCAAAAATTCTTCTATTCTGCTCTTTCCAAACTCTCCTTACAACCACGGGGAGGACGACTTTAAGAAACATCCTGCCCCACTCTCCTTTGGCACCTTTTCCCCCATATATGAAATAAACTATCCACAGATTCAGGCATAACAAAGTGCAAATTGAGCCCATCTTTAGATAAATACCCTTACATTTTGAACCCAAATACAACCCATATACACCAACAAATTTGAACTTTCTAGAGGATGTCATGTTAAAGATGGGATTTGGCGGTACATGGTGCAATTGGATGAAGGTGTGCTACTCTTAAGCTTCCTTCATGGTTCCCTTCAATGGGTCTCCAAGGAGCTTCTTTCATAGCAACCGCAACCTTTAGCAAGGAGACCCGCTTTCTCCTTTCCTCTTTAACATCGTCACGTAAGTTTTGAGCAAATTAGTGGCCTGAGCTGAAAGTTGTGGGCTCCTCTAAGGCTGTTCTACAACCCATCTAGCCCTTCCGTCTTGTTGTTCCAATATGCTGATGATTCACTCTTCTTAATGTAGGAAAAGGAAGAGCATGGCCAGAATCTTCGTGGCCTATTGCTCATATTTGAAGCTATCTCTCAGCTTAAAGTTAAGCTTCGCAAATCAAAACTTATGAGGTCGGGCCAATTAACAGTATGAAGGCTATAGTGGAAATCTTAGGCTACATTGTTTGTTCATTGCTAGGAACATACTTGGGCATGTCACTAGGTACAAAGTACTCTTCCAAACAAATGTGGAATCCGATGCTAGAAAAAGTCAATAGAAAGTTGGTTGCTTGGAAAGACCGTTATCTCTCAAAGGGAGAAAGATTGTCGTTATAAGAGGCATCTTATCGAGTTTGCCGGTGTACTCTCGTTGTTCCCTATTCCAAAAGGGATTGTGTAGCAACTGGATAGATATTGACAAAGTTTCCTTTGGGATGCATATGATGGGGCGCCTAAGTTCCCTCGGCTGGAGTCGTATTTGTAGATCTGTCAACCAAGGTGGGTTGGTAGTGAAAGCAACCTCCCCCATAAACAAGGCTTTGTTGTTTAAATGACTATGACGGTTATGTAATAATTCTCAAAGGCAAGTCATATTGCTCAAATGTGTTCTCCGGTGTTTTGAGCCGGTCTCTAGGTTGCATCTCAATCATGAAAAGAGCACTCTGTTTGCGGTGGGGGACGTGCCAAATTTGGATCAATTGGCGGCAGATTTAGGATGCAGGAGGGGTTCCCTCCCTACCACTTATTTGGGGCTTCCCTTAGGTTCATACAAGCAAAAGGAGATTTCGCACCCAGTTTTGGGCAAGATGAGGCACCGACTTATTTGGTGGAACCATGGAAAGCTAGGTATTTATCCAAAGGGGGTAGGCTCACTCTAATCAAGGCGTCTTTGGCTAGTATCCCGATCCACAACCTGTCGTTCTACGAGCTGCCAGTTTCAGTGTGTCAGACTATGGAGATGATCCTGCAAGACTTTCTTTGGAGAGGGGGTGAGGACAGAGGAATGCACTTGGTAGCTTGGGATAGAGTTTGCACCCTTAAGGGAAAAGGGGGGCAGGGCTGAAGAGGTTACAACCTATGAATCAAGCATTGTTGTGCAAGTGGTTTTGGAGGTATGATGCAGAAGAGGAAAGCCTTTGGAGGAAGGTGGTGTCTGCCAAATATGGTGTTAGTGATGGGTGGAAACTTTCGGTTCCCCATAATGCTTATGGTCGTAGTCCTTGGCATGCGATAATGAAACATTTAAACAAGTTTATGTCTAGCGTGGGCTATGAGGTGGGGAATGGGAGGAAAATCAGATTCTGGTTGGATGCTTGTGCAGAGGGAGACCTTTGCTGATGCAGTTTCCAGATTTATTTGTCATTGCTAAGGATCCATACGCAATAGTTTCGAGGCGTTTCTCAGTTGAAAGCAATGGGGTGGTTTGGCACCCCATCTTTAGGCGAGGCATGTTTGATTGGGAAACCCCGAGGGTGGTTCAATTCCTTGGTTGATTGCAGGATACTCGGGTGTACATAGGGGAGGAGGATCGGCGGGTGTGGATGGGAGATCTAAGGGGGCAGTTTTCGGTGAAAGCGTATTATATCCATGTTGTGAACGTCGAGGAGGTTCAAGGGCTATGGGGTCTTGTGTGGTATAATGCAATCCCATTGAAGGTCCAATTTTTCTTGTGGACGGCGGTCTTAGATAGGATTTCGACTATGGATATGCTTTGGAGAAAAGGACTTAGCTTGCCTAGCATCTTTTTGCTTTGTTACCAAGATGTGGAGTCGACTTCAAATCTATTTCTTCACTGCCTGTTGACTTAGGAGATTTGACGTGGGTGTGCTAAGTATTTCGGGGTTAGCTTCATAGTTCCTCGAAATCTGAGGGACCTTCTTGGGTGGGGGATGAAAGCTTTCAGTTGTTTTGGTAGGAGGTTGTGGAAGGTTGTGTCTACTGTAATTTGTTGGGCAGTTTGGAGAGAACGTAATAACCGGGTTTTTAGGCGTCATTCAGAGCCGGCATACATGTTGTATAGATGCTCTAAGGATCTAATCATCTTTTGGGCTAAAAGGCGCAAGGGCTTTGATGGGATTCCAAGCTGGGCTCTTGTCAGGGACTGGTCTAGTGTCATTGGGATGATGTGATGGTTGAGTTTTGTTTTGTCGGGTATAGGCGTGTGTCTGGTAGTGGTTTTTGTTTTTTTTCTTTTCTTCTTTCTTGGGGATCTCTCATCCCCCTTGTTTGTCTCTCCTTCTTTTCCTTTTGTTTTCAATAAAATTCTCTTCTCAAAAAAAAAAAAAAAAAAAGACTGAGAGAGAAGCTTTATGCCAAATATGGCACCACAGACCTGGTTGGAGTAGCGCTCTGGAAGATGGATCGTATTGGGCAGAGGTGTGGAAAGGTATCCTTAAAGGTGCTGCCTGGATCCACAGAATATGGCCTTCAAGATAGGGGGAGGATCCTCAGTTTGCTTCTGGCTAGATGTCTCATGTGAAGATGATCCTTTGTCAGTGGCTTTCCAGGGGATCTTTTCGATGGCTTTGAACAAGCAGGGCTCCCTAAGTGAGCACCAGTTTTATGATGGTTCTGCTGTTGTCTGGAGCCTCCACCTTCGAAGATCTTTGAATGATTGGGAAATAAATTATATGAATTCCTTGCTGTCTCGCTTGGACAGTGCAGTGGTGGGCTCCTTTGATGCCCCAGGCACTAGGATTTGGTGAAGAAACAAGGATGGGATCTACTCGGTGAAAGATGGGTATTGTATCTCGGCTGACGAGAACCCCCTTTACATTTACAACAGCATTGTTTGGAAGTCTCTTATGCCATCCAAAACATCCTTCCTTCTCTGGCTGGCCTCCCTTGAGAAAGTGCTCACTATAGATAAGCTGCAAGCTTGGGGTTTCCAGTTGGCTAACAGATGTTGCTTATGTAAGAGCGCCGAGGAGTCCTCCAACCACCTTTTCATCCACTGCCTGGTCTCCCATCTGATTTAGTGCTACTCCTCCGGCATTTTGTATGCATATGGGTTGTTCTAAAGTGAATTTTCAATCTCCTTTCTGGGTGCAATGAAGAAGACACCTTGGATCTTTCTCCTCATGGCATCCTATGGTGGTGTGTTCATACCATTTTTTGCTGGGCTATTTGGATGGACAGGAATGCTCAAATCTTTGATAGGGGTATGGCTGAAAATGACAAGCTCCCGGAACGTACCTTCTCACTGCTCCATAGATGGACATCCCACCTTCCCGGGTTCACGGACCTCAAGTATCAATTTTTCCTTTTTGATAGGGATGTAATTGTGTTCTCCTAGCGAGCGTTTGATGCCCTGCTGAGCTTGTACCTCTCATACTTTTCAGTTTTTAATAAATTTAATTTTCTGATAAAAAAATCAAATTGCTAAATATAAAATGAAAAGAGGTTGGTTGATCTTCTAGGGTTTGACATAATAAAATGAGAAGAAGAAGATAAAAGAAAGAGAAATTAAGGGAGAAGAATAAAAAATATGAGGAGTAGTAGACTTGTACAACCCCTACTCTTATTATTTATATGTTTGACCTTTTTTCTTATTGGTAATGAAAAAATTTATTAATTGGAAGAGAGGGCACGAGAATAAAATAAAGTACCCATGATAAGATCAAGGAAACTAATCCGGTAATGACCATTATACAGTCCCCATGAGTTAGAGCATAGATATCTACCATGCTCAGCTTGTCAAGAATTTCCAAGAGTCCAGCCTTCACCTTAGTTAGAATATTAGCAAGTTGTTCTTGTGCCCTAACGCACGAAGTAGAAATTAACCTTAATAAATGCTTTCATGAGAACTTAGGGGTAGCGCCAATAGGTGACAAGATATGGGAAAGTCGACTAAGATGGTTCGGTCATAATGCTAAATGGGGGTCCAGCCTCGGGACTGTTGTTAGATCCAATGTAGCCCCAGATTTTCTGGTTTAGGCCCGTGTGGCATGTTGTTGTTGTTTTGCTTTCTAGCCTCTTTTCAATAAAATCATTATTTATCAAAAAAAAAATATATATGCAGCAATAACAAATAACTACACCAACGAGGAACGAGATGGTCCAAGTTGAAAGTGTTTGGAAAGCCAAAAAAAATGACTTAGGATTAAAGTAGTGAGGAAAGAAATGAATTCTTCTATTATTGGAAGATACAACCATGGAAAAACTAGAATGGCAGAACAGGATTCATTTAGCACCCTAAGTAGCTATAATAAGGCTTTGTTGAGTTGAGTTTAGGCGTGAGTGGCCTTTTATTATGCCCTTTGTATTACTTTTCTTTTTATATCTTTGGTATTGTCCAATGTATAACATTTGGAAGTTATGGACTCTCAGTTTGGCTTTTAACATTACCTTGGTGTAGATTTTTGATATTATGTCTAGTTTCATAATATCCTAGAGAAACATTATTGCTTTAGAGCATATGCCTTCAAGAATACCAAATTAGTGTGACAACATGGGGTAGCAGCAGGAACAACTACTAGAAAGTTATCCTTTTTGGAATGAAGTGTAACTATTGTGGAATGAACATACAAGCAGAAATTATAACAAGATTGAAGTAACATTTGGTCCATGGGAACCTTAATGTGTTAGACCATAGTTACAAGAGCGAGAAGCGAAAGTGGGCAGCAATGCGAAGAGAAGCAAGAAGGGAAGTTCAATAAATTCTTGAGAAACGAGAAGCAAAAAACGATAATAAAGTTATAACTATAAATTATAATCAATAATTTCACCTACAATATACAATAAAGTGAATAAACTTAAAGTAAGGACAAAACCTAAAATCTATACCAAGTACTAAGAATCATGACATAAAAATCAATATGCAAACCATTTGTCACTAGTATGGCCAACAATACCTTAGATTTTACCATACATAAGTTTTTTTGTAAATAACTTACACTTTAGAGTCAAACTATAGAAGACCTTGTATAAAAATCATCAGATTTGAATCCTTGTTATTGGATTGGAATAAAATAATATAAACAATAAATTAAATTCTAAATCTTTTTTTTTTTTCGTAAAAAATCATTACTAAATCTCATTGATAATATTTTATTTAATGCTAAAAGCATAGAATTTTTAACGGCAGATATGGCCTTAAATAGAGCGGATTGGCGGAACAAGATTCATGTAGCTGACCCCAAATAGTTGTGATAAGGTTGTTTGTTGTTTGTTTGTTTGTTTTGTTTTATTGTTTGCTAACAGTATAGAATTTACATTAAATAAAATATTATTTCTTGGTTCACTTCTAAATCAATTCTCTAGACGTTTCTATTCACTTCTACAGAGGCTTCACTCGTTTCCTTAGACAGTTTTCACTTGCTTCACCGAGCTTCCCACATTTAGGAAGCGTGTTTCCCACTAATTGGGGAAGCGGAATGGAATTAACTTCCCAAATGAGCTTCGCAAGAAGCGAGCTTCCCACCTTGTACCAAGTTTCCCTGCAACTATGTGTTAGACTGTCCTTTCCCAATAAGAATCTGTAGCACAACGAAGGAGAATCTCTAAGTCAGATGGTAACTCCATTCGGATGTATTGTTTTACTATACAGTACATTTAATCATTTCCTAACTCTACATGAATGTAAAGTTAACCTAAGTGTTCCAAACATGCACATTATGTATGTTACAAAAAGATAAATCTCCTTAAACCATTATAGATGGCTGTTTTACTTATGTAATGATCTCTAGATATGTATTGGTGCTTATTTTATCATTTCCTGAGTTTAATCTAAAGACTTTCATCCTTTTCATAATGTTTACATAGTTTCCATAATTTTCATGATGTTTCCATGGACTTTCATAAACTTCCACACGAGTTCTCACTTCCATGAGGACTGAAGCCTAGATTAAACCAAAGTTTTAAACCTTGAGTCACTATGATTTTTCACAAATATCAAGCACTATTCTCTTCATTCATTTCCATGTGACCTTAAATGAAATCCAAACGTAGATGCATCTCAAACCCAATCTAAAGAAGATTCACCCATAGAATTTGACTGTTTGACACTTCGCAAACCCTGCCAGAAAATGATCTAGCAATGCATGATAGGTTGCCATCACAACAAGGATGGTGACAGAAAAAACTGCATCACCACTGTTGATCCTTCAAGGTCATTAGGACAAGAAGATGAAGAAGCGGAAGTGATGTATTTACCCTATTAAAATAAGTAAAAGCCAAAAACAACAAAAAGAAAAATAAAAACCTAATAAGAAAAATAGTTTATTGCATGCTATCTTCTTCTTTTTAAGTTTTTTTTTTTTGGGATAAATAAGGTAAATTTACTACGAGTTGAAAAGCGCGAGAAGTACAAAACAGCGCAGCCTCACGGCTTGAGCACAATACAGTCTCAATCGAACATTAAGTCATGGAATCTCATTCCCTAAACCATTGGGAAGTCCAGCTGAACATGAGGGAAAGGGCACTCTCAAGAAGCTTCGAGTTGGCCATGCCTTTACGGTCAAAGCAACGAGCATTCCTCTCCATCCAAATTGACCAACACAGAACAATAGGGGAGCAAATCCATATAAGTCTGCCCTTATCTGTGAACCCCGAGGTGTTTCATCCTCTCACATAACTAGGAGATCCGCCATCGAAGTTGGGCAGGGCCAGCTTCTGTTGAACCTGTTCATGAAGAAAGACCATACATTATGCGAGACCGGGCAGTGCAGGAAAAAGTGTTGAGACATCTCTTCATTACTGCAACACAAATAGCATCTATTGGGCAAATGAAAACCTCAGGATTTTAACTTATCAACCGTAAGGACCTTCTCGAGCACCACCAGCCAAAGGAGAAATGCTGCCTTAGTGGGCAGACCTGTCTTCCAAACAATACTACAGGACCGCAACTGCAAAGGAGATCACACCAATAAGGAATACACAGCCTTAACACTGAAGACTCCGTCATTACTCCTTGCCCACAGTCTTTCATCCACAGATTCTTGGGAGCCAATTGAAGTGCCTTCAAGTCTTTGAAGAAAAGCATCAATGAAGAATGAGAACCTTAGGCCGAGATTCCACACTAGAGAAGAATGAGAACCTTCAAAATGGGCAGAGATCAATCCCTCCTTATTCACAACCAAAGAGAAAAGGACCGGGAAATCATCTTGAAAGGAATTGCGACCACACCATACATCCTTCCAGAAACGCACATTTGAATCACTCCCAACTTTATAGGTGACTTCCTTTTGAAACAATTCGAAGAGTTTAGATATACCCCTCTACATGCCCAACCCTAGAGGCCCTCGACTAAGAACGCTATACCAGCCAAAAGGGGAAACACCGTACTTCGCTATAATCACATCCCTCCATAAAGCCCCTTTTTCTTCCCCAAAACGCCATAGCCATTTTGCGAGGCAGGCTTTAATCATCCCATTGAGCCTAAAAACACACAGACCTTCTTGGTCTAAAGGACGACAAATGGAGTCCCACCCCACAGAGGAAATTTCTCTATATCCTCATGAGAGTCCCGTAGAAAATTTTGCCTGGCCTTGTCAATCTTCTGCCCCACCGACTTAGGCATTGAGAAAAGCAACATGTAGTAAATTGGGAGGCTCAAAATGACACTACGGATCAAAGTAAGCTTGTCCCCCTTCGAGAGATACTTTCCCTTCCAAGATTCTAGTCTTTTGTCAACTCTTTCCAGAACTGAATCCCAAATGGCTTTAGAAGAGTTGCGAGCACCAAGCGGCATGCCCAAATAAGTCCCAGGCAACTCCACTAGCTGACAGTCAAGGATTGAAGCCAGGCTGGCTTGATTTTGAACAAGACCAACTGCCATCATCTTAGATTTCTAAAGGTTGACCTTGAGACCAGAGGCTACTTCGAACATTAAGAGGATGCTTCGCAAGTTCATAACTTCCTTAGCCATGGCCTTCAGAAAGAACGAAGAATCATCAGCATATTGTATGAGTGTCACTGAAAGGCCTGACTGGCCCAATTTACAGCCCTTAAAGGCTTCAATGCCTTCAGCCCTCCGAATCAATCTACATAGCACCTCCATAACAATATTAAAGAGCAAGGGGGACAGGGGATCTCCCTGACGGAGACCCCTACTATTATGGAAGAATTCCTCCGAGGAACCATTGATCAGAAGGGAGGATGCCGAGGAAATGCAAACTTTTACCCAATTACACCACTTGTGACCAAAGCTCATTCGGAGCATTGTGTCTTCTAAAAATTTCCAACACACATGATCATAGGCCTTCTCCATATCCACTTGGCAAAGGAGACCCGGATGATTATTCTAGGCCCAATAATCGATACACATTCATTGGCAATGAGCTAGCAATTCAGGATCTATTTGCCACGGACAAAGGCATTCTGATTCGAGGATATGATATGGCACATAACCTCTTCCAACTGACGGACCAAGGTTTTAGTAGGAACCTTGTCAAAGCCACCAAGAAGGTTGATGGGACGGAAATCCTTGATCTCAGTTGCACCAGACACTTTAGGAGTTAACACCAAAAAAGTAGCATTTAGACTTCTGCACAGAGCCCCTTTGTGGTGGAATTTGGAAATAGCTTTCATAACATCAGGCCCTATAGAAGACTAGAAGACCTTAAACAATTTGACCTAGAAGCCATAAGGACCTGGGGCCTTGTCTTCTGAGAGACTGTTGATGGAGTCTAGAACTTCCTACTTGGAAAAAGGCCGCTTAAGCCAACTCCTTTTATCGGCAGGGATCTGGTCCAAACACAAGCCTCTAATCCGAGGACGACTATGTGGGGGTTCTGAGTAAAGCTCCTTATAGAACCTAGCAAAAGTAGCTTTAACAAGATTGTTGTCATCCAACCACACATTGTCTACCAAGAGCTTAGAGATAGAATTTTTTCTTAGCACGGGCATTGGCTAATTTATGAAAGAACCGAGTATTAGAGTCCACCTCTTTTAGCTATATATATCTGGACTTCTGTCTCCACGATTGCTCTTCCATACGCAACAAACAAATATACTCCTCTTTTTGGACCTCCCTCATCCTTCTTTACTCCAGGTAAAGACAGTTACCTTGATCTTCTTCATCCAGTTGAGCTATCTTCAACAAGCAACTCACCTTTCTGACCTCCAACTGACTGAAAGACTCTTTATTCCAATTTTTTATACGAAATTTTAACTCCTTCAACTTTTGAGCCAGGACAAACCCAGCTTTTGAATGGAATTTCACCAATCTGAGATCTGCTCTTTGAACCCTTTAACCTCCATCCACATAAACTCGAAGCGAACCACGTTTTTGCTCCTCATGATTTAGCAGAATTGGGCAGTGGTCAGATGCAGGGTTGGGGACTGCCTACTGTTGCACCTTGTCAAAGCGATCTTCCCAGCAGCTCGACAAAAGAAATTTTTCAAGTCAGCTCATAATAGGGACTTCTTGCTTAGGCATCACACTACGTGAGCAGTATTAAAATTTGAGAACGAATCCATCTGAGCAGTATTACCGTGGCTACCACTACGCTCTGATGGGCATCACACTACGTTGAAATCTCTCCCTAGACACCAGGGGCCCTTCCAGTGAGTACGTATAGCAACGAGTTCTTCTAAGAAATTCTTCCTCCTCCGCTCATCATAAGGACCATAAACCCTAGTGAGACACCATTCAAAATGATCTTCCAGATTTTTGCACCAAATTAAGATTGAAAAGGCATCAATTTTGGACTACTGAACAGAGAGAACACCCTTATCCCAGGTAACCAGGACCCCCCCTCCTCTATTGATCGCAGGTTTATGAATGAAGCCCTAGTTCCTCCACCCCTAGACTTCTTTCACATCCTGCAAATCGAAAGCTTCCATTTTTGTTTCCTACAAAATCAGAACATCTACTTTCCACTTCCTGCACATCTACTTCACACAGAGCCTTTTATCCCTACTACAAAGGCCCCTAACATTCCACGAGATGATTGACAATTTCATAATCAATACTGGTAGGGGCCAATAGACACCTTCCTTCCCTGCTAATTTCCCTGCAACTGCTCCTCCCTCTCCTCTTAGAATTAGACGATCCTTCGTAATTGATTGAAGAAGAGAGATTCTTCAGTTCCCGAGCACCCTTCCTTCTAACTGGACTTCTAGTCATCGGTTTACAGGGACTCAAATGTCTTCTTCTTTCAATTTCTCGAAATAGTTCCTTCACCCTGTACTCTATTCCTTCAAAAGATACCCCCATCTTATGGCTAAGCTCCAAAATTTTTCTGACCACCCACTTAGACGAGGCAAGCGGGGGAAGAGCCATTAGAGGCTTAGCTTCCAAGTAACCTTCTTCATCGACTTCAAGGATTTCCTGCTCAGTTGCAGCCACCATTAAGTCAGCTCCTATCTGCGACACCTACAATATCCCATCTTCTTCATCGGCCTCTACCTTGTCTCCCCACCATCCTCGACTTGGACACAGAGGAAGAGACTCCTCCCACGAGTGAGAGATAACCACTGAATGTCTGGAGCCCTCCATACCTTGCATAAGTGAAGAGCATCCAGAGCCATTTCCTTTCCTAAAAATGCCACTTGCTTCAGACTCATCGCTGCTACTGCATGCCTCTAGGACCAGTAGAAGATCCTTTCCTTTCCCGGGAATGTTCAGCTCCTTGCACCTCCACTTTGAAGTGAGACCATCTTCAATGATCCAGATCCCTAGCTGGACATTTTTCTGCTCCTGAAGACGATTTGCCGGAAGCCTACCCCTTTTCCTTCGCTTCTTCTTCTTTTGAGCAATAAGACTTCAATTTGGAGGAATCGAGACTTTTAAAGGGGGTGAGGAAAAGCCCTAGCCAAGCCCCTACACGGATTCGATTTGCTTTGAGGGGCCTTGAGGTCCAGATTGCAAGTGGTCCGCGATCCATTAAGGGGCCGGACGACAAATCAATGGGCTTGCTTGGAGGCCCGACGGCCCACAAGGTGAAACCCGTCCCCTTCATGGCCCAAAGCCCTTTTCAATATTGGACCAACACGAGACTGGTTCAGCTAGCCACTAGTAGACAGCCCTGGGACGACCCTTATTCCCAATTTGTCCATCAGCGAGCAGTCCTGCCTAATATGATCCCTCTCCTTGCTGATGCACTTAGGTAAACGTTTTCTTTGTCGTTTCCTGGCCACCTTCTCCACCTCTATCCACCCACATTTCTCCCCTCCACTACCCCTGTTGTGCATAACTTTCCCATTTTGTCGGGAATTTGAAATAGGGAAATCGTGCTCTGCCACGTGTCTGTCCGCAATACTTGCCTTCCAGGCAGGATTTCCGGTGGGGGGGTTCTTGATAAAAGCCCTATTCCGGTTAGCCAGCAGCGGAGCTCTTTTCCGATTAGCCGGCACATCAAGACAAACTTTTCTTCCCAAATAGGTCTCCCTTGTGATTCCCCTTTTGGAAAGACCCGCGAGTTTTTCTAGGTTCAACACCTTCGACGGTGATTCACACCAAATCATCAGACAAAAGGTTCTGTATCCGTCATCGATATCCACCGTCTTAAGGCATTCAGACAGCTTTGCAACCTTCAGCCTAATCCATTCGATGGAAGACCTATCTGAAACTTCAGCCTCAATGAATCCTCCACAAATCTCACCAATAGCTTTGTAAATTTGCATAAACCAGAGATGAGCTGGAACACCATAGACCCTTATCTAGCCTCCATTGTCCACATTCTCCTGCACTTCACATCCTGCTCTTGGAACCCATCTGTCCACCAAAAGCTTATAGTCATCCCATTCAGTTCTTCCTTCATGCAAAACTTTGTCTACCTCCACCTTAGATGGGAGAATGAACAGGAATAGAGACTTAGGCATTCTCTTCACCTTCAACTCCCCAGAAATCCTCTAGCTCTTCTTGCATCTAGCAGACAGCTCCTGTGCCTAAAAGGTATTGCCACACACTCGGGCAACCAAACAGGCCTCCATCTGTAGAAGCCAGCGTCGAGACTCCTCTTTGTCCACAGTAATAACATTGCCTCCTACCTTGCATCTGGATAGACTCCTTCTCAGGTTAGACCCAGCTACTAAGCACCTTTGCATAAGACCTTGGGGAGTCTGAAATCCAATCCTTAGCCTTAGATACCTTAACAGTTGACCTACCATGGCTACCAGCAACCCAAGGTGGCCCAACCATGGCTTAACAGTTAGGCATTTTCTTCACCAAGGGGGCCCATAAGAATAGTTCTTCTATCTTAATGAAGACTACTAGCAAAGTTATTTGGGGTGTATATAAAGGCATTGCTCAAATTCCTCAGTTGATTTTGAGAATGGGAAAAGATGTCATTTTCCCATCAACATATTCCTTTCGGGTTAGAAACCCCAGGATCCTTTTTAAAGCATTTAATCAGAGAAGCTGTGTGTGTGTGTGTGTGTGTGTATATATATATATATATATACATACATATATAAGCCAACCATCTTTCTAATATATAAATTATGACCATGGTTTTGATCCAATCAAGCCAACCATCTATGCCCCACCATTAAACATGCACTCCCAACAGACCTAACCCAGCTACCCCACCCAACTAAACTTAGGTTAAGCACCTCCTGTAAAGCCGGGTTGTGTCAGGCTACAGGCTGACTATTATACTCTTAAAGTTGAGCCTGGGTGGACCCAACATTGATTAAAACCACCCAAATTACACCCCTAACCTACACTGCACTTGAAGGTACTGGCATATTTTTCGTGTGGGTTAGTTCCATCCCTTCTTATATGTATAATTGTGGCATACATATATGTCAAAGTGCACTATGAGATGGTTTGGTTAGTTAAAGAAGTGGAAGAAAATACTCTCTCCATCTCCACATTTTTGCCTATAAAGAACTGAGAAAATGTCTCAAATAAGCAACCCAAAAAATGATATTTGCTTGAAAATAATTATTTTCATGCGTGTAAAAGATAACCATACCTTTTTGGGGGGGGGAGGAGCTGACATAAAATTTATTGATCAGAAAGAGAAACTTGCCAAATGAAGCTTTTAAAAGCGTTCAGTGCTAGAACATTGATGAAAGAAAATGACTTGAGTTAAAAAAAAAAAAAAAATTGAAAACTTGCCAAATGTAGCTTTTCTAAAAATATCAAGTGCAAGACCTTTGATGGAAGAAAACCGAGTTACAGTCGGAATTGAAAAGTGATGATCATAAATGTGTCCAGGTCATGTGGACAAAAGATGGAGATAAAAACTATCTACTCACTAGAACATTGCGACATTCTTGGTGAGAAGATCCAGCCGGAGGACATGAAGCACCCTCCCGGAAGTCATGCTGCCTTAAAGTCCCATCTTCACTTGCACTCCATACTACATTAGGATTTCCAACTTCCACCTGCAACATAGACAACAGTTGCACAAGTGATGCATGTCAAAAGCATGCCTATGTATTGTTCACAAAATCATGTACCCCACCCAAATTAATTTGCATCCCAGTGTTACATGGTTGAAAATGTGATTTCATTAGACGCTCCTATATTTACCTAATGAAAATAACCCATTCTTAGAAGAAAAAATTGTTTACTGCAATGAGCACTTACAGCTAACTTCTTAACTCTCCTTGAATGACATTGAAACAGAGCTGTTGGTGCAACAGCATTCTCATCAGGTCCTCTCCCACTTGCACGAGATAAATGAAATAGGCGAACCTGAAAAAAAATAGTAAACATATTCAGCAAACAATTTGCAACTACAGAGGGTTTGGAAGGAGAAGAAGAAAAATAAGAAGGAAAGAGGAAGAGGAAAAGAACTAGGGCGAAAAAGTAGTAGTCTTAGTTACTCCCACTCTCTTATTATCTGTATATATACCTCATGTGCACAAAATACCGTGTAGCATTAGTATACCATAAAGATACAATACAAAAAACAAAAAGAACATAAGTACCCTTCAACATGTATGCAATTACAACCATGCCGCATATACATGAATACTACTATATACTGGTGTAGACGTGAAGATCTCCAACATGCATTACCTCCGTATCTCCTGCACCGGAGACCACAAGCTCATCGGAGGTCTCAGGAACAAATTTTGTACAAAATATGTTGGCAGAATGCCCAGTGTCAAGACTATGTAAAAGAGTCTGGCTTGGATATCTCCAAATGTTAATCTGCAGCAAATAAAGGCATTTGATATATTATGATGCAATGAAATAGAAGGTACATAGCAATCTTAACAAATTTTGGTCCAATATAAAGAGGACAGTGTAAAAAGACCTACAGTCCCAGACCAGCATAGAGGGAAACTTTGCCAGCACAAATCAAGAATTAGGGATATAACAGCTAACAGACAACAAATTATATTATCATGCTCTGGGCATAATTCAATAAACAGAGATAACAGAAAACTGAGTGGAAATAATAAGCTTTGTTGGTGCTTTTGTCAGAGTTAAGAGGAAACATAGAGAAAATGGCTATAACTAGGATCTTAGTACTCCAGCTAATAAAGACCCTCAAAATGCAGAAATGGCCGACATTTCAGGATTTTGACAATTACAGTAATTTCAAGGATTAACAGATCAAGTATCATAATTGAATCAAAATAGTGCAAAAAAAATACACTTAATCCTACTTTCTGCCAGAATATTCTTTTCTTTATCAGCAACAAAGGAATGCGCAGTTCTTAAGGATATTCCTTAAGAAAAACTTACCAACGACACAGTTAGGTGATGATAAAGCTATCAAGTTTCTCAACTCCTCTGAGGAGGCTGACCTGATATGTGAGGCCGGGTCAGAGATAATACCTCGGGGATATGTTGTTTTTTCTCCAGTGTGAGTGTGATAGGAAATGCAATAATGTATGAATCCCTAATCACACCCCGTTGTCTTTGAATTTGGGGCCTTCTGTTTCATTTGTGGATGGAGAAGGTCCTCTCTACCCAGGAAAATGTTTGTAGGGGCACAAATTTATAGTTCTGCAAACGCTTTGCCTGGGCAATTTGAGATGGGCCAAAATCGATGTTATGAGTGGGGATTTGAGAAAAATCCCTCGCTGTGTTCCAATAGTAAATCAATCCTCCTTTTTCCGATAGAAGTGCTAGTCAATGAGGTGTCATTTTGATAGTCCTAGACTCCTAGCACAGAAGGAGCTGCAGCTTGCTGGAAAATTTTTGAAACTCCGACTGGAAACAATGAAGACACCAGCTCCATGTTGGAGGCTGGTTTTCGCCAGCACAAAACCACCCTTATCCTGGTTTCATATTTAAATTTTGAACGTCTTGGTACAGAGATGTTGCATATGTGTGAGAAAAGATTCGATGAAGAAATGCCAAGGCAAATTGCAAAAGTATCGCAGGGTATTAGAAAGAAGAAGACCAATATGACGCTGCCTATCCCTAAAGGGGTGGTGAGGATGTGAGGGGGAAGGGAAGAAGTGTCTTTTTGGTCTCAGAAAAGGGTGAAGAAGAGTTGATCGCTTCTCTCCAGTTGTCTTGACTCTTGAGGGAGGGGACCCAAGAGAATCCAACTTCCAAGGCATTGAGCACCCTCCACATCAAGGTTTGGAGACAGATGCGGCAGATATGTGAGGAGCATCTTCAAATGGCTCGAGATCCTGTCAGATAGCTGGATGAACTCCAAAGGCCAGAGAGATGAAGAGTGTTGTACAGTGCAGTAGATTGGCTTTTATGGAAGGCACCTCTCAGAATGAAGTTCTATATCCATTCTCAAAGGCCCAGCAGGTAGAGTAAAATTTGAGAAAAGGTGTGCTAAGGTGTAGATGGAGAAGAAGAAAAAGAAAAAGAAAGTACTTACAGAGAGAACAGCACCCTTTCTTTCTTTTTTGCTGAGAAAAAAATTAATTAAGAGAGGGGAGAAGATATCCCAAATGAGACCCAGCCCCCAAAAGGGAGAGCTTAAGAACAAGAGTCTCGTAACATTTTTCCCCACCCTAATTTCATATCAACAAAAGAAAGGCCCCCCATATCTTTACAATTGGAGGCCCAAAAAAAACACCATCTTATCCCTGGCTTTGCAAAAAACATTAAAAGAGGGTTCCATATAATTCTCAAAATATTCTTGAGCCACAACATCCAATAGACCAAAGGAAAAATCAACATCCCATGTAACAACATCGAAAATTATAGCAAAAGAGAAAGTTATCTGATCCAAAGTGTAGACAATGTTATTGGCCTCTCACCAAGTGTGCACCAACGTTGGGAGAACCCAAGATCTCCAATCTCTGGGTATGAAGGTAGTAGCAGCCACCAATAGCCAAAACTCCCAAAACATTCATTGAAATTAAAAGAATGAAATAGGGTTACACTTATAGTGACTCCCTGTAAGTCCTTTTACATAAAGAGACAATATCTAAAACTAAAATTCCAACCATGTCCCACTCATCTAACATAAAATAAACACATGCTACACCATAACAAATAACATGAAAAGGAACTAAAATAAAACATAAATAAAGTCTAAACAGTCCTAGATGGCAGCCCCTACAAGTGTCCTCAAGTGGGCCACACATGGCCCCATGCAGCTCCTGAACTACTCAAACCAAAAGGATATAGGCTGGATCCTCCTCCGTCACTGGTATACCTGATGAGGTATTCTGATAACCTCATCACCCTCCCACTACTCGAAACCACAGCAATCACACTTGATACCTCTATATCCAAAGTCATCAGCCTTTGTCACAACAACCCAATGCTGCTTCAAATACCCAACTAAAGACCATGCACTCTAATACTTGTATCAAAGGCGCCTTCTAACATAAACTTTGATACCAACTGTATCAGAGGCAATCCATTTAATCATAAACTCCACTCTGATTCCAACTGTCACAGCCAGATTTTTCTACCACCACTGTGCAGTCCCTCGAATACCACTTAGCCAAGGCCAACCTTAGCGCCATTTGAGACCTCAGACACGCCAACATGCCACATAATGCACTAACAAGGATACCACTTGTTGCCAAACCTTGTTTAACTAACCCACAAGCTGTTCCTTACATTGCCATGATGCTTGTCCGGCCCGTAGGGTCCCGTGTATCATCATTGCTTGCCAGCTAGCTTCGAACTGTACCAACCCAAGCACATGACTAGTCAGCCAAACTTGACATGCACATTGTGCCATCGAGGCACTTCTCAAACATCCACAAGTCTCTTGGCACTCCGCGAGTAGTACTGTAGGCCTAGCACACCTATGGCACATCATCGAGCTACCACCCAACCACCAATGCCCATGGCACCTTATAAGGGCACCACAACGTTCCTTATAAGATGACACTCTTCGTCTTGCCAGACCACCAAAGTGATCCTCCTGTGCAAAGCCAAGCTCATGACAAGCACCAGGACAGGCACTCCTGAACACAAGGGCCATCGGATAGCCTAATCGATTTACACCACGCCACCATTAGCGGTGCATGTGTGTTGGCTTGGGCACATGTGTTAATCTCAAGCCTAAGTTTAATGCATAATGTCGCCTACACCAAGGCCCCAAGCACTCGTCTTAGGGATCCCTAGGCAACACCTCCAGGAAACCTAGAGCCGCCCCCAACCCATGTTGAGGATGTCTCACGATTTAAGCTCATGTTAGCTAGGAACATGTTGCATGGCACATTTTTTGTCGTGTGTTGATGCCTTAACATACCTCTTGCTCATGCCAAGGGCTTGGTACTTCCAAGCACCCACCCCTCTTCAAGGTGTATGCTACATAGTTTTGAGAACTAGATCGGATAGTTTGACCCGGTTTAACTGGAACCAGACAAAAATCCGGTTCTCAACAACATAAGAACCAGACTAGTACAAAAATTGGATCCAACTGTACGGTTGTTGCCAACGGGCCAGTTTATAAAAACCGGAATGAACCAACCGATTTCTAATTAAGCGTTAAGATTCAAAAAAACGAAAAAAACCCCTCTACAAGTTGCGTGTTTTTTACTATCTTCCCAAAGAATTAGAAACCTTGACCGTTTCCAATTTAGTTTTTTCCAAAACGGCAAAACCACCTACTTCTATATTATGAGTTATCTTCTCTCTTTGTGTCTCTTCCCAGCTCAAAACACCACTTCCCCTTTGTCTCCTTTCCCAAATCAAATTCCGACCAACCCTACTTTTTATCCAAGAAAAAACCCACACAAAACACTCATTAAGCTGAAGAAGCAAGCGTGTAAGAGTGCAACAGCAAGGAGGAAAAGAAGAAGGAGAAGACGAAAAGCTTAAGAAGAGCATAACAGTAGATTATAAATACCGTACGAACTCAACCATTATCAGGTATGCCCTTTTTTTATGTAGAACAAACGCCACAAGCAGTTTTGTGAGTTACACATAAGAAGGGCAAAAAGCTCTAGTAGAAATCATGAGCCCCGAGAACGGAATTGCATGAAATTTGGTGAGCTTAAGCGAAATTTCACGAGGATCAAAACTCATCATGGCTTTGCCACGAGCACCACCACTTTTCGCATAAATTCCTTCGTTAAGGCCCTCAAATCAACATTTTTGCTATTTTTAGTTATTTTCCTTTTTGCTATAACTTTTTATTTAGAAGTCAGAATAAAATCCCATTTGTTCTGTGATGTTTCTTAGTGATAGTAGTATTTGATTTTGTTATTTTCTCGGTTTTTCTATTTTTGGTAAAATTTACTAAATTAGCCTAATTTTGTGCCTAACACCAATTAGGGTTTCTTTTCTCTATTTAATTCATTGTAGCCTTCAAGGCAATTCAGTTTTCAATTAATAAAAGTTTCATAACAAGTTTTCTCTTCCTTGGTGAAGTTTAGGTTTTTTTTTCCAATAAAGGAGAACAACGTGTTTTTCTCCTTGCTATTCCGCTGCGTTAGTTGGTATATCAAAGCCTAAGCCTAGTCAATAAGCCTGGGTTCGATGACTAACTCACAAAATGATGGCAACCTCTCTGGCGACAGTGAGCGTGAGGGAGTGGCTCTTTTGAGAGCTAATTTTGAAAATTTTCGGCGTGATAACCAGCGAGTATTGCGTGATTTGCAGACAACAATCACTAGGTTAACGTTGGAAATTACTTAGCTTCGTGGAGACGATGGAATCACGATAGTCATCAAGCCCATCGTGATCGTATTCCGAATCAACAAAATAGGCAATGAATCTATGAAGAACCGTTCAGTGACGAAGAAGAGTACGTCGAAGGTGATAATCATGGACGAAGAGGCTAAGGATTTAGAGGTCATGGTGGCCGTGGAGGCCAAGAC
>JAOXJP010000012.1:10073583-10088020 GCA_025762735.1 Platanus orientalis | reverse complement strand
GGTGTCACCTGCTCGGGTTCTCACCGGTTCAGTCTGGTCCCGCCTTTGTGTTTGTCAACATGATGAAGGCCCAAGTGGTCAGACCCCAAAAAAATGTTTTTCTTCCCCAGGAAAATATACAAAATGATCCTTGATTTTTCACTCCTTAGCAAACATGATCAAGTATTTTCAGGTTCTTTTTGTAGGCCATTGCACTGCCTTGCGTGGCTTCACCTGTACGAAAGTTTGTCAATGGGGGCCTGATAATGGTCAGTCCAAAACTGATCAGACACAAGTGGGTATTAGCCCACCCAACACTTTGTAGGATCATTTGTCATTCATTGGGATGGGCTTCAGCCATATTTGAGGCTGGAGCCCTAGGAATTAATTTTACGCTCGACAGAGAGGACAAAAGTGCCAAATCAAGCTCTGGCCAGTTTTAGGCCCACTTGAAAGTGAACAGATCAGCCAAATCCCATAGACAACCCCACCTATCTGAGCACCATGTGACCTTACTATTGCACTCAGGAAAGGTCGTTTTCTGCCTATAATGCTATCAAGCGTAATCTAGGTTCCAGATCACACTTTATTATATGTGGTTGTACTGGGATGCCTGATATGGATGACTCTTTAGACTAGATTTTTAGAACATGTTATATCAGCCATTCCCTTGATCTTGACCTGGTCAAATGTACCAACTCCCCTTAATGCACAACCAACCCCATCAAGAATCAAATCACACCCATATTTGTGACTGTGATAGAACCGTTTGAACTGTAAGGCCCAGTCTGATTGCCATGACAAGGTTTTCTCATGACAAATTTTTTTCGAGAAATCATTTTTAAGTTATCTGGTTGCCATGAACAGTTGGTTTTGTCATGTATTTCTCATGATTATTTTCTTTCCTTTTCTTGTGGGATTTTATTTTCTATTCTTTTCTTTTCTTTTCTATACAATTCAAGACAACCAAACTGGGCCTATCATTTTTAAGTTATCCG
Organism: Platanus orientalis; assembly: GCA_025762735.1. Taxonomy (NCBI): domain Eukaryota; kingdom Viridiplantae; phylum Streptophyta; class Magnoliopsida; order Proteales; family Platanaceae; genus Platanus; species Platanus orientalis. Next base: position 10,087,043 of record JAOXJP010000012.1, on the reverse strand, counting down.
GTTGCCATGAACGGTTAGTTTTGTCATGTATTTCTCATGATTATTTTCTTTCCTTTTCTTGTGGGATTTTATTTTCTATTATTTTATTTTTTTTTCTATACAATTCAAGGCAACCAAACTGGGCCTAAAGGGATTTTGTTAACAATTTTCCCTCAGATGAGGAGGGAGAATCCATTGTCATTGAGTTATGAGCCGGAATCTCATACTGACAACATTATCTATTGCCATTTACTTATAGCCTGTTTGGTAGACACCTGTAATGTAATCAAGTCATTTGAGTTTCTCAAGGCATTTGTAGCCATGAGGTGATGGTTTGTAATGAAGTCATTCAAATTTATATTGATTTGTTAACTACAGTAAGAAATGAAGTCATCTTAGGTTCTTCTATAAAATGAAATGACTTATGTTATTATGCACAAATCAGTGCAAATCTGAATGAATTCGTTACAAACCATCTCATTGTGACAACAAAAGCCTTAGGAAACTCAAATGAAATGATTACATTACATGTGGCTGCCAGACGCAGCCTTACTCTTTTCAGTCTTAAGTGAGATTAATACAATCCTCCAAATTATTAAGGCTGAGTTTGGTAACTCTTCCGGATTTCATCTCTCAATTCTTGATTCTTGATTCCACCAAGAATACATTCTTTGAAGTGAATTCTAGAATGAGAAACATGTTTGGTTTGGTACGGGAGGGAAATTGAAAAAAAAATTGAAATCTTGATGAAAATAATGAAAATGTTTAAAGATGATGATAAAGATGTAATAGAATGAATAGAGAAAGAAAAAAAAAACGAGAATTGGGAGTCAGAATCAGAGAAGCTACTTTTTTCAGCTTCCAAATTTCCACTCCCAAACCGATTTTAGGAGTGGAATCCGGGAAGAAAATGCGAAGTTACCAAATGTCATTTTCACCTATTTTGGAATATTGGGAACAAAAGCAATGAGAATCACTTCTCGGGAGAGTTACCAAACGCTTAAGTGACCAAGAGAGTTGTTTCGTTTCTCTCTTTACTCAATGGCCGGTGGCCATCTGGTTGTTGTGAAAAGCTGGTTTTCTCGTGATTCTTTGCAAAAAAATTTCAAGAAAATCATTTTCAAGCTATCTGGTTGCCATGAATTAGAATTCTTTAATTTTCAAAATTTTCTCATGCACCTAACTATTTTTTTGTCTGTTACCATATTATGTTTACACAATTCTTTCTTGAAAATCCAAGAAGGTTTTTTTTTTCTTTTCTTGACAACAGAGAAAAAATGGAAAATTATAGATTTTTTGTTCTTTTCTTTCCTATACAATTCAAGTCTATAGGATAATGTGGCAGATTGTAAAGCCAAATGGACTGAACCAGCTCAGTATGGTTGTACGTGTAAATCTCTCTCTCTCTCTCTCTCTCTCTCTGAAAGTTTTTAGCTTGATACCACGTAGTGTATGGGATAAACTTCCCATTTCATACTATATAACTGCACTTACCATATGCATCCAAAGAAATAGACAAATGAGTCAGTTCTGGGCCACCTGACCCTCCAATTTATACACCATATCCTTACTCCTCCCGTCCTTCACAGTTAAAATAAAGGTTCCCTTGGGTCTTGTGTAGTCACACAGACACATTCACACACCCACAACGACCAATTTCTCTTTTCAGAACCTCTAGTTCTCACGAAAAATAAATAAATAAATGAACAGATTGATCCCCTCAAGTTCGCAAAGAAAAGAGATGAAATGGTCTCTCATATCTCGGTCTAACTATGTGCATTCATCTCTCTAAAGCCTTCTCCACCTACTTAAGCCAGTTTTGCAGAGAATAATAAGAACTTCGGCCTTTGTCTGTTTTAGGCATGGGCGTTTTATAGTTTCAAGGCTCTTGTCGTCTGTTCGTCCATCTGATAATTAATTCAAGAAGTTTAAATATGTATTTATTGACCATTCTTAGCTGTTGTTAATCAACTTAAACTCAACAAAACCTAATCCAAGGGTGGCTACATGGTTCTGTCATTCCATATATCTCCCTTAAACAGTTTAAAGAATCCATTAATTTTTTTAATGTAGTTGAAATCTATCCTCCTTGAGTTACACAATATCAATCCTCCTGTCCCACGACTGACCCTGCACATTTGCTTTTGAGGCTCGCATCAAGACCGCCAGCGTACCAGCATTGTATCAGCATATGCTTGACATTGGTTCTTCCCCCCCTTAACTCATAGTTGGTGGTTTTATGTACAAATTAGGTTAATGGGCCATTACACTGTTGGGCTTTTTTTTTTTTTTTTGTTTCCCTTCTTGTAACAAGCTGAACTTACCTCGACGAGCCGAAGCTGAGCTGGGCAATGCTCGGCTTGTTGACACCCCCCAGCCAGGATTATACACTTCACACTTCTGATATTTGGGACCATTCTTCGGTTAGATTGACATTGTTCAGTCCTTGAACTTATATCAACGCTTTCCCTTGTTTTGGTAGCTCAACAGAGAAGAAATCGTTTACAGCTTAAAGTCCCTCTCAATCGGTTCAAATGTAGGTTATTTTTTACCCTCTGAGATTTGAATTTCAAACTTTAATCAAAGCACATCCACATTTGTGGGTGTGCGTAGGATTGTTCGGTCTGTAGATGGAGACGATTTCCTCTCCACAAGAATGCCACAGATTAGATGGTTAAGGACATCTTATTAGGTTGGCTGGAATAACTCTTCTGTCCAGGATTTGGTGTCCAAGACACCCAGGGACGTCATATGGAATCAAATGGGTGGGAGTTTGATGAAATTTCAAATTCCCACCCATTTTAGTTCATATGACATCCCTTGGTTTCCTGGACAGGACATTTGCTCCCTAGTAGGTTGGCCTTAGGGATCTTGGAAGTGACAGCCCAGGGAGATATAGTTTCCAATGGGCAGCATGGTGTGGTTAAGGCTGTCAACAGTCGAATCACATATAAGCGTATCCGTATTTTAATTTGTTCATTTAATCGAATATTGAATAAGATTCAAATATTTTATGAATATTTATGAAAATAATAAAGACCTACGATTGATAGAACAATGAGAGAATGGGGAACTTGCTATTAGGAGCTTTCTTTCATTCAAATTGAGAAAGGAAGATGACAAATGGGTTAAGTATTCATATGTTGTATTCTACATATCTTGTCCCACAATTTTATAATATAAATATTAATTATAAATTATTTCCAACGGATATAAATATTTTAGTCAAATAATTGAATCAAATATAGATGCATCCGAATCGAATAATCTTAAGAGGATTGAATATGGATAATTGACAGCCCTAGGTGTGGTAATCAATCAAGCTAGTAATGTTTATAATGAAGCCCCAACTTAAAACACCTGATGAAGATCAAAAAATAGGTTTCCTAGACAGGGTCGTCCATATCATTTATGCTGGACAACCCTCCCCCATACTCCAAGTACAGGGGTCCCCTCTAGTAACCACAAAAAGTTTGAGATTCTCAGAAGAAATGCCCAGACAGGGATTCATGGGTCATGAAACTCGCCATATGATGTTGCCTTGCCCAACACACGAATCATGACAAACACTTTGCTACACGGCTTGGCACGTCTAGCAAAGCAATCCCAGCAAAGAAACCTGAACCCCACATCTATCTATTTCATACTTACGTACTACATAAGGGTCTTACATCCTATTTTTATTTTTATTTTGTCCTTTGTGAGTTAACAAAGGTTCTCTGCCTTGCTTAACTATGTAAGCTATAATAAACAAAGGGAGGCACGCATGGGCTAATTGGAAGACAAAAGACTACTTAAAATAATAGGATTAAAGCGGCTCCTCCAAACCCCCAACAAATAAGAATAAAGAAGGAATGCAAAAGACAAGAAGTGAATAATTCCTCCATCATTTTTAAGGACCCTTCAAAACTGAAACTGAAACTGGGAGGGAGTCACTCTCCCTCCCTTGACTCCCTCCCTGGTCCCCACCCATAAATATTAAGATTCTCATTTCTAAGTTGCATTCCCAAGGTTTCTTCTGACTCGGAGCTTCTTTCTTTATCACCAGAGAGGCAGCAAAACCCAGATTCTAAGCAGACACATAGTCAAACAAAGGGTGACAGGGCACCAGCAATATTCAAAAGAAATGATCAATTTTTATGACATTAAATTATAAGAAACTGTTTTAAACAAATAATATTTAAAAAAAAAAAAACTTCTTTTTTTTCCCCCTCTTCCTGTTTGACCCTATCTCTTTTTGTTCCCCCAAGGGGGCTGCTTCTTTTTCTAAAAATTTTCACAAAAAAAAAAAAAAAAAAAAATAGTGTCATCATTTTGCTCTTGCTTCTTCTCTCTTTCTTCCCTCCTCTTTTGTTCCTTTTCTTTTTGGTGTTTGAGATGGAAACTACAACAGCATCTCTATAACACTAACACAAAAGGGCTCCCTCAATTTCCTCTTCTTTTTCTAACAGTTGAGAATCTCGTAATAAACAGCTGGTGACTGTTTCTTTCATGCTAAAAACATGAGAAGTACTGATTCCATTCAATCTCAAATTATTCAGACCTCTCTTTTTTCTTTAACTTAAATCCTTTCTCTTTTATTTTATTTTATTTTTTCTTTTTTGATTACCCTTGGAGGCAACTTCATAAACACACCAAAACTCCCATTCAACCAAACCAAACAAAATTGATTTAGGTGAGAAGTGAAAACCCCACCTCTCATAACTTAAAGTCCAGTTCAGATGGTCTGTTCAGTTTCCTCCTCTTAGCATCTGGACTGTTATGAGAAGAATTTGGACATGACCAAACTGTTAAATCATCACTTTTATAGCTAAAGCATGCAGCATCCAGCACCCCAATTGGGCTCTGAGGCACCGATGGAATAGAGGAACTTGCAACCTTCACAGACCCACCGACCAATGATAAATCTTGGATAAATTCAAGACACTTCAACACTCTATCCTGCAAACCAACACAGAAAACCCAATTCAAAAATTCATCAGATTGGTTAATAATTGAACTAATTTGATGAATGCAAAGTATAACACTCTTTTGGGACTGCAATGTGCACCTCCCACCTTACCTTTTCTACATGTATGAAACAAGATACAGCTTTATCAATATCGACTATTTGAAATTCTCCTGATACAGATATTGCCACTGCTGCAGCAACCTCTGAAGGTCTGAAATCCAAGAAGTCAATCCCTGCATTCAATTCCCACCCAACAGTCAGTCAGACCTTCCTCCAATTCTCACTTTTTCCACTCCTCTAGGAAGAAGAAATAACACACACACACACTGACCTTCAATTGTGCTTAAGATTAGTTGAACTGCTCGAGAGATTGACGATCTTGGTGGAGGTTGATCGTTATTAATCTTGCGAAGAAAGTAATCTATGAAGGAGAAAGGTGTCACAGCTTGCATTCTCCATTTCAATGTGCTCAACACAAGAAGTTCCATTCTCTGTATAGTTCTAGCTTCAAAGACGAATTTAGATTCACCAACCTGATAATAAGCCCATGTCATCAGGACAATCAAATCTAAGGAAGAAAAAAATAAAACAACTTCAATAGTTCCAGATTATATATCAGCAAATATGCAATTAATAGCATATATAAGCACCTGCAAATCTAAAGACAGAGGCACTTCTGTCTCCTCCATTTTGGCTGCCAAAGATAAACAGACTACAGCCAACAACTGCATCATCCAAGCTTTACCTCTCTACAAACAGCAAGCATGGACAAAATAGATACAATCAGCAATGAAACTTAATACTATGAAGTCATAGGGAAGAAACAACAAAGTCCTGGCTTGGGTCAATCGCCTCAACTTACAGGAAGTTCATAGGCTGAAAGGAACCGATCCAAGTAATTTATTGATAAATAGGCACTCAAAGGTCCAAAACTGTAATAGGCATGAACCTGTTAAGCCCAAAAAAAATAACATTAATCACCAAACTCGGTTCAGGAAAAGTAAGTCATTCAAGAACCACATTGGGACCATTAATCAGAAGAAAGGAACCCCGAGCTCAATTCAGCAAAATAGTCATTAAAATATTAAGAATAAAAAAGGTATAAGATGATATGAGATCCCTAATTCATTTTCGGACAGAAAAGAGAGAAAATCAATACTAGTTTAGAAATTACACCAATATTATTACCATATCAACAAAGAACACAACCAAAAAACAAAAGAAAAAAAAAGCAGACAAACCCACCAGGCCGATTTCAGACAATGTATGAATGTCATATCAAAGAAACAAACTCAAAGCAAAACCCCACAATCCATTTCAGAAAACACTTGAAATGTGTATAAAATATCAACATCCACATTAAAGTCGAAGAAGATGAATGAATGAATGAATGAAAACTGAAAACCCAATTTCATAAAACAAGCTGAAAGCATCTACAGTAATCAAAACGAGAAAAAGAGAACAAAGACCCATTTGCTGAAACCCATAGAATATCAACATTACCTAATAAAACAGGATACACAATTTCAGAAAAATGATCATAGGTATCCAGCATTCGATCAATCAAAAAAATAGAAGAAAGAAAACCCAGCATCCTCATTTAAAAAAAAAAAAAATCAATTAATCACAGAAACCCACCTTCCTAATCCAATCAACAGCCTCTCTTCTAACCCCCAAATCCAAGTCTCCACCCCGCAACCTATTCAAATAATCCTCCCTCGGCAAATGCTCGCATTCTTTCTCAACCATCAAACACAAACACTCTTCACTCTGTAAAGGGACCCCAATCAAGAAGTCCTCACCATTAAAGCTCTGGTTTTGATTATTTGTCCTCTGGTTTTCAAGCTGCCAAGCATCCCCAAACTCATCCACACCCCCATAATCAACATCTTCAAAACCCATGATACTATTGTTGTCTTCTGCACAGAAAAGGCTTGAGGCTATGCAATCAAAACTGGGTGCCATTGTAAAATCTGAGAAGCCTTTCTGTTCCCCCACCAAATCTCCTCAAATGAGAAGAGAAAACAGAGATGTTCCCAGAGATACTATAGATGAATATGAAGAGTTTTCTCACTATCAAAAAAACATATTACAGGGAGGAACAAGTCTCAAGGTTGGGCTTGCTGAGACTGTTTCAAGAGAACTTATGTAGAGGAAAAGAGTGTCCATTTTAGGGTAAACAAGAGTGAATGGGGAAAAGGGCATACTTGAGAGATTGGGGAGAAGGGCATTGAATACAAAAATGGGATCCCCTCTAAAAATAACAATGAAAAAAAAAGTGGATATTTCTTTTATTTATTTTGATAATATAAAGAGTAGAAATTTGTTAGGGAACAAAAAACGGGATTTTTTTTTTCTCCTTTGGATATAAATTAATGATTATGTAATTATATTTCTGTGAAACAAAGAGATTTGTAGTAAAAAATAAAAATGTTCCGTACAAAAAAACGTGATTTTAGTGGGGGGAGGAGCTATGTATGCCATATGCCCCTTACGTTCAAGGCAATTACAGACACTATCAAGTTGTTGGATTCCCAATTTACCCTTCCCCTCATGTTTAAGTATAAGAAGACATTTTTTTTGGTAAGATATACATTATGAAGACTTATTATTGTTTCTTTATATTATGAAGACTTGATCATGAATAAATTAAATTAAATTAGAGAGTAACAATTAAGAAATGGACCCCACCCCTTCTTACCCGTTATTTCCTAAAGCTAAACTTACATGAAATTATATCTCCTCATTTGAAGAAAGTAGGGGTTGGAGTAATAATAAGAAATGATCAAAGTTGCATGTAGCCAACTCTGTCAGTGCCCTTTTTTGAGTCTAGTTTAGTGGTGGAATGTCTTGTAGCTTGTCTTGGTATTTATGTAGTTATTGCCTTAGAAATAAAAAAACTAGAGGTGGAAGGTGATGGAAAATCTATCAACACCGACAATTATGAATTTTATTGATGAACTTTATATTTTTTTTTGGTAAAAAGAGAAATACTTAGTTAAAAACTGATTGTTAGGCTTTGTGTGTGAGAACCTATAGTTTAGTTTATCATGTATTTGCCAAGAAAGGATGTCTTTCATCCTCTTCTAAAAAACTTGGCAGGGTTCTCCTTTGTTGGAAACAAAGACCCTTCTTCTTGATGTTTAGCCTTCACTATTTGTCTAATGAAAACTTTTAATTATATAAAAAAATTCAATTATTTATTTTTTATTAAAAAAACAAGTGATGATTCTTATTATATTTCAGATAGAAAAGAGAAAAAATTAATTACCAAACATTAGTGGAAACGGGGCATAAGGGTATTTTGGTCAATTTGGGAATACACGGCAATTTGCCGAGCCACCAGTAAAAAAGGTGAAAATTGGGATTTCCGGTGGTTTAGTAATTGAGTAAAAGTAGAGGGGTTAAACGAGGAAAGTGAAGATTGAGTGGAGAGTGACCAATCAGACCGTAACTTTGTTTTTTTGTGCATTGGTGGGGACGCGTGCGACCTGATATCAGTTTTCTTTCAGAATTATAATTATTACGATACGTTAGCCATTTCCTCATACCTACTTTTTTTCCAATATATTTAAGAGTAGATTTCCCTTACTTTTTCAGAAGATTTTCTTTTCCCGGTTTTTCTAAAGAACTGGGCTAGGTTTTAATTGTAAGCCCAATGGGCTCTGAAGCTCTCAACCCATGTTGGATTTTGGGCTTGGTATGGGAGCCTAATGGCATTATTATTATTTTATTTTTTTGTTTAATTTAATTATTCGTTTTTTAGTGGATCTTATATGTGTATATCTCAATTAGGTTCAAAGTTGGGTCAAATGATTTAGATAATGGCGAGTGAGAAATAGTCAAAATATTTAAGGTTCTTTTTTTTTTTTAATGAAGTTTATTTTATCGGTGTTTGATATGATGTAAACCTTAAAAGGATTATATTTTAATTAGGTTGACCCAACATTAAGAGCAGTTTCACACAAATACTAAGTTGAGTAAAATGTGTTAAGTGAATTCGAATCAGCCGAATGCAAAGGATACCTCAAATGAGGGCTCTACTTCATTGAAGTTTTTCCGTCGCAAGATGTTGATCAATAGGTATTGCTCTCACCAGTAAGGCAAGTGTTATCCAGGTTTTAGCGATGACGATGAAAATAAATTAGCTGTCACGATGTGCAATTCTAGAATTTGGTTTTTATACATTAATAGAACTGATATTTTCCTTTCATTATTTGATAGTATAAGCCTAAGTGCTTCAAATTACAATAATTTCAAATTTATATCATTTCAATGCCAATTAATGGTACTCTGGAACCACAATTATAACTACCCTCTAACCAAAATTTAGACCCTTGGAATAACATTTACATGGTCTAACCTTTCAGTTGTGATGGTTGCAGATCTAAGTTTCTTTTCCATTTATGTTCCTAGTTTAGTTATAGAACGTAAATACCCAATTCTATGATTTTCAAAAATCCAATCCTGTCTTGGGCTTGGCCATCTCTTTTCATAATCTAAGTAAATCAAGGATGGGCCAAGGCCCATACAACCTATATACATTCATAGGGGTGGAATACCCCCCCCCCCCCATACACTTACCACCTCGAAGTTTTTTTCTTAAATATGAAAGATTTATCTTGCTCTTTTAGTTATAAATCTAAAATCCACAGCAAATATAGTATAAATCATGTAGAGTGTTGAAAAAATAATCACCCAACATCACACCTATGGAGTACCAAGGAAAGAATACCTCAGACCGGTTGTCATGGGATGGATTCTTTATCTGCCCCTTAGAATACTAAAACATAGCTCATTTCACAACTCCCAATAAAAATTAAAAAACAAAATCATCTTTTGGGTTTGAGGGAAATACACCAATGGACATATAAATACATATGGAAACTTAAATTTAAGTGGTAAACATCAGAAATTTTTTCCAAAACATCACTCATTAACTTTCCTTTGAGAAATTAAAGGGTCAAGGCAAAGCAAATGAATCACGGAAAGAAAAGAAATGTCCTTTTGCTTTTTCCATTAATGGGCGCGTGTTCCCTTTTGGGGAATTCTAATTAAAAGTACAACTCTTTTGATTATCAATAATAAATGTTAGATTTAAGAGACTTAGGACAAAAATCACATAAATCAAGTTTACTTTCAATCTTATATGATAATCACAAGAAAAAAAAATCAATTAGACTTGTGGGACAGACCCTGAATGAAGTTGGATTGGAATAAGTTCCTTGGTTGGCTCTATTGCTTATTCCGATCGGACTTCAACAGGGGCTCATGTGAGACCAGTCTAATAGAACTATTATTTTTTGATAAAGATCCCATAGACAATAGTGATGAAAAAGATTAGTTCAAACAATGGGGAAGCTACTAGCTAAGTATCTAGTGGTGGTTTAGAATTAGGGATTCCTGCTTAGTTAAGTCCTAATTAAGATATAATTCTTAGTTAAGTAGTCTTGCTTAGCTAGAACACCATGTGCAAGGAGAAGTGAGAGATTAGCATAAGTGGCTAATAAATGCATGAAACTTGCAATTAGGGTGCAACTAGGGCTGAGCTCAACCCCCTATGTGACTAGCTTGGGTCGAGAATGATGACCTCAAGCGACCTGACCTAAGCAGAGTTTATGATGTATACTATAGGTGTGTGGTTTATATGCACGTGTAAAAGCATAAATAACTAAATTGTGTCCTAAGCAGTTAGAGCATTGCATTGTGTGTGAGAGGAAGTGAGGATGTATCTTCCCAAGTTCATTTTATATTGATTTAGCCTCTAAGATATAATTATCCAAGCCTGAACCATGTAAACCCAACCAACCCTAAACGGATTAGACCTAGGAAAGGGGATCAAATCGATTTGATTGTGTGTATGAACCAGTAATTAGCAAAGGGCATTTTGGCACTTCCTGCCATATATGCACAATGTGAACTGTGAGCACCTCTAATTTTTGTTGTTTAAATGGGCTTGCAAATCTGTAATCTAATCGACCGGGTGATTAACATATTTTTTATATGTAAGCCAATGATACCGTGGCCCAAGTACTGTGTATCTTTATGTATCAATACACGGGTAGTGTCATTGCACAAAGTTCATTACTATAATAAGACCACGTACGTATGGAGGCGTAGAGCTATCAAGGACTTGTATATGAAGGGAATCTGAGTTGTTGGGCTGGAACAAATTAGCATTTTATGTGGTAAATTAGTGAGACTGTCCCCCCAGGATCACACCATTCCCCTAACTTAAACATGGTTGTAAACTGGTAGCTGTGCCACAAATGTTAAAAAACTATTGATTAATCCTTTAAATCGGTTATAGAGGATGTGGCGATCAAGGGCCATTGATCTGCTAAAATGGTGCTTAAAACAAATATAAAAAGTATTTATATTTAGGCCCAGAGGTTAGGAGCTACAATTCATGAACATCGGTAATCGAGGGTTCCAAATTAATCATCGTTAGGTGCTGAAAAAGTTTGGCATGCTCTTAATTAAGTATTTGGCCAATTAGAGAGGCATTTACGGAATTGTTGTCATATAAAAGTATATCAATGAAGTAGAAAAATAATCTGTTGGTGCTAAGACCATCATTTACTAAATGATCCATGAACTGTGGTCTGAAAAGTATTAAATTTGTGCAGGTGATTTTGGGTGATTGAGTAATGCTTGGGCCCCTGCTTACACCCAGTAAAAAGGGCCCACATCACAGTCCATGTATCGGTATGCTTGCATAATGACTGCTAGGCTGCAACTATGTAAATTTCTGTTTATTTTTCATTCAATGCAAAATAAATAATCAGTGAATATTCTCCTCATAAGGGATGGTGATATGGTCTCGGGACCATCATTCTTGATCTTGAAATGGTGATCCTATACATGGGCCAAAATTATGAGACGTTCAGGGCCCGGCAGTGAGGAACCACAATTGATGGTCCCCTAGCATATGACATATTTTATTGCCTCATAAATTTTAGGATTTGTTGGACAAGCGATACTTGCCCGACACATAGCGATACAGGTATCGTCGTTGTTGTATCCTATATTCGGACCATAGTGTTTAAACCAGTACTAGTCCAGCTAATTGAACCAGTTTAGCTGGAACCAGCCCTCCCCCCCCCCCCCAGCCAGTGAGTTGAGTTAATTTGGGAACTAGATTTGCATAAAAAAGGGGCAAAACCAGAAACCCAACTAAGTTGTTTCAAAATTATCTGACCGCTGGGAGTTGAACCAATTCTGAAGAATGTTTAATTTCAATCACTTATCTGGGTTGAACTCCTGGTTGGACCGGTCAACTTGGGACCTGAACCCCTTACCAGCACAATGTCTGGGTCGGTTTTAAAATCTATGAGTTGGACCACAGCATGTGACCATGCTTTTAATGAATCCTTTGACTAGTTGAATGAGTCACAGTATAAAATGACCATATCCACATTGCTATAAATACATGATGTCTACTAACCTAGGAATAAGAAGAATTGAATGAAGAAGGAAATCCTTTCCTTTATGTCTAATGAATAAATTAAGGATTTTTTCATGTAACCTATACTTAACACAATTCCTTAAAACACCCTATAGTTTGCAAATCAAATTAAGTGGAAAACCAGGGTACGTGTCTATTTACCTAATATAGATGGATAAATCAAGTATTTAAAGTTAATGACAATTGAGGGAAAGTAGAAAAGGCTTAGGATACTGGTTCTTGCATTCACGAAGAGGGGATTAAAAACGAGTTCTAAAGACACATGCTCCTCACCTTTTTTAGACTTTAGAATACAGGTTTCTTACCCTTTTCCACACACTTTGAAATGCTCCCTTTTTCCTTTGAATTTCACCTTTTTCCCTTCTCTTTTATGGGTTTACCCCAAAAATTCTCTTAGACCAAATATGCTAAGCTTTACCCAGGTCTCATGTCACATGTATACAAACTTCAATGATTCCTTAGCTTTTAAGAGCTGGGCAGCACCAGTGAGGCCCTTCTTAGACTTCCCTTCTGGTCCAAAGGTAGTCTTCTACTGTTTGAGATTCGAGCTCTCTCGAGTGTCACTCACACCCACCTCAATTTTTTTAACTCATCCATTCTATTTCTTTTTAACTTCTGCAAGCCCAAGGTAGAGCATATGACCCATGAATATCACCACCTACCTCTTTCTCTCACTCTCTCTCTCTCAAAAGTATCTTATTAATGTAGACAGAGCTTCCTTTTCATTTAGAGTTGGTAGCTTTTGGCTATCCACACATGTGCAGTCCCTCCAACGCCGTGGTCTGCCATCAAAAGCATCCAGAACATCCGCCATATCGTCTGTGTCGCCACAATAAGCTCCTCACGAATTAATAAATCACTCGGAGGGGATCCACAGTGGCTCCACAGGTCCCCCTCTTTTGCAGCCACTTGTGCATTCTTAATTCCCAACGTCGAACTTGGTTCCTCATTCACATTTCATACCAGAGCAGCCCAGTTGGCAAGGCTCTCTCTCTCTCTCTCTCTCTCTCTCTCTCTCTCTCTCTCTCTCTCTCGATATAAGAATTGATTGATGGATATAGA